>SKCR01001441.1:0-36667 GCA_019454045.1 Zanthoxylum bungeanum
CGGGCCCCACATCCAAAAAGTGGACCGCACAATCAGATACTTTCAACGGTGGATATATATACCAAAACGCTCGTATAATCGAGAGGAACGATCTGATATGTTCGGATCGCCGATCCAACGGTCGGATCTCAAATTCTAGTAATATTCCCGAATTGCCGGTAATTACAAAATGGAAAACAACCCAAACGACGTCCGATCAGGAAGTGACCAATAGCATTGGAAAGATCTCGGCCTGAAAAGTGCCCACTCACCGGAGGTGACGTCAGAAGTGATTGGAGGTGGCCGAAAAATATAGAAACGACGGTGACGAACCGTCCTCTTCCGGTGGCGCGTGAAGGAGCGTCTGGCGTCCGTTCGGCTTGATCTCGGCGGATCTGGAAAGCTGACGTCGGTAGCTTTCCGATGGACCGGCGCGTGGTTGAAGATGACCGGTGGAGGAGAGGCGGCGGTGACTTCAAGTTTAGGGAGAGAGAGAGAGCTGTGGGAGAGAGAAAAATAGAAGAGAGAGAATTTTTTATTTTTTTACCTTTGCTTTTCCTTTTGCTCACGCATCTGACTCTCTCTCTCTCTTATAAACTTTCAAAAGCAAAACTTTTATTAAATAAATATTTT
Organism: Zanthoxylum bungeanum; assembly: GCA_019454045.1. NCBI lineage: Eukaryota > Viridiplantae > Streptophyta > Magnoliopsida > Sapindales > Rutaceae > Zanthoxylum > Zanthoxylum bungeanum. The sequence continues at coordinate 613 of SKCR01001441.1, forward strand.
TTTTTGCCAGCTAACACGCACAATCTCACACTTGCATTGCTTTCATATCCAGATTCGTTACGTGGCTCAGGCATATCATACTACGGTATGACTTTTGATGATACAATTGAGCAGCAGGTACAAGAGCGAGTTATGATTGAGATGCAGATTATGCAACAATGATTGGATGAATAGTAACGAAAGAGAAATGAAGAGATGCACCGACCAGAGGAAGAGCAGCGGAAGAGGAATGAAGAGGTGATTGATCTCAAATAGAAGATGGCAGAGATGGAGCGGTATTTTTGGATGATGAGAGACTTGAGTTCACAGCATTCCTCTTCAGGTCCATCTTATCCTCCAACTAATTGTGAGCAGACAAATAATGATGATTAATTTATATGTATTTTTTTATATTGTACTTTTTAAAACATTATAACATTTTTATAATAAAATTTTAATTTTACTATTTGTTTTGTTTATTTATAATTTAAGTAATGAAAAGATTTATTTGATAATTTTACTAATATTAATAATATTATTTAAAAAATTAAAATAAAATTAATTTCTTTAAAAATTTAAATTTTTATTTTTTTTATAACAAATGAAATTTCCCTACGTAATTAGAAACGAAAATTTATGTTTCTAAATAAGACGGAACATCTAGTGATAGACTTAAATTTTCCATCGCAAGTCAGAGATGGAAACATTCGTCGCTAAATAGCGACTGAAATTTCCGTCTCAAATAAGAGACGGACTTTCCGTTTCTAATTAACAACGAATTTTTCTGTCTCTAATTAGAGACAGAATTTTCTTCGCTAGTTAGAAATGAAAAATAAACCATAGCAACTGCTTCTCTAATAAGATACATATTTTTCATCGCTAATTAGAGACAGAATATCTTCTGTCGCTAAATTTAGAGATAGAAAAAAATTTCCATCGCTATTTGTTTGGCGACCAGAGAAATAGAAACGAAAATTTCGCATATCTGTTATGTCACTAATCATGATTTAGCGACAAAATAGAAACAGATTTTTTCCATCGCTAACTCACTGTTTTCTTTTAATGACTACAGACAGTTGATGTAACATCCTGCCTAGGCCAGGATGCTACCGGCAGGAGACAGGCTAAACCCATCTCCATAAGCCTCTGATTCTAACAAAATTTCGGCATGATGTATGCAGAACATCATGCAACCTGGCTTATAGCCAGCATCCAAATACAACATAATCATCAAATCTCGACCTCGGGTCGATATCTCAACATCAAGGCCTCAGGCCTGAACTCAATGAACAAAATACAAATACTTGGCCTCCGGCCAGAACTCAAAATAAACTATGTTATTACAAAACTATTACATATGAGATACAAAGCAAATATAAATACTAAGAGCCGTGAGGACCCATAACTTGACCTAGGACTCAAAGACACCCTTGACTGCAAATGGGGCGATCCACTGCCTTCAAAGTCTTCACCGAAACTCTGCTGGTTCTATATGACAGCTACAGACCTACAAAACTAACAAGCTGTGGTGGTGTGAGTCATAATGAATCAGTAAGTAATCATGCTCATATCTTGAGCGTCAAACACAAACAAGTTATGAATTATTAATATGTATTAGTAAACATGTTATAAATTACTTCTCCTCTCTAACTAACTATACGTAAACTTAATCATGTTTATTGTTTATACTTTCTAACATCCATAATCTAGTCATTGGGTTTTCATAGTTCCATCTACTGTGTCCAGTCCTATTATGTTTCCACTGTATTACTCTGATATCTTTCCACTTTTCTATATACTTGTTTCTAATCTAGTTCCGACATTTATTATAATTATCTTTCTTTGATATCATTGAAATATCATCAAATCGGTTTATTAAAAAATTCTTTCTATTAAACATCCAACAGATTAAAATCAGCCATATAAACATGTATATAAGACCATATGATCATACGCCAATATCTTAACAATTGTTCATTCCATGTGAACGTATACTACACATAGGCTTTAATCACAAATATATATATACAACTTTGTTATATTACTGATTTCGAACCAGGCTAAATTTCTTAAGTATTCAAAGCATGAGTTACTTACCTGGCTAAGCGAATGCCAGCGATCCGGGTCCGATCTGTCAAACAAGTAATAACGCAAGGTTAATACCGCTATTTGCGGAACTTTCAACTTATCTATAACAACTACGGGTTTCCTCGGAAAACCCGAATCATCTCCGATACTACGGTCTAAACTTCATTACTCTAGTACATGCTTACATGATATTCTAAACTAGCTAGATGGGTCATATTCTCATTTTACGCGTGTGCGGTAAAATTTACGGAAAAGTTTCCGCAAACACTGCGGAAGGGTCTCGAACCCTCTGAACTAATCCAGAATTACCTAATTACCCTCGCAATATCATTCTAATACTATTTCCTTGATTATGATAAACTACGCTCAGTCGCGCGAGAAACTTCGTTTTACCGGAAACTCGCTAATTCTACCAGATCGATCAAATCTAATCCGCTACTCCTCGGATTCTACCACATTTATCGTTTTAACATATAAAGACATGTCCAATTCATTTCATGCAAATTCGTTACACTACGAAACTACCAGAAATATGCGAATACAAATCGATACAATTTGAAATATGAGATTTTGAACGGAAGGTCGTACCGAAGTTCCGAGGCCATATTCGGACTCCCCTCGGCCATACGAACGCGCTGGTGTCGATGGAATTCCGATCGGAGCTACTGTTCACATGGGTCTACTATTCATCTGTGACTTCTTCTCTCATTTTGCATGATTCTGGCCGCTGTCCGGCGAATCTGCATCCGTACACTCGTAGTACTCGTCGAGAGCTTCAATTTGGTAGGTGGCACGGCTCGTGAAACGGCCCGACGAGCCGGGATCGGGAAACCCATGGGCGCCTCTTCCACCTCTCATTCTCGCCGTTTCTGGCGTCATCACTGTCGCCCCGGCCACTCAAGTGGGCGTCGTGGTCCGGCGCTTCATCCTGGCTGGTCGCGCCGGCCGGCGGCGACCGGCAGGCCGCCGGCCCGACCAACAAAGTAAAAAGGCGATTTGGACGTTGGGGGATCGGGTGGGGATAATTTGGGGTTTTTGCCATTTTCGTAATTACTCAAAACTGCAAGGCTTTATATAATGCCCTGGAAAATATCATTTTAGTCCTCGCGAAAATAACAAAACAGCCCAGGTTCTAGAGTCTTCTGGAATATCACAATTTCAGAGCCCTTTTGATGCGATTCTCGAAAAGTGTTCAACACGAAATTTGTTCGTCTCGGAAAAACGAGTCCAATGGTCTAAAAATCAGCTCGATCAGAGTTCGTTTGCTCCTTCTGTGGTCAAAATAGTAAACTTTACGTGTTTTTCGAAAATCGCGTAATCGGCTTTTGATCCCACGCGTTTTCCAACGCGACGAAAATTCATAAAATAATATTCCAACTCATATAGCCTCACTTAAACTCTTTTTCTTTTCATCATCATAATGCTCCGAGACTATAATATCGGTCCGAAAATCTGAGATGTTACATTCACCCCTCCTTATAAAAATTTCGTCCTTGAAATTTCTCCATCCCTATAACTGCTGATCCGAACCTTGTCGAATGTGCGAAAACTATCTTTCTCTACACTTCACTGATATCTCTTCTCTGCCTCAACTGTAAACTAGCCACTATCTATAAACTACAATCCATAATGGCTCATCCACGGCTTTAAACTAGCTATACTGGTCTGATTCTCAATTCTAACTATACTGATCTGATTCTTATCTCTAGCTGTCCTGTTCTGGTTCTGATCTCGAATCCTCTGGCCTCACAAGGGCCCTATACTGGTACCGCCAAGTTCTTGCTAATTCTCTTATTTAAAACAAGCGTAACTGTACTAACTTAATCTATTCTTTTCCCATGCAGAGATAGCTAACTTATACACATAAATCGAGTCACCCATGGACTCAAATCAAACAAGCAAAGCACTGAATAATAGAATCAATCATATCAAACAATCATAGAAGATACATACAAAGACCTACGTGGTCTTTACCAAACGGAAGACAATCTACGACAGCTGGATCCCCACAATTGCAGTCACTGACTTCTAAACCATGCTGCTGACTATGACTATTAAACCATGCTCTGATACCACCTTTGTAACATCCCGCCTAGGCCAGGATGCTACCGGCAGGAGACAGGCTAAACCCATCTCCATAAGTCTCTGATTCTAACAAAATTTCGGCATGATGTATGCAGAACATCATGCAACCTGGCTTATAGCCAGCATCCAAATACAACATAATCATCAAATCTTGACCTCGGGTCGATATCTCAACATCAAGGCCTCAGGCCTGAACTCAATGAACAAAATACAAATACTTGGCCTCCGGCCAGAACTCAAAATAAACTATGTTATTACAAAATTATTACATATGAGATACAAAGCAAATACAAATAATAAGAGCCGTGAGGACCCATAACTTGACCCAGGACTCAAAGACACCCTTGACTGCAAATGGGGCGATCCACTGCCTTCAAAGTCTTCACCGAAACTCTGCTGGTTCTATATGACAGCTACAGACCTACAAAACTAACAAGCTGTGGTGGTGTGAGTCATAATGACTCAGTAAGTAATCATGCTCATATCTTGAGCGTCAAACAAAAACAAGTTATGAATTATTAATCTGTATTAGTAAACATGTTATAAATTACTTCTCCTCTCTAACTAACTATACGTAAACTTAATCATGTTTATTGTTTATACTTTCTAACATCCATAATCTAGTCATCGGGTTTTCATAGTTCCATCTATTGTGTCCAGTCCTATTATGTTTCCACTGTATTACTCTGATATCTTTCCACTTTTCTATATACTTGTTTCTAATCTAGTTCCGACTTTTATTATAACTATCTTTCTTTGATATCATTAAAATATCATCAAATCGGTTTATTAAAATATTCTTTCTATTAAACATCCAACAGATTAAAATCAGCCATATAAACATGTATATAAGACCATATGATCATACGTCAATATCTTAACAATTGTTCATTCCATGTGAACGTATACTACACATAGGCTTTAATCATAAATATATATATATATAATCATGCTATCATACTTCAATGTTAACTGTATACATCTCAGATGAATTACTAACATATATAATTCATATGCACGTAGTGTATACTATATAAAACTTTAACATACTATGCTTTTTTTAGAAAATACTCTTTGAAAATTCTTTCTGAAATACTATTATCTGAAAGTTTCTTTCTAAAAATTCTTTGCTGAAAACCTTACTTTTACTTTCTCTTTCTAGAAAAGCTCTTTTTGAAAACTGTAAACTGTATTTGGGGTATCTGCTGAAAACTGGCGCATAGGGGCGTTACGTATCGCCGTCCCCCCATACGTCCTAAAGCTAAATATGCAAATCCATGACATTGGGGCGTTACGTATCGCCGTCCCCCAAAGCATGCCATACCTGCCCTGAAACTAGTGGTCTTGGGGCGTTACGTATCGCCGTCCCCCAAGCCACAACTAGAACTGGGGTTGCAAATCTATGCTACCGCCCAAGCTCTGAACTGGAGATCAGGTACACGATCCTATGCCGCCATTCTGTCTCAAAAACTAGGATCTAGGGGCGTTACGTATCGCCGTCCCCTAGTCCTCTACATGTGCACATGTCTCTGTCCGTCAATTCCATCTCCGTATCTCAAGTTATATACTGGGGTGAGGTTTTACCTCATGCCCCGAAAACCATAAAATCATAATCCATATCATAAAACCGTAGAAATATTTCGGAAAATATTTCTTCCAAATGAGAACACTTAGAACTTTTCTTTTAAAAGAATTTGCAACTTTTCTTTAAAACACTTTAAATTTCAAAAACACTTTTAACTGTAACTCAATTTCTGAAAATCTTAACACATACATATGCATATGCATTAATGCATTTCTCCTACTCCTTTTTACTATGGTCATGATTCTATCTATAATAATCGTATAAATTATATGCTCAGAATATCAACAGAATGCTTGCTCAAACTAAAACATGCTAAATTCATCTTACATTCATACATGTCTATATTTATCTATACATGCACACATTCTTTATCATTCTTCTACTTTCTCATGTCATAACTTTCGTATGTCCTCATGCAATGCATATACTACTCATCCATACTCTCTGTCACCTTATGTACATATATCAATACTTATGTTACTAAACACATGAACCAATATGCTCATTACAGGTTTGCATTTTACATAAGTTTTCTAGTTATTTCTAGCATCCTTGCTTTCACACATAACTTATTTTATCACTAATATATCTATAGTTATCTCATTTATATCTTTAATTTCATTCCCTAGAGTGTAGCTTTTCTACAACCCCCAAACCCAAGTCTCAATATATACATGTATTCATAACCATAACATCAACCATATGCTTTATCCATCTATATAAATACATATACTGATTTATATCTAGATATGTGTCTCTTTATTTCTATGTACTCATACTTGTCTTTACTTTAATATATATGTGTTTATATATATATATATATATATATATATATATATATATATATATATATATATATATATATCTATATATATATATATATATATATATATATATATATATATTTAAATATATACTTGTAGCCGCTTGTTAACATGTACATGAGTATATCGATACACTTACTTCTTCCTTCTACGTGCCTCTTTATATGTATCCAGGTTTCATACTTATAAATATATACAACTTTGTTATATTACTGATTTCGAACCACGCTAAATTTCTTAAGTATTCAAAGCATGAGTTATTTACCTGGCTAAGCGAATGCCAGCGATCCGGGTCCGATCTGTCAAACAAGTAATAACGCAAGGTTAATACCGCTATTTGCGGAACTTTCAACTTATCTATAACAACTACGGGTTTCCTCGGAACACCCGAATCATCTCCGATACTACGGTCTAAACTTCATTACTCTAGTACATGCTTACATGGTATTCTAAACTAGCTAGTTGGGTCATATTCTCGTTTTACGCGTGTGCGGTAAAACTTACGGAAAAGTTTCAGCAAACACTGTGGAAGGGTCTCGAACCCTCCGAACTAATCCAGAATTACCTAATTACCCTCGCAATATCATTCTAATACTATTTCCTTGATTACGATCAACTACGCTCAGTCGCGCGAGAAATTCCGTTTTACCGGAAACTCGCTAATTCTACCGGATCGATCAAATCTAATCCGCTACTCCTCAGATTCTACCACTTTTATCGTTTTAACATATAAAGACATGTCCAATTCATTTCATGTAAATTCGTTACACTACGAAACTACCAGAAACATCCGAATACAAATCGATACACTTTGAAATATGAGATTTTGAACGGAAGGTTGTACCGAAGTTCCGAGGCCATATTCGGACTCCCCTCGGCCATACGAACGCGCCGGTGTCGATGTAATTCCGATCGGAGCTACTGTTCACATGCATCTACTATTCATCTGCGATTTCTTCTCTCATTTTGCATGATTCTGGCCGCTGTCCGGCGAATCTGCCTCCGTACACTCATAGTACTCGTCGAGAGCTTCAATTTGGTAGGTGGCACGGCTCGTGAAACGGCCCGACGAGCCGGGATCGGGAAACCCATGGGCGCCTCTTCCACCTCTCATTCTCGCCGTTTCTGGCGTCATCACTGTCGCCCCGGCCACTCAAGTGGGCGTCGTGGTCCGGCGCTTCATCCTGGCTGGTCGCGCCGGCCGGCGGTCGGCAGGCCGCCGGCCCGACCAGCAAAGCAAAAAGGCGATTTGGGCGTTGGGGGGTCGGGTGGGGATAATTTGCGGTTTATGCCATTTTCGCAATTACTCAAAACTGCAAGGCTTTATATAATGCCCTGGAAAATATCATTTTAGTACTCGCGAAAATAACAAAACAGCCCCTATTCTAGAGTCTTCTGAAATATCACAATTTCGGAGCCCGTCTAATGCGATTCTCGAAAAGTGTTCAACACGAAAGTTGTTCATCTCGGAAAAATGAGTCCAATGGTCCAAATATCAGCTCGATCGGAGTTCGTTTGCTCCTTCTGTGGTCAAAACAGTAAACTTTATGCGTTTTTCGAAAATCGCATAACCGGCTTTTGATCCCAAGCGTTTTCCAACGTGACGAAAATTCATAAAATAATATTCCAACTCATATAGCCTCACTTAAACTTCCATTCTTTTCATCATCATAATGCTCCGAGACTATAATATCGGTCCGAAAATCTGGGATGTTACAGTTGATTTACAGGCTTTGGAACTCATTAGTGTATTCTGTAATGAAAGTCCCACTTCGTAGCTTCAAACTACCAAACGCCTCATTAACAGAGCTTTATTCCGAGATGTCTTGGCCTGGTACTTGCCTTCCAGCTTCATCCATATTTCGTAAGCATCTGTATTAAGTGCTAAGTGGTGGAAGACAATGTGGTTGATCCACAACTTAATCTGACCGAGAGTTCTGTTGTCGAGTTTATTCTAGTCACTCTCTTTGACATAATCTTATCTCACTCCCTTCACCTCGATCATATCAAACAAATCTTTGCAGCATAAATAATCTATCATCCGAGGCCTCCAGAGGGAGTAATTGGTTGTTGTCATCTTGATCATTGCATTAGAAGAGGAATATTCCATTTTCATTTTAAGTTTAAAGTTTAAAATGAAAAGTTTAAAATGAAAATAGGAGAAACTCGACGCTATTTTCCACAAATCAGAGGTTACGGTTACGTCCAAAACGATCACAAATGGTGGATTTGACTATTCGTTAGTCCAAGCCCGACACTGAGGCTGATTTGTAAATTTCTTAACTTTCTAAGGCTAAAATATAAATTTCAGACTTTGGGGAGCTCAATGATATTTACCAGGCATATTGACATGGCATACACGTTTATGTTGATGAGGAAGAAATGGGACCGACTTTGAGTGGCGGACACGTGTTGATGATATGAAAGATGAGATGTTAGACATTTGTTAACATTGCTGATAACGTGTCGATAACTGTGTACTGACGTATCGTTGACGTGTCTGATTACTGTACACTGATGTGGATGATGACTGTTCGCTGACGTGGTGATGACTGTGCGCTGATGTGGTGCCGACTGTATGGTGATGTGGATCATCTTCAACCTCTGGAGCGCATGGCGGGGCGTGTCGCATGGAGGTGCATAGGCAGTTCTCTAACGGGCACGTGTGGCTTCCCTAGATCTCCGTTTGATCATCAAAACTACCTTTGTGCTCGTCTCGACGTGAACCAGCTGATGGTATGCTCAAAATTGATTTTTGAGAACTTTCCTAAAACCTAAATTTTCCGCACCAAGTTTCGTTCTTCACCACCAAGATCCCCAAAGTATAACCAAAGTTACTGATACCACCTTTTGTGATTCTCTGATCACTGAAGAGTGATTTGTGAGGAAAAATAAATACTCTCTATTACTAATTGAATAGAATATACAAGTATTACAAAACTTGTACAAAAATCTTCACACACTAACTACACTTTCTAAGCTACTTGGAGCTTACATTCTAAGTTTTCTTTACTTGAAGCTTACTTATTGAGGATGATTTGAGCTCTTAAATGAGCTCTCTATTTTTAGTAAAACTCAAGCTCATTATTACAATAAAATTCAACAAATGAGATCATTCACCTAAAGTAAGTTTGGTGTTTTGCTCCATTGTCAAAAAATGTACTTTGATAATGGTGGTATCTTTTGATAATAATTACAATGATGGTTTGTAGTTGGACACTTGAAGAGGCTCTCCCTTCCAAATCTCTCATCCCTCTCACAACCGGCAAGGCAGCAGCAAATTACGGAAGCCGCTATGGAATCTCATGAAACGGCGACGACAGCAACAGTGATAGTGGCACTGGAGTCCCATTTGGGGGGGAAGCAAATAAATTTCAAGTTTGTGTCGTTTCCTCTTTTCTGTGTTTGATTGGTTGTGTTAGTTTTAAAATGAACCGAATAATTGTTTGTTTGCTTTATCACGATTTTGTGGAGCGTTAAAATATTAGCGTTAATGCATCAAACGAATAGTTAGATTCCAACTTTAATGCTAAGGTTCTCTTATCATCGTCTTCCATTAAATTCATTGATATGTTTCTCCCCTTATTTGCTCTGTATTGAGCTCTATGATTTTGATTTAGATATGGAAATTTGGCTTTTGGGGGAAATGGGGATATTTTAGTCCGAACAATATTTCTTTAGTCAATAAAAATAGGTTATTTTTTATATTGATAAAGCTTTTGGGTTCTTTTTATAATTTATTTTCCTCTAATAACTATTAACTAACTGCAAAATGATTAAAATAAAACATGAACTTCTATGTAGTAATTGCGTCATTATATTGAATTAAATTTAATGATAACTTGATTAAATCCCCATTTTACAAATGCAGAGGTTTATATTTGAGAGCCACTCAAAGAAAAAAATATTGTAGTAGTTATCAAGTATGAAAATTCACATCCAAGAGGTGAGGTTTGGTGGCAAATGTTTAAAACTTAATTGTTCGGTCTTAGTCTAAGTTTAGAGATATATTTCTTGTGAGAACTTGGGAAAGCCGGAGTTTTATTTGCTCATTTTAAGCTTAAATCGGGTGATTTGACAGTGAGATTTCTAACGTTTCCAAAAAAAATGAAAAATCGCTTTTGAAAAAAAAAATGAATAGAGCATATATGAACCAATCTTTTATCTACACTCCAAATACAAGTCCTAAATTTAATCAAAGAGTCTAAACCTGATAATTTTCATACAAGTACATGTTGATAAGTAAAATGAAATTTTATATCCAAAGAATAGTTCAATAAGTTAGGAGCGGTCCTAAATGAATTTTTAAAATATTTAAATCATACTAATAAAATATAATAAATATAAAGATTTCATTTTTATTATGTAATCAAAAATTAAGTTCAAACTTCTTAACATAATCAAATAAGCGATTCACATTAAAAAATTAATTTACTAAAATTCAATTATAAAAATAGAGTATTGAGATTGGAATCCTTTATTATCCCTATAATTCGAGGCTTAAGTAGGTCATTCGTGTGCATATTGTAACTAAAAAAGGTCAAAAGAAATTGTTTGAGGAAAAATCTGACACATGACACGTGACCAAATATATTTTAAAAGGGATCAATATTTCTTGTCAGGGCCTGACAACAGAGCCTGTCATCAGAGTCTGGTACATAATTTATTATTAGAGTCTAATGGCAGAATCTATCATCAGAATCTGAAGTGATGGCAGAATCTATCATCAGAATCTGAAGTGAGAATCTCCGTCAGAATCCGAATTCGTAGCTACCCGATAGGAATTCCATCTTAGGCTTGGTTCCAAAAAAGACAAGCAAAGATCGTGCGAAAATTGAGCGAGACATATCAGTTCTTTAATGACACGAATCTATTGAACAATGAATGAGATGGCCAATTAATTACTTTCCGTTTCATTAAGCTGGACAATAATCTAGAATAGGGAAGTTATGAGATTCTAGGGAGTGAGTCAGTTAATGAGAAACGTGAATAGAATGTAACCGCTATCATTTTATTTTCCTCGAAATGAGATTTATATAAAAAAAATCCTAAACAAGAATAAAATGTAACCGCTGCAGTTTATTTTCCTTGTAACTAGATATTAAAAATAGTGCAAAAAAACTTTAAAAAAAGAAAGAAATGGATCTGTTGATATTCAAACAATAAAAAAATACTTTTGATCAACTTTTAAAATTTTCTTTTAATTCTATTTCTACTGTGTGTGGAGTTTACTGCACAAAAAGAAATTATTGGCAATAGCACCTCAAATGAATTCTTTCATGCTGCAAACCTCATTTTTATTTTGATAAATAAATAAAATTAATCATTTATTAATGTGGAGAGGGAAATTAATTAAATTTTTAATGAAACATAAATTATGTTAATATGTAGTTATATCACTAATGATAGGTTACCGGGTAAAGGAATCTAACGCTAAAATATTATTCGGACTGAACCGACCTTTTTTTCCCTGTTCAGCGCAATTTGTTTTTCATAAGCAACTTAAATAATGTAATAAGGTCTTTGCAACTATTAATACTATTATTATTAGTCAACCCAGTAGTTGTAAGAATTTTTTTTAATTTTTTTTAAATACATTACAAATCTGTAAATATATAATTTAAAATTTATTAGGACATTGAATACATATATTTGTAGCATAATCCATAAGTTTATGTTTAGAGAGTAACTCTTTCTCTACAGTCTACATTAGAGATATATCTACTTCCACTAATATTTAAAGAGGAAACAACTCACAATTTTGGGAGAATGTAATACATTTATTAAGAGAGTAAGAGTAAGTAGTTGTGAGTTAAGCATTTAATTTATTTTTAAAAAATTTTATTATTTTAAATTAAGAGACAGCTGGACTTATGTACAATTACTACATACTAATAATTGCAATCCCGCCACAATACCTTGTTTCAGTTCGTTTACGTATAAAAATGGGTTGAATTTCAAAAAGCTAAAATCCACGTTGGAAAACTTGGTGGAGCAATAATGAACCCTTTCTGGGTGGAGACAAATTGTGGGGGGTTTCAGCAAAGCACCATTTCATGATCATAAAAAATTGGGGGAAATACTAACAAGTGTTCTTAGAACACTTGTTAAGAATCCATTTAAGGAAATTTTTTATAGAAAAAAGAAAAAAGTCATTAATGATTTGATAATTTTTATATTTCCCATAAAAATAATATCAAAACTTTCCTTTTATGGGAGCCCATGGGACACTTGTTAGCATAACCCAAAAATTGGAACAAAAATTAATTATCCGCAAAAAAAATAACTTTTATAAATCAATTTTCAAAATACAACCACAAATGGTATTAAGATGCATGTAATGTCAGCCTAATATTTATCCTGAGATTCAACTCTTTGGAACTTTTAGTGGAGCACCCATTTTCCTTTTGTGAATAGTTGGTTTCAATTTTTTTCCATCAGTTCTGCGCATGTTTAGTGGCGCACTTTTGTAGTCCTTTTGCGGAAATAAAAAAATTGTGGAAATAAATGACAGCAGCATAGGAAGCAGATAAAATTGCTTCAACCTAATTCTATCAAAGATATTACATCTGTATTTTATGGAAATGCTAATTCATAAAAACAATCTATGTTGGCGACAAATTCGTAAGATGGATTTTGATGATATAATATTAGAAGATTTCGAAGCATGTGTGCAAATATTACAAAAAGATGTCGAAGTACGTTAGTCATGAAAAACAAATGAATATGAAGACTAGCGCATATTGAAGAAATTCTTGTATGGTTTTAACTTAGAGGTCTTTTTGTAGGACATATGAACATTTATTTAGATGAATTAGGGTCATGTGCGAAATGCTTTTAATCTTCAAATCCTATATTAATATAATAAATGTTCATTTATTTAGATGAACACTTATTTGGAATCGGCAGGATATATAACGGTATACATACCGGTGAATATATATGTCTTGCATGTTCTCAGAAACCGGCATGGTACATATCGGTAATCACACCGGCATACTGGCCGCAATATCGATCAGTAATCCGGTATAGAGCTTGAATGGTCAACGATAATATAACCGTTTTACTTTGACAGATCAACATACCAGCCTCTTCATGTGACTGATGTGGAATAAGCTGACTCGGCATGTGACTGATGTGGACGCCACATGGCTGACATGTGGATGACATGTAGACGACACGTGGCGATGGCGATTGTCGACACCATAGGATGATGACACGTGGCACGACGCACGTTAGTGTATCTGCTCTGATGTTGGCATGTGGCAGACACACGTTAGCATCAGTCGCATGTTAGCAAACTTCTCAGATTGTGACATGTGGCATGGTGTATTTTAGCAGGCAGCGGTGCACATTAGCAAAGTCTGACACACGTTAGAGGTCGCGACGCTCAAAATGGCCATTTTGCCTTTTTGTTCGTTTTTCACTATTTTGGCCCCGGATCACCTTCAAAGTGTCCCGAAACTTTATTTATCTACAAAACAACACAAAACACATCAAAATATTCAAAAAAGTCAAGATTTTATGTAAAATATTAGGTCAAATGAGTGGGAAATAGTGGTACATTTACCACTCATCACATCCCCAAACCTAACATTTTGTTAGTTCTCGAGCAAAATAATAAAATAAAATAAACATCTTTAAAATAAAATTAAACTAAGCCACTTTTGTAGGGATCACAGTTGCATTTAGCATATGCAACAAGCCTTTAAACCCTTAGGTGTCCCCAGTGGACGAGTTATAGTCTCGTGAGGGCTTACAGCAATGATACCCAGAAACGTTTGATAAAAGTAAGAAGATAGCAAAACTAATGCACACAAAAACAAAAAGACAAGAGAAAATAGAATAAAGAAGTTAGTGACTAAACATGTGAAACTTCTTATCCAAGTTAATAGTTGTTTTGTTTCTTTCTAAATTGCCGAATAAGTAAATTCTCCGATTATATTTACCATTCTCCATATACACAGCCAACAAAATATTAATCAACTCATTTTGCCCACAATAGTCATAAGTGCAGTTGAGAAGAGAGTAACATTTTTGTCCTAAAGTTTTATCAGAATTCACACTTTTTTGCAGCAATGGAATAATTTTTCTGATTTTTCTGGTTTTTGATTGATTTTTTTTTATTTATATATAATATCTTCTATCTATGTAGCGAGCGTTGGGCCAGTGACTCCCAAACCAGTTGGCTTTATGGCACTAGGTGTTAAGACACCCATACGGACTTAATTATTCAAACTTCAGATATATATATATATATATAGATATATATATATATATATATATATATATATATATATATATTATATATATATATAAATATATATATATATATATAATATATATATATATATATAGATATATATATATATATATATATATATATATATATATATATATATATATTTTGCAACATCATTAATCCATGTAGCGAGCTTTGGGCCAATGACTCCCAAACAAGTTGACTTTAGGGCACAAGGTCTTAAAACACCCCTACGGACTTAATAACCCGAATCTCAATTTTTTTTTTATAATTATCCTATGATTTTTATAAATACTTCCTCCAATTAAACTAGAGCACCGAATATTACAAACTTATCAATTACAGCTCATGTCTGTATGTTACCACGTATGTTGATAATACCTGTCAACTGAGTTTATGAAGATTCATTTTAGTCAGTTTTATGGAGAATTCACAAATTAAATAATTCAAAAGAAAATAAACAAAAATTAACTTGTTTCGAAATAGGTTGAGATACGTCTCATGAGTGAAAACTCCTTACACAGCTATCTCACACCAATTTAACCGATTAATCAAATTAAAAACAAAAACACAAAATATTATTTTGATTTTTGTAAATTTTTTCAATTTTTTTTTGAATTTTTTGAAAAATTTTGGACTAAAAATAAAAACAAGAAAATAACAAGATACTAGTCAACTATTCCTCACCCCAAACCTAAATGGGACATTGTCCCCAATGTCTTAAAAAGTAGAAGCATGCGTTTAGAAGATAATATCTGGTTAGTTGAAATTCTAAAGGGAAATTAAAGGTTAAGATCCAGATTTATCCGACGCTTCTTACCATAATAATCATCGGACCATTTTATCTTGGAAAAATGATAGGGTCAATTTGTGGTTCAAAGGCTAAGATTTGATCAATTAAATCCGGGATAGTTCCGGCGGTAAAGAGGAGTTCTTTTAAAGATTTTGACACGAACCCATTTCTCCGGGCATCATCAAGAAACACACAAAGAAAATCATAAAATCCTTCAACGTTGAACAGTCCAAGTGGTTTTTAGTGTATGTTCAGGTTCGCCCAAGATAACACTGTAAAAATTTCCTCCAATGTGCCCAAGCCACCTGGCAAAGCAATAAAAGCATCAACACGGTTAATCATTTCTACCAGTTATTCAGAAATACCTGGCACGATCAGTTCCTCTCCATTTGATGGTCCAATAAGATTTGCCTCCGCCAAGGGTTTTGAGAATGCACGCATGGGTAGGTTGTTGGAAAAGCTTATGCCAGTCTCGGGTGGTGATAATTCTATCTATTCGGGGAAACTGTCCGGGGTCAATGTCAAACCCCTCTCAATGATTGAGACTTTTTGTCTCATCCCCTTTTTATATCTACGCTCAGCGGCTATCGATAAAAATTTCGCGGCATCATATCTCGGTCCAAAAGCAGCTGTGGTCCATGATCTCTTAGGGGCCATTTTCAATTTTAAATTTTTACAGAAATTTGGGCAGCACCTCCCCTATTTTATAAGGATTTCCAATTATCACTTTAAATAATAACACTTCAAAAATTAACAAAATTCTTCGCCCTCAATACTACACAAATTTTCATAATAATCACACCCACAAACTGTAAATTTTATCACAATCACAAATCTTCAATATTTTTGCACAACCACAGTGATAAAAAAAATGAAATGAAAAGAAAAGAAAGTAAGAACGTAGGAACCTAGAGATTAGTGAAGATACCCACACGAAATAGGCGCATTATGGAGGATGGGTAAGATGTTTGGTGAGATGAAGGAGTAATTTGGAGTGATTTGATTGAAGAAGATGAGGGAGAAGATGAAGAATCGAGAGAGAATGAAGGAAAATGAAAAGAGAAATGAGGGGAAATGAGTGTGGGTTGCGGTTTCAAATCCTTAAATCGCAGTCACATCCTGACACATAGTGGTTCGCGTCGTGATGTGCGGCCCTAAAAATTAGGGGTTTCAAGTGCTACGTCATCATGTCGAGACGTGAGCTAGTTATGTCGCAACGTGTAAATTTTTTTGAATACTGTATGCAAATTACGATGCATTCGACGAACATATCCACTAGGATAAGTCTCAAGAGTCGACTCTTTACTCATGTCATCTCTAATGAATTAGATTTTTATCTTCGTGATTTTGTCATTGTACATTTTCCTACAAAATAAAACACAAAATTAAAACTCTACAATATTTGTACACAAAATACGAAAATAGAAATGTAAATAAAAATAAAAAAAATCGGTTCACTCCCTGCTAGTGCTAAATTTCACGTCTTCAGCCAGACGTGATTGAAGTTTGTCCTTCAATGAGGCTTCAATGTAGTTTTGGATGTCCTAGAGATGATAATGCCATGTGCGTTGCTTTTGAAGGGTCTCTTCCAACAATAAGGTGGCCAAAAGAATTTTTTTTTTGATCTAGTGCTCGTGCCACCTTTTTAAACCGTGTAGCTCTATTGTTCTGTGAAAGGAATGACAATATATCATGAGGTCTCGTATGGTGTTTGAATTTGAATGGTTGTGCCATTTTGTCAAGCTTTTAGGCGGTGTCCTCGATGTATACTCCCGACTGCTGTGATGTATCATCAAGTGTCAGAGATTTTCATTATGCTCCCACACTTGCTCTTGTTTTTATCCTGCATCTTGTTCCACCTTTTCTTCACAGACGTATTTTAGCATTTCCTTGTTCAGTTCTTCATCGAACATCTGAGTAATGCATGCTCCAATAGTATCAATTTGAGGATGCAGAGTTTCATCCTTATTTGTTGGTGTGGTTGGTACGGGCAGCTCTTCTACTTGTTCCTCCTCACGGATGCATTCAACGACTAGAGAATAAGCTATATCAAGTTGAGATTTGTTCGGGCTCTTGAACTAATACCTCTGACTTTTGATACTATTCAGCCTCTATCTAGATTGAGGTGTCATTGTGAAATGCTTGGTACTCGAAAGCTTCGTTGGTGTCATGTGAAAATGCTTCTTGAGGTATGTAATTCTGGTTCTCAATTAATTGTCTCACTTGATCTGTCAGTCTCTGTATAGTGCTGAAAAATCAAATTGGCTTTTATGTCATCCAACCATTCTTCTCGTTTCTTGAGCATGTTCATCATCATTTCAATCAACTATTCTTCCTCTGATGGTTCTGGTTCTTGAGGAAGATCATAGGTTGATGATGGATAAGATGGATATTGTGGTTCAGTGAAATATGATGGTTCTTCATTGTTGTACCACGACAGATTCTGATAATTCTGCCACCTTAAATTGTAGTTGTACATGCATTGATTGATCAGGTGGTTACCATCACATATCTCACATCTAATCATTGCGTTCTGAAATGGCTAAGCAATTGTTGTGCTAATTGGCTCTGACATCTATAGATAGTTGTTGGGCTGGATAACAGGCCTGGGGAAATCGGACTGTGTCTCTCTGATATGGGGTGTATCTTCATTTCTTAAAGCTCTTAATGCTTCCATCGCCCAATAGTGATCGATTTCAAACACCTGAAAATAAAAGAAATAAAAAAAAATGAAGAATAAAAATAAATAAAATTAGATACAAATGAAATAGATAGCCTCAAAATTGATAGCGCAAGAAAAATTAAGTCACCGGCAACGGCACCAAAAACTTGATCGGTGATAAACACACATGTTACATAAGCACACTTATCGCTCAAGTAGTATAAAAATATCGATCCCACAATGACTTAATTTCTACGATGTTAATTATTGATGCTATTTATTTACAAGTATCTAATTGAGGTTGGAAGGAAATGTTTATTGGTTGAAGATGGTGTTGAGTAAAATAAATAAATAAAAATAACGAAAATTAATATTAAAGAAAACATCTAGGGTTGTGAATCAGTCCAATATTACTCTAATGATGACTTGATTCTCCAATACATGTGTAATAAATTAGTTTGTAAACTTGGAATACGAAGATACGTAAAACCTCTTCCGATGGTCGAATGCAGACACCCAAAGAACCCAATTAACTATATTCATATGTTAATTACGAAACTTTGAATTCATTAAGTTCAAGTTCCAATTGTGGCTACCCACGCCCGACAAGTATATTCCTATCATAGAGGGAAATCCCTAAAGTGAGATTGTGTTCTATTGAATCTAAGGCTGAAACATAAATCCATTTTCCAAGTTCATTTTATATTTATCACATCAATCTTATTGGTGATCAGACAACAAGAAGCATCAATATTAAGATTCAATAAACAAGCAAATGTATTAGACATAAATCAGAAAATTAATTATTGAACTCATGAATATTGTGTTTCTTCATTTCCCTAGATTAAAAAAATGATGGGGTTATGAGATCCACCTTTAATATTTCAAATGTAGAAATCTCACTTAATTATAATATGAAAATTGTCAGTGTTACCCAATTAATTAAGTTCAACCAGCCATAAAGGCGATGTTATTACTTGTCATAAACCAGCCATATATGCGGTAATCACCTGTCACCTAAAGACCCACCATATAGGCGGTGTCACATTATGTCAAATAAATAAAACCAACCATATAGGCGGTATCAACATTAATCCATATTATTAAATTATAATTTCTATATTATAACATAAGTGAGATTAATCTACCTTGTTAAATTAAGGGTTTCACTCTTCCCCCAGCGGAAATTAATTACTAAACATAAAAGAAAGTAAATCACACAAACTATTATTACTAAAAATAAAAATACAGAAAATAAATACACATAAGATACAATCATCAAGTTCCTTAATAGAAACCTGAAGGAAAATATGAAATGAAAAATGAAATCAGTTGCTATTTATAGGTAAAAATCTATTTCGGCGTCGCGACTCACAAGGTCTTGTGCTTCGCGATGCGCCAGCTGTCTGCCATGTGTACACAGATTCGTCGGGCGTCGCGATGCTGAAGGCTTGCGCATCTCGACGCTTGTAAAGTTGATGACGCATGTCGAAAAGGTGTACTTTCGGCACGTGATAGCGATGTGTCGCGATGCGAAGAAGGTTACGTGTTGCGATGCGAGCTGTAAATTTCTATTTTTGCTTTTTTTGTTTATTTTTTCGTTGTTTTAGTCCCGAGTTGATTCCATTGAGTCCCGATATTTTATTTATCTGCAAAATAAATAAAAAACCATCAAATCGTTCATCAAACTTGAGAAATTATACAAAATATTAAGTTAAAGGGGCGGAAAATATTGATATATTTTCCGCATCATAATTTTTTTCTTTTAAATAGTCATATATTCAATTGTCGATTCCACTCTAACCAAGTGTTGTCTTCTAATTTCTACTTTTTCTTATTTAGATATTGAAGACAATGTCTTAATTTGATTTGGGGTATGAGATATTTGACTAGATAGTTCATTTTTATGTTTCCCCATTTGTAAAAAAAAATATTGTATTTTTGTGTTGTTGTTTTAGAAAAATATTTTCCATGTTGTTTTTGCTTTGTTGTTGTTTTCTGTTTTCAATTTTTTTTTTTTGATTTTTTTTTGTATTTTTATTCAAAAAACTACACACAAACCAACAATAAATTTTTGACCAACCAAGTGGAATTGTAGTTTAGATATGGCAGTGTAAGGAGTTTTCGCACCTAAGACGTATCTCGATATTTCGTAACAAGTTATTTTTGTTCTTTTTTTGAATTATTTAAATTTATGAATTCTCCATAATATTGATTAATTTGATATTTATATGCTCATTTGACAGATATTATCAACATACACGGTAACATATGATCGTAGGTTGTAAGTTAAAATTTTTTAATATTCAGTTCTCTAGTTGGTTGGAGATAGAACCTAAAGGCAGTGGAATTTATGTTTTTATTAAAAAAAAAATCAAACTTTTACTTAGTAACTGGACATCTTGCCTCAGCAAGCAGTGCTTGTTCACTTAAAATGGTAAAACTTGAGTTAGTTTAAAAAATGATAATAATAATAATCGAGTTTTTCGTAGTAACCGGACATCTTGCCTCAGTAAGTATTGATTGTTCATGTAAAACGGCAAAGCTTGAGTATGTAAAAAAAGTTTGTTTGAATAAGTTCGATTTCATAACCTCTCTAACTCGAGAAATTAAGTCCTTATGATTATTTTAACACTGAATGCCCTAAGGCCAAATAGTGTGGGAGTCACTAGCCCAAAGCTTGTTACATGGGTTAAAAAGAAAGCTTAGAGAAATCAGACATTTCTTCTTTTTAATATCTGAGATCCAGCAATTAAGTCCATAAGGGTGTCTTAACACTTAGTAACCTAAAGCCAACTGGTTTGGGATTCAGTACCCAAAACGTGTTGTAAGGATTTAAGATGTATTATTATTTTAAAAAAAAAGAAATAATTTTTGTATTTATAAATAAACTCCCATTGGCAAAAAAGTGTGAACTCTTATATAATTTAGGAGAAAAATATTACTTTATTTTCAACAAATCATGTGAGTATTATGGGAATAACAAATTGATTGATACTTTATGTTATGTGGTATGGTAGAAGGGTAAAAAGTACATGAGAGTTTGCTTATTGATTATTTAGAAAGAAAGAAAATAATTATTAACTTGGATAAGAATTTATCTTTTAGTTTTCGCTTAAATTACTAGGGACTAGTAATAAACAGGTTGAGAGGTGTGATGAAAACTAAAAAGTATACATTTAATAAAGAGAAATTAAATATTTTATACATATAGTTTCATTTGTTGGGGTAGTTATGAAGCTCATAGGGTCAGATCGGTGCCTGCGCAGCGAAAGTGGGTCTCACCCAAAGATATTAGGGATAAGTATATTTTAAATTTTTTTAATGAAAACTGCATTCCAATATGATTCCATAGGAAAAAATGGGGACCAAATCGGAGTCCGGAAATTTTGAAACGGAGAAAATGAAGTTTTAGTGTTCGTCAGCCCTAGGAGATGCGACGCGCTGGATGGGAGTCGAGACGCTCCAAGGTGCGAGAGCAACTCCGAGAGCTGAACTTCTCAGCATCACGACGCGGAATGATGAGAGTTACAACACTCATAGGTCTGATGCTCAGTGTCTCGACGCTGGAGGGTCAGAGTTGAGATGCTCACTTGGACAATGAGCAATTTCAACTTTTAAATCAATCCTAAACACTTCCAATATTCTCCGATCATTTCAGTATACCTTAAAACCAATTTTAACATCAAAACCAACCACAAACACATGCTATACAACTAGCATACATGTATTCTAAATTTTTATGCATTTGTTTGAATCTAAACATAAACCAATTTTAGAATCCCAAAGGTGATCAAGTGATTCTAGAATGGTAGCCATAGCTCCAAGCTTTAATTTAGAGTTCCAAACTCTTATTAATTGTTCAATGTCAACATGAACATCTTTGGCCTAATTAACAAGCGTATTATGTTTATACTTCTAAAGTATCCTAACACAATTTTTTAGTCTATTTTAGTATTAAACTATGTAATCATGCATCCAATATATAAAAGAACATAGCTTAAGAGAAGTCCAAACTTACCTAGCAAGCTTGATGCAAAGATCCAATCTTCTTCTCTATGTTGAAATGGTTGGAGAACTTCCAAGGTTTGCAAGCTTCACTTCAAGATTCAATCTTGATTCCCATGCTAGCAACCTTCACTTTAAGATCCAATCTTGATTTCTCCTAAATGAAATGTTGTAGAGACCTCATAAACTTCTCTAACTTAGGCTAATTTCTCTAATTCTAGCTTGTATTTAGCTTTCTCAAGCTTAAATAAAACCTTTCTAAAGCTTGCTATTTATAGCAAAACTTAGATAATTTTTAATTAATAAAAGTTGTAATCAATTTTTATGTGGGCTTAATCCAATTTCTCCAAATATGTATAATTAGGTGTGACGAATCTCCATTGTCTACGACTTTAATTTAATCTAATTAAATCAAGATAGTGATTCGGAAATAGATTAGTTAAATGTTTGCCATTTTGATTTAATCTAATTAAAACAAGCCAAAACCACATATTATTACATACTTACTATTATTATAGTATCCACAAATGGTAGAGATAATTATGATTTTACAATTAAGCTCTTGTGTAATTACTGAATTAATCCAATTAGGTCAAAGTAAATAATCAATACTATCCAATAACACTTGATTATCTTAGTTGATAATTATAATATCGATTATATCTTTTATCAAAATTAATCGGCTACCCACGTGCTCAACAAGTACACTTCATATTGGGACTCTCTAAGTTTAGACACGACCACTGACACAAAACAGTGGGGGTTATTTCTATTACCTGAACTGACTGGACC
Source organism: Zanthoxylum bungeanum (assembly GCA_019454045.1). Taxonomy (NCBI): domain Eukaryota; kingdom Viridiplantae; phylum Streptophyta; class Magnoliopsida; order Sapindales; family Rutaceae; genus Zanthoxylum; species Zanthoxylum bungeanum. The sequence continues at coordinate 23,692 of SKCR01001441.1, forward strand.
GACCTGTTCTGAGTGAGGCCCGAACAAGGCCGAGCAGTTTAAAGAGTTTTACAGATGATGTTCATTTATTTTTGTTACAAGATTTTACTATCTGAAAAACCCAACCCTTACAAATGAGATTAACATTCCCTTATATACTAATGAATTATAACACTATTCCACACTTTCATGACGTTTCCAGCGTGAACTCTTGATTGATTGACGGCTCTCAGTGTTGGACAATTATGACCCATAGCATCACTATTTGTACAGAACATGGTGTTGTTGTACAAATTAACTATGTGACAAAGGAAATTGTTCTTTTATCATTTGTAATTGGATTACCAGGATATATAAATGATAAAAGTCCATATGATTAGTACTAGATTAATAAGATATGAGACAATATTAATTCACTAAGGTTTAATCATTAAATATCCATAGCCATAGTATTATCGAGACTGGATATCGATAATGCGGAATAGGCTAGTATTACACTTGTGAGTGCTATGGAAGTGTGACAACATAGTTCTCATATATTTGGGTATTGGATACTCATGCAAGTGTAATAGGAGGTTCTGTTTACTGATGGTACGGAAACAGCTTCGCTCTGGATACCACTCGGAATCTCATTGGTAGTATAACTATGTGTCTATGAGAGTTTGAATCAGGGTAGGTGTATTTGATCTTAACCTGAGACTTGTATCGCTAATACTTGCGACAATCAGAATACTTTGGTTTTGGTCATCCAGGGCTTTAACAGGTTATGTGTACGCCTCTTCTAGGTATACTGAGAATCGTAGTGTATTGGGTGTGATGTCAAGAAGGAAGTATCACTTCAGTCATATGGAGATGATGATCACGCAGGATACGGAACTGGTACTCTTGTAAATATGAAGGAAATGAAGACGGGTAAGGCTCCGGCTTCAGGTATATTTGTTATAAATATGTCCACTGCTGGTTTTAAAATTGGATTTTAGATACTGGATGTGGTACATAAATATATGTACTGATGTGCGGGATCTACTGTTTAGTAGGAGACTAGCTTCAGTTAAGATCGAACTGTGAGTCGGAAATGGGACGAGAGTCGCTGTTTTGCCATAGAAATCTAAGTTTTAGAACTGCCCTTTGGGCATATACTTAAATATTAGAAAAATGTTATAATGTACCTAGTTTGACTAGAAACATTATCTCTATATCTAGTTTAACCCGTTGCGGGTATACCTTTTATTCTAGAATACTAAGTGTTTTGTTTATAAAGATGATATTGAAATAAACACATTAGATGTTTATAACAGTATTTATATTAGAATAAAAAAAATCTCATATATATAACATGACAAACAAATGGCTCAAACTGAATTAATCAGAAGAGACTTATTGTGGCATTGTTGTCTGAGACATATTAACAAGACATGTATATCCACACTTTCAAAGAGTGGGTACTAGGACGGATTTGATTCTAATTCAAATGATGTCTACGAATCCAGTTTATAGGCAAAGTTCCTAAAACACCTTTTACTTGAAAAAAATACAAATGCCACCAATATGTTAGCCCTCGTTCATGGTGACGTAAGTGGGCCAATGTCTAGCTAGGCTAGAGGTGAATATGAATACTTCGTAACCTTTACGGATTTGGCATCGCGTTACGGTTATGTGTATCTTATGAAACACAAGTCATAACTTTTAGAGTTTTGACACGAATTATAAGATACAGACCGGCAAGAGTATTAAAGCATCTCGATTGGACCGTGGTGGAAATACTTAAGCAATAAGTTTCTCGATTATTTGAAAGAGTATGGTATTATTTCATAGTGGAATCCTCCCGGAACACCTCAATTTGACGGTGTGTCAGAACATAGAAACCGAACTTTGTTGGACATGGTAAGGTTAATGACGAGTTGCTCTGAGCTACCAATTTCCTTCTAGGGATACGCATTAAACAGTGCAATACTTATTTTGAATAAGGTTCCGTCAAAGCACGGTGAATTTTCAAATGTGGGCTAGAAGCAGTGAACTTCTAGCGATGAGGCAGAATTTAGAATTTTCGATACCTTGACTTACGTAACTTCAATTAGATTCCGTAAATCCGTGGACAACCTTAATATGTTAATTTTTCAGTCAGGTTGAATGCTCATGCATATCTTATAGGATTCATTGTGTAGTGTTTGTGGCAATGTTGTGCCAATGGTAATATTGTAAGCATTGTATAATGCTTGTCATGATTAGGAAATATTGTTAGTGAATGTATATATGTATATGCATGGTCTTGTGTGAATATGATGGTTAATGTTGAAGTTGATCATCTTGATGAATATGGGGAGTTTATCATCTTGGACATTGCATAGGTTTAATACTAAGGCTATGTCATGACATATGGGTGAACCATGATAGGCTTAGCTATAAAGTGTCACAAAATAGCTTAGAACGTTATGTTTTAGGCTTATGTATCTTCTATGTACGCACTAGAATCTTATTTACTCAAGCATGCTAATCTTACTCCCATTCTAAGATCTTAGATTCGATGCGGGGAATCTCATCAAATTTCACGTGACAGCTCAAGCTTTAGGAACCACTCTCAGCACTGTGAGTGAATGCTTCTTTTCCTTTATGTTTTAATAACGTTATATTTTAATTTTCTTAAGACTTCAGTTTAAATTATGATAGTTTTTAAGAATTATTTTTAATACTTAAGTTTCATATTTTTAAGACGTAGTTTTATGTTTTAATAGAAAACTCGTTTTACAGTTTATATTTTACAATTTACAATTTTAGTTATAAAAATTTTTAGATCAAGATCAGTTTTATATTTATGAATTGTATATAAATGTTTTAAACCGCCAGTGGATTATCGTCTCTTCAGATTTAGCATCCCGGATTCGCTCGGTTTGCTTCATGGGGCACTGAATACCCCTATGAGACCCAGTAGCAGATTCAGTATTCAGCTTCCCCTACCTACGCGGTGCAAGGTCCCCGCTAGGTAGGTTTCATGCCTCACAGACCACGACACTGGTGAGGTTTTCCATTGCAGTAGGTTTTTCCTTTGCGTATTTTTCGCGGATTATATTCTTTTAGTTTATGAAGTTTTCATGTATAGGAATATGTTTCTGTACTTTTCGTTTTTTCTCGCAGTTAAATGATTTTATAATATTTTTCACTTAGCGTTCATTCATCAGGTCTTTTATAAGATCTGAACCTCCCTATAGTTCCTTGTATTGCAGGTTCATTTCCAGTCAGTCGACTCATGATTGGAGGAGATGGAGGCCAGTTATAGTTATACAATTGTAGAGTCATGCATAGTTTGGGTCCACACATTTTAAGGTGTCATAGGCCATAAAATCGAATAATAGTGTTAATACAAACGTTTTAAGAATATGTAAAATCTAGTGTAATTGAGAGTACCCATATATATATAGAGAGAGAGACACACAATTAGGTTTGATGATTATGTAAGTTGAAATAACGTCAATATATATATATATTGCGGGGTTTTGGGTGATGGGCGCAGCGGAAGAGCGGGTCCGGGCGAAATCGTATTTTAAAACTTTTTCAAAATGCCGAATAAATTATTAAATATCTAATATGAATAATTTATTCATATTTCACTTAAACCTATTTATTCAACATCATATATTGACATAAATATTGTGAAAACTCGCGAATTTTTACGATAATCGTTTTTTCCGCAAAATGGCCGAAAACACGTTTTTAACCGAACCGACTACTCGAAACTTATGGAAACTTCCCAGGTCAGATCCAATAGTGTGGGGGCAGTTCATGGACTGTCCAAACAGTGACAGAATCACTATTTTCACAACCGTCACCCAGTTGGCTCAAAATCCACCCAGTAAAGTCGTTTTTGGTCGTGTTCGTTTATTTCAAGTCGGAAACATTTTTCGGAAATTGTGCCAACTCTCAAACACATCCATTACATTCATAACACATAAAATACATCATAAAAATCCCAGTTGAGCCTAATCTGATCAAGAACCAAAAATTTCACAAAATTCATGCTTTAAATCCAATAATTCAAGATTAATCCAATTAATCTAAACACCAACTAGAATTACCACATATGAACAACTCAAGAACAATTCTAGGTGCCATAAGAGTGGTCATAACACTCTAGAATAGCAACTCTAATGTCCAACAATAATTTGAACAAATTGGAAACAAATTACACTAATTAGTTCCAAAAACTACTTCACATATGCCTTTTTCTTCCATCTCCATCAACCAAACCATAAAGCCCCAAATTCGAACAAATAAAGAAACCCTAGAAATGTTCTAGGAACACAAGAAGAAATAAAATAATTTTCTAAACTCAAGAATGATAAAGAATACCTTTAATCTCCAAAATCCTTAAGCTTTTCTTGTTTTTTTCATTTTTCTTCATGTTTCATTAAACAATATTTTAGGGCTTATTCTCTCTTGTTTGGTCGTCCATGGCAGCAACTAAAACAAAGAAGAAAACATTTTTTCTTTTGTAATTGAAGTTTCCGACCTATTAAGGGTTATTTTAGTCCATTTGCAATTTTAATCTTATTAAAATGCATTAAACTTTATAACATCCAATCAAATTTAGACAAATATAGTGCATAATTAATTCATGCCAAATTTTCCAATAATATATCACCATGTATCATATGCATAATGAAAGTTGGATAAGGTTTGATAATTTAATTATTTAATTATTTAACATTTAAATAACTAGATAATTAAATAATAAACATATATGAATTTTTATTTACATTAAATAATAAATACATATATTTATTACATGTGTCAAAATCTCATTTGACGAATAATTAATGTGTATCTAATCGTATTATGTATCAAATACAAATACACAAAAATTATTAGAGGACAAATATTCCATAATTTATCGTTTAACGATTAAACGATCCAAATTAACTTATTTAATCCAGTGAAGTATAATGAATAATCTATATTATTTATGTCGAGTTGTCCAAGTGCTCAACGAGTACACTTCATATTGTGGGACACTCTAAGTTTAGGTTTATCGGTCACAAAATCTAATTTCGTGTCCATAATCCACCCACTCATGGATTATGACGACCATGGATAATCTCGCTAAACTATGCAGGCCGAGGTCACTGCATATGTGTAATCCCTCCGTCACAGGCTATCCGTATTATACTTGAGATAAAGATGAGAACGTTAAATCCGTTCGGTATAATACAGTCGACTTTATGGTCATGAAATAACACTCGGAACTGGTTTCCGAATTTACACCACGACCATAGATTTACTAGATCGTAAACACGTGAGGATGCTTATGCCATGTACACAGGACTGAATGATCCTATCTTGATATGCACTGGATATTATGAGCATTAGTCTACACCCAACGAATAGGCGGAGGTCTGATCATGAATAGATCGTTAACGTGACTGCCATCAAAGTGTGGAGGATAACTCATATATCCCTAGGGATGGAAAAATCAAGATTCGGACGGACCTGGGTCCGGATCCGGAAGAGTTTTTGTTACCCCGGTCCGAATCCGGTTACCCGTGGTGCTTTTTTTAAATTTTACTTGTATTATTTTATATTTATATTTGTATTTTGTCAATTTTATTAGTCTTATTTCAATTCTTTTAATTTTTATTATATTATATTATATATATATATATATATATGCATAATATTTTATCTGTTTTTATTATAATCTAATTTATTATATTTATTTTTTATTTTATTTTTTCAGGACCTGGGTCTACCCGGTCTGGACCCCGTGTGATCCTAAGTCCGGACCCAGAATCACCCTGGTCTTAATTTTAAAGACCCGGGTCCTGACTTTTAATTCCAGACCCGGATCTTGCCAGACCCGGGCCGGGTCCGGGTCTTGTTGCCATCTCTATATAGCCCGTTGTGGTATCTCAAGTCGAAGAACCAATATTCTTGCTCAACTCGAGAAGGTTCCTATTAACGTTGGTGTACCATCTATTAGGAAACCTTTAGTGAGTCGTTCAGTGTCTTATCAAATAAACACCTACATGTCTATAAGAGTCTCCCGAGACTCATGGTTCACTGGGATAAACCATCGGACCAAGTCACGATATACGACATGTACTGATCTCAGCGGATTTTACTAACTGGCATGTGTTAGTAAATCTTGACCAGGAACTTTATTTAAATATATACATCTTATAGCACGCGCTTCCCAATGTCAATTACAAGTTGCGTTGTAACTGTGCACTATATTGTAAATCCTGGGGTTTTTGTCTAATATACACGTATCATTGAATCAGATTCAGTTTCGATCTAATTGTAATCAGATATCTAATCGTGATTAGATAGAATAAGCGTATAAAAGACAAGGGTGCTACCATAAAATTAGTAATATTTATGGAAAATAGAATCGCCCGTATTTATGAATCGGACATAAATACGATCCAGATTGGTACTCCGAGCACCAACCTTAACAATTTCACCCAGTTGCTCTAGTGCCAATCCCCAGTATCCTATACACATCTTAATGTGTATCATATATCGTGGCCCTCAAGAGATTACCAGCACTCCAGAGGTAGGCATCAACAAGTAAGCCTGCTTTAACAAATCGAGTCTGTCCAACAAATCCAACCGTTTTCCTTAACTAGCATCATTCATATTTTGCAGAATCCAAATTCCACATCAATATGACTCAGACGTTATATCAGTATTATGCTATAGCCACTGAGTTGTCTACGTATTTAGAAATCAAATTCAAATACTTTGCAGACAATCGCAAGCACAACACTAATATGAAGACTTCTAATCTATAGGGTCACTTTGCAAACTTCATAAGTTAATACGTCATAAGTTGCAATTGATTCCACTAGAATAGTAGAATCAATAGTGACACTCACACTGCATCTTTTCTGAATTTATACGACACAGACCATCTAATGTCATAAATAAGATCAAAACTAATCCGACCTTATGGTTGCTAACTAAAATCTCCATGAATATGAAACTCGTTCTTAATATCTCAAAGATCACAAAGAACATATTTCTAGATCCATCATATAGTCTACGATATATCAAAATAATTCGTAACAATTACGATTAAATTGATATCTTTAATCACACATCATATAATATTCATTATGTCATCATCCTATGATGCATAAGATTGACTAGACATTCCAATCAATCTATCTTTCGACAAGGGAATCATCCTTTACGAAAGATGATACTATATATAAAAGACACGTTAACTGTCAAACAATTATACTAACTGTCACACAGATAGTCTTACTATGTCCTTTATTAGATCATATCTAATACGCGACTAATGAGAGTTTCTCACAAGTCTCTCAGTTTTATATCTTACATAAAACTTTATATCAAATATAATAGAGACTGCTCCCACTGCTTCCACGGAGAAAAGAAAACTTAAGATATGTAATACTAGAAAGAAATTTGTACGCTTCCACTGACCCTACTGACAAAAACATATTCTCTATATTTTGATAAAACCATAAAATCTGACTAATATCAAAATCAAAGAACACGTATTTTCGGAAAACTTATATGAGCCTACAATATGCTCCATAAGATAGTATATCAAACTGTGATTTTAGAAGAATACAAACTCTATGGCCATTCTAGAATGAACTCTTCAAACAAAGAAATCACGACAGATCCCTTATTCGAAGAAATCACTCAAGAACGCCATTTTGCATTCTCTAGCCAGAATACAGTTTAATATCAACATTAACCAACATATCCTTAATTGTCCAATCAGTACGATAAGAGACAAGCTTCCTCAGAATCTACAATAGACTACTAAGTATAACCTACTCAAACCTTTATTAAGCTCACTTTGCTTTTGCTGCACAAACAATTTGCACATTTTATGAACTATTCATAATGGAAATCTAATCAAGTTCAAAACTTGATTATCGTAAGCCATGAACAATCTTAGATCTATGGTTCAATGGTAATTTCCAAAATCGATTTCAAATATCACTCTCACTATAAGTTATAGGATAATTTTCTTCGATAAGAAAATATCAGAACCATTAAGTATCAAATACTTTGTAAATGATTCTGACATCCTATTAAACTTATATAGAAGATGTCTAAGGGCCTTTACATCTTATTAATTATGTAATTCCATTACAGTTTATCATTCTCACATTTGACTTCACTAATTCAAGTCTTTTCTACAATCATCAACATCCAATGTTAACAACCAAGTAATAGAATAATTTCGTTACTCGGGATCATAGAAAATATATTCTATCAAATTGAATACAATATTCCATTAAAAAGAATAAATGATAAACCTTTCACTCGTACCTCCGAGACACAAGTACTTTCAATTATATAACCGTTATACAAAAGAAAGTTTCAAATCTCAAACTTTTCAAGATTCAAATTTTCTATTATACATATCATATATGTAATTGTAGCAACGAATGGAACCTTAATTAAATATATGAATTAGTGTTACAGGAGCATAACCCCAAAAGTATTGAAACTAATTCGGTAATACTCAATATCAATAAATCAAATCATATAAGATTCAATAACTCCCAGTGACTAATTCCATCAGAATGAAATCACAGAAGTTTAATATTGAGTAAGAATCAAATTCATTAAATAACTTCAGAACTAATTGCCTTAAATTCATGCATTTGATCATATCAAACATCTTCGAACAATTCAAAGACGCACAATGAATTTCTAAAATATAGTTTTCAACACTGCAAATAGAATATCCCTTAACCATTCGAAAATATTCTATCCATGTTTCATGAGAAATATATTGACAATTCTTGAACAATTCAAGACATTCAGCGTGTTTTCTATTAGAAACACATAACTAAGCTATGACCATTCATCAACTGAGTTACGAAGAAAATAAAACTCTACAAGGTAATTTCTAATTCATTAAACTACATACATCCTATGTATTAGTTTAACAAATCTGTGGTCCAATGACGATCACTGGTTAAATGAGATTTACTAACTTCTTGAATACTATATTCATTAAACGGATAATGATATATGGTGTGATCTCATATCAAACCATCCTTTACCATACGGAATAAACATCTGATGTTTTTTACGGTAAAATCTCATAAAGCACGGTTCTATGTTATTTATTTTACCGAATATTTTCCTAATGTTTATCTTTCATTAATGACACTACTAGTTGTCTTAAAATATATAACAACTGTTTTACAGAACAAATAACTATCCAATATGCACAAGTTCTGATATCAAATATCAAAACAGTTATCAAACATTATTTTAATTAACTAGCCGGTAGATTCAGTATTCAATGCCCATAGTTGTCGTATTGTGAGAATCGATATTCTTTGCACACAACTATACACATCTCCTTTCTCAAGCTTTATAATTTGCGTTCAATTTTTCACAACGATTGTAAAATAATTGATTAACAAACTATGTCAGACACATGACTTCTAAAAGTCACTAAAAGCAGAGAAACGTCATTAAAAGATAAACAAATACTGAAGGGGTTTTCTTAATGCCAGTCAAGAATCTCGACACATGAACTGATTCATGTCAATTCTTACTACATAAGAAACAATTCTAACTAGACTTATATCCTAAAACATATATCTATTTAGATTACATAAAGTGACTTAGTAACTAAGTCACAAACCATCTTGATTTTCCAAGAAAATCGGAACAACAGTTCCTGATGGTTTCAACGAATCTAACAATATCTAAGTCTATCTTTCTAGAACCTATTCTAGAACAACACAACCATACGTAAAGTCAGAAAATCTATTTTAGTAATAAACATGCAGTGGATTAAAAGCATAAATCTATAAACTACATAGAATGTAAGGAAAACAAAGCAGTAAATTCCAAAATATTACGCACTGCTTGAGTTATGGATTTTTAACCCAGCAGTGTCTCCTACTACTTTACGTAATATCGTAATCCCCAACGGATAGCGAAAATTTGATAATTAAATCGAATTCCATAGTGAGAGTAGGATCCCATGAATATATTTCGACTCACGACTTTGGCAAGTTCTCGCCTATGTATATTAATTAGTAGACAACTCATTGTCAATCACTCAACATTGACTCATGATTTTGGTTCTGACCGTTTCTCGTTGTGACAGCTTTGGCACGTTCACATGGAGGCGTATCAAGGCTACACTTGTCAATGACAAACTCAAACTACCAATGTAATCCTGACAGCTTTGGCACGTTCAGGATTTCCACGTTCACTTGAATTTTTCTCTTATCATATAAGTTCTACCGGCGCAAATGAACTACCATCAACCATAACTGCACAGATTTGGCACGATACAACTATAGCATCAGGAAATCATTTGCATCCGTACTGACAAGGTGGACCAAGAAATATGTATACAGTACATGTTACTTTACAGTCATATTTAAAAGCATGGATTTTTCACGGAAGCTATACTCTACATCCAATGCATAATTTTAATCTATATCCGTTATATATTCGTTAACGTAAAATCGAAAAGTAAAGAAATATATCTAGATTCTAAGCATGTTCAAACATTAAAATTGGATTATATATCTAATATCAAGCATGAATTATGTAATGGATGAAGCATCAGACCTACTCTTATGCCATTTTTATTGGGTTTTGGGCGATGGGCGCAGCGGAAGTGCGAGTCCGGGCGAAATCGTATTTTAAATTTTTTTCAAAATATCGAATAAATTATTCAATATCTAATATGAATAATTAATTCATATTTTACCTAAACCTATTTATTCAATATCATATATTGACATAAATATTGTGAAAACTCGCGAAACTTTTATGATAACCGTTTTCCCGTAAAATGGCCTAAAATACTTTTTTGACAGAACCGACTACTCGTTACTTATGGAAACAGCCCAGGTGAGATTCAATAGTGTCGGGACAGTTTATAGACTGCCCAAACAGTGACAAAAATCACTATTTTCACAGCCGTCACCTGGTTGGCTCAAAATCCACCCGGTAACGCCGTTTTTGACTGTTTTCACTTATTTCAAGTCGGAAACAATTTTCGGTAATTGTGCCAACTCCCAAAACACGTCCATTACATTTATAACACATAAAATACTTCACAAAATTTCTAGTTTAGCCTAATCTGATCATGAACCAAAAATTTCACAAAATTCATGCTTTAAATCCAATAATTCAAGATTAATCTAATTAATCTAAACACCCACTAGAATCACCACATATGAATAACTCAAGATCAATTATAGGTGCCATAAGAGTAGTCACAACACTCTAAAATAGAAACTCTAATGTCCAACAATAATTTGAACAAATTAGAAATAAATTACACTAATTAGTTCCAAAAACTACTTTACACATGCCTTTTTCTTCCATCTCCATCAACCAACCCATAAATCCCAAAATTTGAACAAATAAAGAAACCCTAGAAATTTTCTAGGAACACAAGAACAAATAAAATAATTTTCTAAACTCAAGGATGATAAAGAATACCTTTAATCTCCAAAATCCTTAAGATTTTCTTATTTTTCTTCATTTTTCTTCTTGTTTGATTAAATAATATTTTAGGGCCTTTTCTCTCTTGTTTGGTCGTCCATGGAAGCAACTAAAACAAAGAAGAAAACATTTTTTCTTTTGTAAATGAAGTTGCTGACCTATTAAGTGTTATTTTAGTCTACTTGCAATTTTAATCTTATTAAAATGCATTAAACTTTATAACATCCAATCAAATTTAGACATATATAAAGCATAATTAATTCATACCAAATTTTCCAATAATATATCACCATGTATCATATGCATAATGAAAATTGGATAAGGTTTGAAAATTTAATTATATAATTATTTAACATTTAAATAACTAGATAATTAAATAATAAAGATATATATATTTTTATTTACATTAAATAATAAATACATATATTTATTGCGCGTGTCAAAATCTCATTTGACAAATAATTAATGTGTATCTAATCGTATTATGTATCAAATACAAATTTACAAAAATTATTAGCGGACAAAAATTCCCTAAAGCATGTGTTTATCGTTTAACGATTAAACGATCCGAATTAACTTATTTAATCCAGTGAAGTATAATGAATAATCCGTATTATTCATATCGTGTTTCTCAAGTGCTCAACGAGTACACTTCATATTGTGGGACTCTCTAAGTTTAGGTTTATCCGTCACGAAATCCAATTTCGTGTCCATAATTTACCCACTCATGGATTATGACGACCATGGATAATCTCGCTAAACTATGTAAGTCGAGGTCACTGCATATGTATAATCCATCCATCACGAGGCGTTATAATCTCCCCTTAAAAATGATTCAGTCATCTAATCCAATTTAAGTCTGAGCTCTTCCATCTGTCTTAACCTGAAACCTTACGGAGCTGAATGTCTTCCCAAAAGTTACTTGGACGCACTTACCCCTTCATTACCCTACAATACTGCCATTTGGTTATATTCTTGTAAATTACCTTTGTTTCATCAACTTCATCATCCTATATGACTGGCGTTCTAATGTAAGTGGACATGGTTTACCTGCTGAATCTTGTCTGACGTGATTTGAAAGCTGTAACTGAGGCTGTGGTTCATGAATCATGAATCGAGAACGACTAAAATCTTGTTGCGTGAGCTGGAATACCTAATCATGACATAAGTATTATTTCAGGGGCGGTTACTATAACATGAATCTAAGGCTAATATGTGAGTTGACATCTACAATATAATTCGAATCGTAACATATGTGATAGTCATGATCCCAACACATTCATCTGAGTCCGAATCTAAGGGTGCCATTATAAGGTTTGCATGGATTCATATCCTGCTACGGATTGTTCTCATACAGTCTACTGTAACTCTCAGGAACTAGTGAAATTCGTTTGCATGGAATAACGATACTATGAAATGTCTACTACTATGTTTTTCTACCATGGCTTACTGATCGGTTATCACTTGGCTAATATAATAAATATACTCTTTTCTTGCTCTTACTTTACTTCATACATGATAGATA
>SKCR01001442.1:0-65737 GCA_019454045.1 Zanthoxylum bungeanum
AACTTCTCCCTCATACGGGAACTTGATCATCTGATGCAAAGTGGAAGGCACGCCCCCAAGTTTTGTGAAACCAAGGCCTTCCCAACAATAAGGTGAAAGTAGCCGGGATGTCCAGTACTGTGAATCGACCTCATCTTCAATCGGTCCTACCTTGACCATAGCCACAAAGGTACCCTCAACTCCCCTTTTTACGGTCATCATAAGCCTTAATAGTCATACTGGAGGGGTCCAAGTCTGTTGCTTTCATACCCAATCTCGCCAGAATTTTCACGGGCACACATTGATGGATGAACCGTCATTCCACCATTACACATGAAGTTCTCTTGCCCCTCACCTCGGCCCAGATAAATAGAGGCCTGTTATGATTTCTCCCCTCCGCCGGGAGTTCATCCTCAGAAAAAGATATCTGCAAAGCTTCCTTCTGAACCGACCCAACAAACATTGCAGGGTTGGCGTCTTCCGGTACCACAATCTTGCTCAAGGCCTCAACCATAGCCTGCCTATGCTCCCGAGATGCACATAACAGTCCCAGATACTCACTTGTGCTCTAGTCTTCCTTAATTGCCTCAGCACTATATCCCCCTCAGTATTTTCTGCAGTCTCAACCACTTCTCTACCATCTGTCAAAACTTCCTTACCCTTTCCGCCATATCATTGTAGAAACAATCATTGCGCGTCATTCCCCTTACTTCTTCCTCATCACTGCTAGAGAAATCAAGCCAAAAGTTTTTTCCCCTGCTCAAACTCATCTTCACTAGTACTATCCCAGGTTCCCAGGCAAAAGGCTTGAGGGTGAAAGGATTTCAGGACAAGGTCTTCTGGGAGGCCAGAATTGATCATATAGGCTGGGTGTGGTACGGCACGGTAGTTGGGTAAGGGGTTTTTGTGTGTGTCAGGCTGTTCTGTTTCTGGGTCATATTTTCTTGGAGTCTATCAGGTCTTGGATTTCATGACGGAGTCGGGCGCAGTTGTCGGTTGTCATGGCCCTTTTGTTGGTGAAAGTGACAGTAAAGGCTTAGGTTATAATGTGATGGTAGGGGATTGGGTAATGGTTTGGCTTCCAAGGGTTTTTAAGAGCCTTTGCCTCTTCAATTTCTCTAGCACCTTGGACATGGGCCTTCCCAAGTTGGAAAACTGCCAGTTCCGGATAGCGGCAATCTCAGCAGAAACGGGATTTGCTCCCGATGTTCCCCCAATGGGCCTCCTATTCAGACCATAGAATTTTCTGTTTTCCGTCTTCAATGTCCATGACAGTCTCCCTAAACTGCCGAAAGTCTGTAATCATGGAGGTCATCCTCCTCAACTTGCTGTAAATGGAGGGCCTGGTGCCCTTGATAATCATTTTAATCTGGTCCTTCTCCGAGGGACTAGTCTGCATCTTCAATAACTGACCTCTCCACCGGTCCACATACTCCTTAAAACTCTCCTCCGCTTTCTGCTTAACATTCTCCAGATCACGGGAGTGACAGATCGATCTCTAGGTCAGTGACATACTGCTTCAGGAAAGCATCGGCCAACTCCCTCCAATCTTCCTTCACTTTCTTCTCCAAACTGTGGTACCATACCACGGGAGCTCCTTCAAGCGACATTCCAAACATTTTCTGCACTTGGCACTGAGATAAGCCAACTGAACTCATGACTGATACAAACTGTCGGAGATGCACCTTGGATCCACATTCCCGTTAAACTTAGCCATATCAGGCATCTTGAACTGTGCGGCAACTGTTCCTCGAAATTCATTGTGTCATAATCCAGCAAATCCTCATTCTTACCCCTCATCTTGCGGGTAACCGACTCAACCTGATCCCGAAGTTTCTGTAACTTTGCCTGAGACCCAGATACTCTGCTTGCTGCATACTCTGCCATATCATCATCAAAAGTGGGGATATCATCCCCCAACCCATTCGGAGGCTCCTCACGCCTCACATTCTCAGAAATTCCCCAGCACGGGGCACAGCCATACCAGCCACAGCAGTAGTCAAAGCTTGCAACTGTTCAGTGACCTTGGCGAGACTGTTCTCTAACTAATCCATTCGGGATACCTCATTACTAGATTCACTCATGACAGTTAATGTTCTTTTAATGAGCCTTGTCCATTCTCTAACCCAACGGTATCTATGATGTCTTTTTGAGACATAGAGGGTGTTAACATGATATATGTATGCATGAGGTGCATGAGATGCATGTAACATATATAACATACTAAATTAAAATTAAAATTTTCAAACAAATCGGACTGTTATCATTTTAGAAGCTTTCGGGCTAATTGTTATAGGAGTGAACTCATCTCAGTTTAAATGGCCCAACGAGTCCACATTCATGACAAAGAGCCCGACTAAATCCAAATGGTAACGTTCCGAACACAAGCACAAAGTGGCCCATCAACACTTAGAAGCCTTTGGCCCAACCGTCATAAAATACGTTATTGTCCCAGTTTAAATGGCCCAACAAGCCCATATCTCATGACAAATGGTCCAAATGGATCCAAACGACGATGTTCTCACACAACAAGCATAAAAGATAAAGCAAACATAAAGTAATAATTTCTACGGAATGGCCCATCAACATTTCAAAAGCTTTGGGCTCAATGGTCATAAGGTACGAACTCGCCCCAGTTTAAATGGCCCAGCAAGTTCGCATTTCTAACAATGGTCCAACTACATCCAAATGAGGATGGTCCACTAGCACATACTCAAGGAAATAATTGTTACTTTAACCATGCAAATCTGGTCTATGGGTGGGTTCACAGGAGTATAGACAAAGGCTCTCACCGGCGAAGGATAGCTCACAACTAGGTCTCCTCATTCAAGGGTTCGAGCGACCAAGTGAGCGCACCCTTTTTTATACACTAAGTAGGTGCCAATGAGCTATGGTGTGTGACGGACTGTCAAATGGATTTCCCGTTATAGATTCCCCAGAGGGAAGGTGGAGCGAGGCTCACTTAAATACCCAAGCTTCTTAGGCTCTTATCGCTTGGTGTCAGGAATAAACAACGAGTCCTCCAAATTAGTCCATCACAATAGGCTACGGGTAGATGGCTATATAGGTGCCTTCACAGCTTTTCCTTCTAAAAAGGTAGTGAGTGAAGGAAGACACCAAACCATTACCTAGCCTCAAAATGCCTTTGGTTAAACCCCAATTTTATCCACTATAGACACGGTCAATTAAAACATAAATCCAAACATTACAAGACAATATTCCGGGGCCGATTCTCTATCCCCAATGGAGTCGCCAGACTGTGGGACACAGGAACTGGACGACGTATGCTGTCCCGGGCTCGCGGCCCAGTCGGGAGTACGGAGTAGCCACGGGGGACTAAACCGAAGAATAATGGAGTCGCCACCCGGTATGAACCGGGAAAATGAGATTTAAGGCCGCACTCACCCCTCGTAAGGGAAGACCTCAAACCATTGGGTTCGGAATGGTCCCTTACTTATGCCACTTGTAATGAAAGGATTTATGTAATAATTTAATCAGGCTTAAGTAGCACTTATTTCCAAGAGTATCATGCTTCTAAATTCACATGTACAAAATAAAATTACACCTAAGTTTACATATATTTCACATCTAAGATTGCATGCTTGAAAGTACATCAAAGGAGCGACAAAACTACAACTTCACTGGCATATTATATTCAAGAAAACACAAGCACACATACTAACCACACAAGCACACATGTGAGCACCTTCTCAAGTGGTACGTGGAATTGTATCCCAAGTACAGACCGTACTACCGTCCATTCGGAATCGGCTACGGAATTTATGTTTGGGTTTCCATCCGATATACCACAAGAAATAATACTCAAATGTTATCATGACATAGGCATATGAATTGTAAATATTAAACACATTGTATTCATACATGTGGGGATAGCTACTAGGAAAACTATGTATGAAATCTAATGAAAAGGACTCAGTTCAGTGGGTGCGTGTTCGCGTAGCGTTTGAAAACGCATCCGAACGGTAAACAGAAGGTTCGCGTTCGTATAGCGTTCGATAACACGTTCGAACGGAACCAGACCTGATGCATGATAAGATTAAGAA
This sequence comes from Zanthoxylum bungeanum, assembly GCA_019454045.1. Taxonomy (NCBI): domain Eukaryota; kingdom Viridiplantae; phylum Streptophyta; class Magnoliopsida; order Sapindales; family Rutaceae; genus Zanthoxylum; species Zanthoxylum bungeanum. The sequence goes on from SKCR01001442.1 coordinate 4,044, forward strand.
AGTGTGTGTGCGTTCGCATAGCGTTCGAGAATTCGATAACACGTTCGAACGGAACCAGACCTGATGCATGATAAGATTAAGAAAGTGTGTGTGCGTTCGCATAGCGTTCGAGAACGCGTTCGAACGGTAAATAGAAGGTTCGCGTTCGTATAGCGTTCGAGAACACGTTCGAACGGAACCAGACTGATGCATGATGAGACTAAGGAAGTGCGTGTGCGTTCGCGTAGCGTTCGAGAACGCGTTCGAACGGTAAACAGGAGGTTCGCGTTCGTGTAGCGTTCGAGAACGCGTTCGAACGGAACCAGGCCTGATGCATGCAACACAAAGAATAAAGACAATAATGTCAAGCTCAGTAAGTCTGATTGAACATATCTTGCATTCAACCGAACACACATCAACCGGCACGGCAAAACATCATGGTAAAGGGCTTTAACCCCTCCCCATATGGGATCTTTCATTGCACTTACTAAGCCCATGCGCTCGATTGAATCATGCATACAAAGAATTAAAAAAAAAACAATAATATCAAACTTAGTATGCCCGATTGAATGTATCTTACATTCAACTGAACACACATCAACCGGCGCGGCGAAGCATCGTGGTAAAGGGCTTTAACCCCTCCCCATAGGGGATCTTTCATTGCACTTACTAAGCCCATGTGCTCGATTGAATCATGCATACAAAGAATTAAGAACAATAATATCAAACTTAGTATGCCCGATTAAATGTATCTTGCATTCAACCGAACACACATCAACCGGCGCGGCAAAGCATCGTGGTAAAGGGCTTTAACCCCTCCTCATAGGGGATCTTTCATTGCACATACTAAGCCCATGCGCTCGATTGAATCATGCATAAATAAGCAACATGTAGAATTCAAGTGACGAAAAATAAATAAACCAAAGCAACACAAAACAAAAGAGGGTTCCGTTTACTCAAGCGGTACGTAGAGTTGTATCCCGAGTACAAATCATACTACCGTCCATTCGAAATCGGCTATGAAATTTATGTCCGGGTTTCCATTCGATATACCGCGAGAGTTGACACATCTCTCATTTTATTCCAAAGCCACAACATACAACATCTCATAATTCATGCATATTTATTTACTCAAGGGCCACAACATGCATTTCAACATGACAATCATGCAAGCAATACTCAATAAATAATACAAATAAAAACGGAAAACGAGTGTGGAAAATACCCTCAGGTCTAACCTTTTTGCCAACTTTTAGGCTTGTATTTCACGGACGTCGGAAGGGTACAGCTCCTCAACTTCTCCGATTCACTGGTTTAGCGTCCTAGCTCACTGTTTTGCTGTTTTGCTTGCTGTTCGAACTCCGTTCTGCTACTGTTTGACCTCTGTTTTGCTGCTCACTGTTCAGGTCACCTGTTTTGACGTTTCCACGGACTGTTCCGAGTTTTTTTGTGGGTTTTTAGTGTAGTCTTGTGTGATTATTTTAAGGATTATGAATGCAGTTTTTATGTTACTGTTTTGAGGATTTTTGTGGGTTGTTGTTTCGGTGATATATGAAGGCTTATGGGGCTTTGTTTTTGACGTGCGAAGGGCTGCTGTATTGGTGTATTTTTTGGTGATGTGAGGGAAGGAGATGAAGAGAAATTGTTTGTGTTCTTCTTTTTGCTATTGCCGTGAGTGGCTAAGGCTCTTTGTGTTGTGATTTTTGTGTGAGTTATCTGTATGAGCTAGACGATGCATGTCTTGGTTAGGGGTTGTTTATATAGAGAATGGATAGGGCTCTACCTTGTCTTACAAGGAAGGGATTTTGGCATTAAAGAGAGATATGATTTGGTGTTAGACAAGGAAAGCAAGGGATTTGATGGGGGGATAAAATTTGTTTAGATTAGGAAGTCAATATCTTTAATTTGTTATGATTGATTTTAATCAGGTATGACATATTTTTAATTTAGTATGTGATTTGTTTGGTTATGAAGTTAATATATTTGATTTATCTTTATTAGGTATGATTATATTTTATGTTTTATTTAATTGGTAAATGGTTTAAATATTTTATTTAATTCAATGTTTAATTTAATTAATTGGGATGTGTTTTATGGGCTTTGGGGGGCTAATTGGGCTGGGGTGCGAGGCTAGCAGCAAAACCGGAAATACCGACTCCGTTCGAACGCCCATTCGAACACTACACGAACGTCCGCAATCTGCCCGAAGTTCGAACGAAGTAACGAACACAACACTAATGAAGACAGTGAACTTGTGAAATGAACTTGATGACGTACTTATTCTGAATATCCCCTTCCGACCTCTGTTTCCCGCAATATCCTTAGCTAAAAAGGTAGTGCCTCCAACTGAGACTCATCATCGGGTTTCACATGCGAAAATGCAATGCCTACAGTACGCCTGAAAATCCCAAGGAAATTCTGTTGCAAGTGAGGTTACTCTTGAAGAGCGGAAGAGATTATAAGAGATGTTAGTCAAATATGCCACAGTATTTGTCTGGTCTTATGAAGACATGCCGGGAGTAGACAGAAGCATTGCCCAACACGTGATACCGACTTACCCGAACATGAAGCCGGTGAAACAAAAACTTCGAAGAATGAGACCTGAATGGGTCGAGAAAGTCAGGGAAGAAGTCAAGAAGCAGATAGATGTGGGATTCCTAGAAGTGGTGAATTATCCTGAGTGGTTGGCAAACATTGTGCCAGTACCGAAGAAAGATGGGAAAGTCAGAATGTGCGTGGATTACAGAGATCTCAACAAGGCTTGCCCAAAGGATGATTTTCCTCTACCGCATATAGATGTACTGGTCGATAGTACGGCCTTATCTGCTATGTATTCATTTGCAGATGGATTTTCAGGATATAATCAGGTTCTCATGGCTGAAGAAGATAATCATAAGACTGCCTTTGTCACTGAATGAGGTACTTACTGCTATAAGGTGATGCCATTTGGGCTCAAAAATGCGGGAGCTACTTATCAACGGATGACCACTACATTATTCCACGATTTGATGCACAAAGAGATTGAAATGTATGTGGATGACATGATGGTAAAGTCAGAAACGAGAGGAGGGCATATAGAAGCATTGGAGAAGTTCCCTGAACGAGTTAACAAGTACAACTTGCGGTTGAATCCCAGGAAGTGTGTATTCGGAGTGACGTCGGGTAAGTTGCTAGGCCATACAGTGGGAATGGGTGGAATAGAAGTGGATCCTGAAAAGATCAAGGCTATTACAGAGATGTCTGCACCGAAGACAGAGAAAGAAGTCAGAGCATTCCTGGGGAAAATCCAGTACATCAGTAGGTTCATTGCCAAGTTGACATCGGTATGTGAGCCTATTTTCAAACTATTGAGAAAGGACCAGCCAGTGAAGTGGAATGAGCAGTGTCAAGCAGCTTTCGATAAAATCAGAGAATATTTGGTGAAGCCTCATGTGTTGAGACCTCCGAGACCAGGCATGCCCTTGATACTATATCTGGCCATAGAACCAGAAGCACTGGGGGGCGATGATGGTACAGGCAGATGACACATGGGTGGAACATGCAGTTTACTATCTAAGTAAGAAGATGCTCCCGTATGAGCCTGGCTATTAAGAAGTAGAGAGGATCTGTCTAGCAGTGGTGTGGGCTTCCAGAAAACTATGGCATTACTTTCAGTCTTACAAGATCCAGGTGGTGGCAAAGGAGAATCCTTTGAAATATCTGCATTCAGTGCCTTCATTGGTTGGGAAGTTGGGTAGATGGTTAGTGTTGTTGACAGAGTTTGACATTGAGTACCTCACCTCCAAGGTCATCAAGGGGCGAGCAGTAGCAGAGTTCCTAGCATTGCAACCCGTTAAAGGGGATCAGTACAAGTTTGAATTCCCGGATGAGGAGATCCAAGCAATAACAGTTCAAGGATGGAAGATGTATTTCGATGGGGCAGTGAACTACAAATGAGCCGGAATCAGAATTGTGGTAATAACTCCCGAAGGAGAAACTTTGCCTATGGCCAAGAGGTTAACGTTTGGAGTGACAAACAATATGGCCGAGTATGAAGCTTGTGCTTTTGGATTGACTGCTTTGATAGCCTTGAAGGCTGAGAGCGTGGAGCTCTACGGAGATTCGATGCTGGTAATCCGACAAATGCAGGGAGAATGGGAATTAAAGGAAGAACGGTTGAAACCTTACCTTTTCCACCTCAGAACGTTGATACAGGCTATCCCCGATTGTAAGTTTCAATACTTGCCGCGAGAAGAGAATCAGATGGCAGATGCGTTAGCTACACTTGCAGCAACTTGGGAAAATCCAGAGAAATTGGTGATGAGACCTCTGGTGCTGACGACAGCAAGCAAACCGATTTATGAGATGGAAAGAATCCTAGAGGTGGAAGTCAACGATTGGAAATCTTGGTATCATGACATTCAGAGATATCTGGAACACGGGGAACTCCCAGAGGGAGCAAGCAGAAAAGATAGGTTAGCCATTCAGAAGTTAGCTTCCCAATATGTGATTTTGAAATGGGAGCTGTACAATAGACAAGCAAACGGTATTCAGTTGAAGTGTTTGGGAAAAGAAGAGGCTCAGTAGGTAATGGAAGAAATACATGCCGGAGTATGTGGTCCACACATGAACGGGTTGAATCTATCGCGCAAGATAGTGAGACAAGGTTTTTACTGGTCGACCATGGAGACAGACTGCGCGAAGATGGTAAGGCACTGTCATGATTGTCAGGTACATGGTAATTTGAATCACTTGCCGCACACGGAATTGCATGGGCTGTCAGAGCCGTGGCCTTTCTCAGCCAGGGGGATCGATATGATCGGAGAGATTCGACCGAATGCATCAAATGGGCATCGCTTCATAGTAGTGGCCGTAGACTACTTTTCAAAATGGGTAGAAGCTGAATCATTCCGCAAGGTTACAGCCAAACAGATGGCGAAGTTCATAGCTCGGAATCTCATTTGTCAGTACGGTATTCCACACCATGTGGTCACAGACAATGGAGTGCAATTTCAAGGAGAAACAAAGGTAATGCTACAGAAGTATGGAATAGGTCATCATAAGTCTTCACCATATAGGCCGCAGGCAAATGGAGCAGTCGAGGCAGCCAACAAGACGATGAAGACAATATTGGCCAAGATGACAGAGAACTACAAGGATTGGGCCGAAAAACTACCATATGCTTTGTGGGGATACAGAACATCAGCGAGAACGGCAACATGGGCCACACCTTACTCCTTGGTCTATGGAATGGAAGCAGTACCGCCAGTGGAAATTGAGATACGGTCCATGAGGGTATTAGCCGAGGCAGAGTTACCAGAACATGAATGGGTCGCGCAGAGGTTTGAACAGTTAGCCCTGCTGGATGAGAAGAGGATGAAGTCCTTGCATCACATGCAGATATATCAGAAGAGACTAGCTCGAGCATTTAATAAGAATGTGCATCCTACTAAGATCAGAAAAAGTGATTTGGTGCTCAAGCAATCGAAGCCGTCGACAACAGACCCGAGAGGAAAGTTCAGACCAAACTGGGAAGGACCCTACATAGTGCAGAAGGTAATGGGGAACAGAGCAGTGAGGTTGTCAGACTTGGAAGAGAATGAATTCACCGAGACGATCAATGTGGACAGGTTGAAACTGTACTTTGCCTAAGGAAGAGAAGACCGAGCAACCACCTGGGGAACTGGCAGAAGACCTAACCCAACGGGATAGGAAATTCACTCATGCATGCACGCATACACGTAACAAATTTGCATCTTGTCTCTTGTGTTTTGTTTTTGTTTCTTATTCGCAGGTTTTAAAGAAGAAAAAGGGAAAGCGTCAAAGATCAAAAGGTGGCACAAGCACTAAGGACGACATTGAAGCCACCTTGACAGATGGATTTCGGTCATGTCTGGCTGAAGACGATGAATTTAGTGCTAGCAGGGAGGCAACCCATGCACTTTGTTGCAATTTCTGTTTTCATGTTTTGTGTATACATGTTGTAGAATTTTTAATTTTGTGTGTTATTTTTGTAGGTAGAAGCACAGACGGAGCATTTTAAGACGGAAGGAATGGTGTTTGGGCAATCACAAAGATGGGAGCTAATTCATTAGTGGTGGCTGAGTAAAGAAAGAATTCTTGAGACGCATCCTAATGAATTTATACCAAGCGAGTGGCGTATTGAGTACACAATTCTGTTGCCTTAATTATTGATTTTCCTTTGTTGTTTTCTTTTATTTTCGTAGACAGGATTCAAGACTTTTTGGCATTTCACGACTTCTTTTGTTGTTTTCTTTTATTTTCGTAGACAGGATCCAAGACTTTTTGACCTCTCACGACTTCTTTTGTGGTTTAGCTAACAATCGTTCTATGGAAGATATCAGTGCAATTATTACTCACCCCTTTTCAGGTTCTATAAATTCAGCTCAACATTTCTTTCCTCAACATATCCAGATATACATCCAAGTAAGAGAAAGAAAATGGAAGCAACTTCACAGCAGCGAGTTAAGTGAATTTGTGTTTTCTGTGGATCCAACACTGGTAATAAACCAGAATTCATTGAGGCTGCAAAGGAGTTGGGGCGAGTCATGGCTGAGAAGAATATGCACCTAGTATATGGCGGTGTCAATCTTGGGATAATGGGAAGCACTTCAAAAGCCGTTCAGGACGGTGGCGGTCATGTTTTGGGAATCATCCCAAGACCTTTGACGGACGAACAGTTAATTGGACCAACAAATGGAGATGAACGCATAGTATCAGGTATGTCTGAACGACTCCATGAAATGATCAATACTGCGGATGCGTTTATTGCGTAACCAGGTGGACTTGGTACCCTTGAAGAAATATTCACGGTAGCATCATGGGCGTATTTATACATTCATCGGAAGCCCATTGGGATACTCAACATTGAGCATTTCTTCGATTTTCTGTTTGTATTTCTCGCAGAAGCCAAGAGACATGAGTTCGTCACCAAATATGTGGAAGATATTTTCTTGACTACGACAAAGGCCGAAGAGTTGATTGACCAGATCCTAGCTTTTGAACCGAAGCTCGACCCTATCCTCTCCAAATTGGACTGGACAGATAGTGATCATGGCAAGAAGCGCAGATTGGACATTGATCTTAATCAGTGATGTTTCCTACTGATTAGGTATTACAGACATGAGACATATTTGAAAGTTTGTGCTCTAGTTTAATTGTCAAAAAAAAAATATGAAAAATGAAAAAAAAAAAGAATGAAAAAAAAAATGAGTGAGAGAAGTCTTTGATAATTAGACATATGTCCGGTGATAACATTGTATGCTGAAAGGAGAAACCTTAGAAATGATAAGTGTGAGACGTGCTCTCGTCCGATATTCTGAATGGATTGATCTTAGCTAGACCCGTGAGCACTTGATTACAGGATCCTAGCAGTAGAAGCCTGAGTGGGTTGCAAGGTGACTAGTTGAAGAGATGATGGATCAGTGAATGACCGTTTACCTGGAAGTCCACCCTGGTTTACTGATGCTATGATATATGATATGGTTGAAAAAAAAAATCTCTGAAATAAAAAGAAAGAAAAAAAAAATAGACCACCTATAACCGATAAGCGTGAAGCTACCCATGGGCGAGTATTAGGACCACCATGAGGAGAAATGCTACCTTAAAGGGTAGCTGTGTCATAAAAGAAAAGAAAAGAAAAGAAAAAAAGAAAATTCAAAATGAAAAGAAAGAGACAAGAGAAAAATGATGAAGACCATATCATATTGAGTATGCTGAAGTAATCACAGAACGTGATTAAGACATCCAGGTTGGTTAGACCCACTGGTTCGATTCTCCAAAGCAAAATCATCGAGTTGGCCCACTTAAGGAACAAGCTGTGAAAGAGCCTTAGCACACACACACACTAGGAGTCTAGTTCAGATCACCTATTCAGACGATCGAAGTTGAGTGTATCAAGTAATTTGAAGGTTCTCTGGTTTTGACACAAAGCATTCGTTGAGGACGAAAATATGTTTAGCTATTAAGATTGTCTCGAGGAGAGCAATATAGTATGTTGAAATAAATCATTCATTATCAGTCTTTTCCGGGTATGGCACTCTGCGGGTTGAGGCCCACATCATTATCAATCTTTGCCAAGTATGGCACTTTGGGGCCGAGGCCCACATTATCAGATCAATTTTTCCAGGTACGGCACTCCGGATATGGAGACACATCAGCTACAATATTAGTTTTTGGGGATGAGTCCCAGGGTCGAGGCCCACATCAGCTTTAATATCAGTTTTGAGGGATGAGTCTCAGGGTCGAGGCCCACATCACATCTACATGAGTAGCAGTTTAGGGATGAGTCCCAGGGTTGAGACCCACATCATCATTTTCTACAATTTGGGGATGCGTCCCCGGGCCGAGGCCCATTTTGTCAACGGTATTGGGATGCATCCCAGGGTCGAGGCCACTGTTGTCGATTGCAGTTATTGGAATGCGTTCCAGGGTCGTGGACCCACTGCATTAGTAGTTACAGTTTGGGGATGCGTCCCCGGGCCGAGGCCCATTTTGTCAACGGTATTGGGATGCGTCCCAGGGTCGAGGCCCCCGTTGTCGATTGCAGTTATTGGAATGCGTTACAGGGTCGTGGACCCACTGCATCATTAGTTACAGTTTGGGGATGCGTCCCGGGGCCGAGGCCCATTTTGTCAACGGTATTGGGATGCGTCCTAGGGTCGAGGCCCCCGTTGTCGATTGCAGTTATTGGAATGCGTTCCAGGGTCGTGGACCCACTGCATCATTAGTTACAGTTTGGGGATGCGTCCCTGGGCCGAGGCCCATTTTATCAGCGGTATTAGGATGCGTCCCAGGGTCGAGGCCCCCATTGTCGGTTGCAGCTATTGGGATGCGTCCCAGGATCGAGGTCCACTGCATCATCAACACAGATCGAAGCAACAGGCAAGTCAGGTGGCATCTGGCGAGCCAGGTAAGTAAAAATGCATTGTACGTACTTTGATAGGATTGTCATTGTCACACACTGAACAAGTCCCATCAAAGTGGGGGCGATTGTAGGCATTGCATTTTTGCATACCAGCCCGATGATGAGCCTCGTAAGGAGGTACTACCTTTAAGTCGTGGAAGTCGCGGAAAATGGTCGTCGGAAATGAGAGGTCAAGAATTGACACATCATTGGTTTTAATTCGTTAAATTCGCTCGGAGTTCGCTTGTTGAATCTTCGTTTCAAGGCATATCATTGGCCCGAAATCCCCGCAAACCACTCTAAGCTCACCTAAACACCAAAACCCACATCCAAAGCCCATGAAACCAAAATAAATCAAACACCAAGCCCACCAACCATGAAGCCCACGCCCAACACACTAATTTCACCCCTCCATCCACTATTCAAACAACAATTACCCTTCTACCATGCATACCCCACACATTTGACACCAAATCCACCTTATCCCCACACATTTGACACCAAATCCACCTTATCCCCCATTTTCAACAAAACAACCCCACTCACCTCACCTTTCAACAAATAAGTCAAGGTTCATCCCCCACACCCATGTGAAATACACCAACAAATTCAACAAAAACATCCATAAATTCAATAAAGCAAACAACAAATCACAAAAGCCCCTAATCACTCTAACCACTAAATAATTCACTAACCCCACACCCATGACTTATCATTCTCTTTCCCTTTTTTCCAACAAAAACCTACCCCATTAATGCCTCTCCCATTTGCCTATATAAACCACCACTCATTCACTTCAAAGAGCTAGCACACATTAAGCACATACCTAGCATACATCAAGCAAAAAGACTAAGCATTTTGGAGATCAAAACAGCCCTCTTCACTGCCTCAAAGACACGCCCTTCATCACTTCCACTTAGCCCTTCATCATCATCGCATATACTGCCATACATCACAGCTCATTGTTCATGCATTTTGCCATCCAAATCAGCTTTAACATTCAAGCAACTCACTGCCATCCATTTAGCCTCTCAACCAGCGCATAACCAACCCTCAAACAGCCCCTCCATAGCGTATAAACTGCCTCCAAAGCTTCAGCCCCAAAGCACACGCCTAAATCACCCTTATTTCCCTCCTCAGACCAGTGCACAAACTGACCATATTTAACCCTCACTCCTCACGCCAAAACAGCAGCTCACTGCACTCAAAACAGTGACCAAAATCACCAAAACAGTGAATAAAAACTGCACTTGAAAGTCCTCAAGAAAACCGAGCAAACGGCAGTTCAATACCCCCTAAAAATCACCAAAACACCCCCTAATTCACTGCAAACCAGTGAGCTAAGTGTGGAGACTTAAATCGCAGTGAAACGAAGTGGAAACAGTGAATAAAACGGTGAAACAGTGAGCAAAACGTCGAACCAGTGAACCGGTGAAATCGTGGTGTCTTAGCCCTTCCGACGGCCGTATAACGCACCTCCGAAGAACGACACAAAAGGTTAGACCTGAGGGTTTATATTATTGAATTTATTCACATGAAAATAATGACTTAGAAAATGTATTTTATGTGTTTAGCATGAATAATTAGTTTGGCATGTTGTTTGGAATTTATTCACATGAAATAATGACTTAGGAAATGTGTTTAGCATGAATAATTGGTTTAACATGTTATTTAATTTAAGTTATGTAAATTAGTAACTTAGAAAAGCATGTAATTTACTTTTCTTCACATGAGGATTATGAATTAGTGTGTGATGTGATTTCGGGTGAATGGAATATGTGTTATTTCTTGTGGTATATTAGATGGAAACCCGGACATAAATTCCATAGCCGAATCCGAATGGACGGTATTATGGTTTGCACTCGGGATACAATGCCCCGTACCACTTGAAAGATTCACGTATTTTATTTTATCCAAACTTGTATTCGAGCATGATTAGGCCATTAGAAAGTTGTTTTATTTTTAGCATGATTTAATTATTTTATTTCGCAATAGGAGTTTGATTATGTTTAAGTCGTATTTATTCAACATGCTTATTGTGTGATATCATATGTTTGCCGTTATGAAAGTTTGAAGCATGTAAACCAAGATTTAGGCTTTATAAGAATTTAGATTATTTTGACCAATATGTATGTTAAGTAGACTTGGTTAAAATTGCACAAATTCATTCATTACAAATGACATAAGTAAGGGACCATTCCGAACCCAACGGTTTGAGGTCTTCCCTTGCGAGGGGTGAGTGCGGCCTTAAATCTTTTTCCTGGTTCACACCGGGTGGCGACTCCATTATTCCCTGGTTTAGTCCCCCGCAGGCTACTCCATACTCCCAACTGGGCCGCGAGCCCGGAACAGCATGCGTCGCCCAGTTTCTGTGTCCTACACGTCTGTTCAGGGGTCATCAGAAAATTGGTACATTACCCTCTGTTGACATGGTTATGTTCGGACATTGCTCAGTCTTTGCGCGCGACTCGTGTAATGGATGACTGTTATTTTTTACAAGATTATCCGAAAAGTCGGTTATGAGATTTTGATTTCTGTTTTCAGTTTTTGATTTTCTATAATAAAATTCATTTGATTTGTTATTTTGGTATCCACTCACCAAGTCATTCAAATGATCCGACCCCCCTACAGTGTTAGCTTTGGGATACATGTTACCTGAGGTATCTTTTTGGCTTATGTTCTAGTCGGAGAAGATGGACACCAACTGCAGTCATAGAGATCGATATATTGTGGGTCCACTCATTTGTGATATGTTGTACGCCATAGAGTCGTGTATTGAAGTCCGTAGAAATATTCTAATGCATGTAAATATGTTGTGAACATAAGAGTTTATATATTATGGATAGAAACATGTGAATAAAATGCATATATATTTTGATATATAATTTAGGATGGATGATTGATATAAGAAATATGATCAGGATATTTAAGTTCATTTGTGTGTATAAGGTTTGTCCCATATTACATCACAATTTCTACATTTGCATGTCTGAGGCTAAGAAGATGGTATACCATTCTTTCCAGTCATGCCCCAGATATATTGGGTGTGACAGGTAAGTCGTTTGAACGACCTAGTGAGTGAGTGCTTGAAGGTAAAATAATATAACCATTTTATCTTGTAAAATAACTGAGCTGTAAAAGAAAACATATTTTCTGAAATACGAGGCAAATACATAAAACGCGACTAAAAGACAGTTGTCATGAAAATCTCATCAGTATTATAACTTGGAGGCATGAAACCTACTTATCGAGACTTAGCATCGCGTAAGCAAAGGAAGCTGAATTGTAACTCTAATGGCCTAAGAAGGTCCATTAAGCATGTTGAGCTGTAAATGAAATAACCTAATAGGTTTATCTAAACCATTAGGCATGCTGAGCTGAGCATACCTGGGTCGCTATACTGAGGTGGCAGTATTATACTGGTGTTTGAAAACATTCATTTTCTTGCTGAAATGAGTTTTAAGATAAGTCTAAAATAGATATCTTAAACTTACAAATTCATAATGACATAACATAGTGAATTCATAATTTTAACTTGAAAAACATATAAAACTATTATATTCTGTAATATCTCATAAATTGTTGCTGCTAATCATGAAAACATAGCTAAGTTGAAATATGTTGTTATAAATCTGAAGTTTAGTAAAACCATAAAGGAAAGCAGGAGCTATAAAAACTATTAGGAGTTGAAAACATGAAAATTATAACATTCACTCACATAGTTGGGAACAATCCCAGAGGCTTGAGCTAGCACGTGAAACTGGCTAAGACTTCATGCACAAGATCTATAAACATATGATAGGTATACAGTTAGTATACTTGAGTATTAATGATGCTACATGGTCACGTGGACAATGCATGAACTAATGTTTATGAGAGAAGCTTAAAGCGCTTTCCTAATACCATAAGCTATTTGAGATGTTGCTACTAAATATTCGTACATGTGTCATGACATTCCTACAGATGATTGTCAAGAAGTCATTCTAGCGTGGTCTCTAACACAACCAAGGGCCATATCATGACCCCAACCCTTCTTGGTCAATCAAAACATCTCTATCATTATCTTCAATCATTATTTCACATCAATCCTTTCCTACATCAATCCTCCCCACTACAACATCATCACCACAAGACATCGCAACTATTTTTCCCTCAAGTTTACACAAGCATAAACCATAACAAATATCATTAATTAAGCATGCTCAATAAATAATCATCCTCTAACATGCTATCTCAAGCTCAACCCAACACACCTATGTGTCATGACCTTGAACCATACCAAACCAAACTCAAAATCATGATAATCATCATCAATCTTGCTAAACCCATACTCAAATCAAAACTATCATGCTACATGAACATTAATCTAGCTTGGGTTTCTTGGGTTTTCACAAACACAGTCATAGGTTCTAACCCATCTCAAATCTTACACAATCCATGAAAATAATCTTACATCTATGCATGATTAGCCTTATAATAAACTCTACCATGAATGATTTCGTAGGTCATGCTTGGTTTTACTAGATGAGTTTGAAAATCATGAAGAAATGCAAAGTGAAAGCTAAATAGGAGATAATAAGTTTACCTTGCTTCAAGTGCTATTGAAAATGGAAGAGATAACACTCTTGAGCTTGCTAAAATGAGCCAAAAATGGAGGGTAGCCAAGTTTGGGCTTGAGATTAAAGAAGATGAATAAGGGGTATACAACTATTTATAAAGAGCCCTAAATTCTAGAGTGTTATGATCTAATTTTGAGACTAAAATCATAATTCGTTCGAACGCAACTTGAACGCACCCAAATCTGTTGAGTCTCGTTCGAATGTCTATCGAATTCCATACGCACGTGGAAATTCTAGATGACTTCATTCGAATGGTCTCTCCAACGCAAGATGAACAGGAAACGCAGACCCGCATACGCGTTCGAACGTTCCAATGAACGCCTCTCAAACATGAATCATCTGAAAAGTATCATTCAAACGTATGAAAGATCGCATCACGATCGCGAGCTGAGCTTCATTCGAATGCCGATTGGAACGTGCCACAAATGCCAATTCTGACAATCCAACTTTACAACTCAACTGAACTTGACCTGGTATGAGGTTGGTCAATACAAGGACCCAACCATGTCCATAATGACATGTCGTACAACCGGGTTGTTACAATGATGATGATGGTGGTGATAATGATGATGATGATGATGATGATTATTATTATTATTATTATTATTATTATTAAATATAAGGGTTGGACAAGTCCAATTTTTTTTTGGTTGAGTAAAATGAGATCGCGGCCCCTAAGGACATAACTGAATGACTTTCAAGTAACTTTATTTAGCTTGCCACTTGGATTTGAATCTTGAGGAGGTAGGGGGACAAGAATCAAATTTGAACTTTGTACATCCTTATATTTTTTTTTAGAAAAAGAGTAAAATAAAATTGTAAATAAATTTAACATGACTTAGGAAAAATTATAATTGTAACTGAATCCAATGTGACTATGACTGAGTTAAATGTGACTATGTTTGTGACTGATGTTAATGAGATTGTCAGTGTGATTGTGACCGAGTTTTATGTGACTTAGTTAAAACGTGACTTAAGGAAAAATATAATTGTGATTAAGTTCAATATAATTGTGGTTGAGGTCAACATTACTTTACATGTGGTTAGGTTAATGTGATTGTGATTGAGTTTTATATGACTTAATTAAAATGTGACTTATGAAAAGTATGACTTATGAAAAATGTGATTGATTGAGTTCAATGTGATTGTGATTGAGGGTCAATGTGATTGTGTCTGTGACTGTCATTGTGACTATGACTGAACTTTACATTACTTATTAATGTGACTGTAATTGTGATTTTGACATTTTAGGCTGTTTATTATATACGACGTAATGATTTTGGGGATAATTTCATCATCCTCAACGTTTAAATTTAAGAGAGGTTTTTAATGATGGTCGTAGATTGATTGTTAATTATATGTAAAATTTTACAGATTATGATTTGAAATCCGGATAAAAGAGATATGAATATATAAAAATTATTAGTCCAAAATCATTATTTCTTAAAATATATATATAAAAAAAATTATCCATTTTTTATACATCCAAATATATCAACAATGGTAAATCCCCTTGGTTTTCAACGTTGCAATTTGACGGCAACTTGACGCGTCTCTGCCTAACCAAACTCGGAAGCTCAAGGACGTACCGACGCTTTTGGACTGAAACGCAATCTAAAACTGAAGACACCAACTAGAAAGAAGAAACCTCGTACGAAGCTTCAAACTTTCAGACGCTTAACGATGGCGAGTTCATCTTGGCGCCAGCTCTTTCTGCCTTCTCGATTTCATCTCTCTCGTTACCGTTCCTCCTCTTCTTCTTTACGTGCTGAAGTTTTCGACCCGCCCCCTCTTCCACCTCTTCGCCGAGTCGTCGTCACCGGTAACACTAACGAATATTGAAACTAATAGGGTCTCTCTGTGTATTAGCCTGAGTTTTAGGGGGTCTAATGAAATTGACCAAATATTGCTGTTGATTTTTGATTTTTCAGGTCTAGGAATGGTGACGCCGCTGGGTTGCGGAGTGGAGACCGCATGGAGGCGTTTGATAGAGGGTGAATGTGGGATAAGAGAAATTACCCCCGAGGATCTTAAGATGTGTAATTTCGATAGAGAAGCTCAGTTGCATGCATTTGATCAGTTGACTTCTAAAGTTGCTGCTGTTGTGCCTTGTGGGACTAGTTCTGGTGAATTCAATGAGGATTTATGGCTTAATTCTAAAGTAACCTCTTTTGTGCTCTGCTTCATTTGTCTATGTTATGGTTGGTTAGTGGTTAAACATTTGATGTTTGGTATTTGTTTGTGTTTCGGTGTGGAGTAAGGGGTTAATTAAGTGGTTAGGCCCGTGGTTTTCTGATGGGTGGGGCCCCAGTATCACGCTGTCGAGTTTGCTAAGTGGATTAAGGGATTTCTGAGCTGTCATGAAAAAATAAATTTAATTGAGTTTAGATGAATTTTGAATTGAATGTTTAGATTGAGAGAAGCCTAGTTGAGACGTTTGGGGTACCTTATTAGGAGTTAAATTGTTCACATAATGGCTTGATGGCAACAAACTGACAGATAAGAGCTATTTATTAAGTACAATTAGTGAGTGGAGTGGCTTGGCTAGAAAGTTTGACAATCATGAATGCTAGAATTAGAAGCATTAGTCTCTTCTATAGTAGTTAGTGGTGATACATGGTGGTAATACATGGTGGAGTTTCAGCTGCTTTTCTATGCTCCTTTTGAGTATTGGTATATCATATAATTATGTTTTAATTTTTAGGATCACAGATCAATAGCAAGATTTATAGCCTATGCACTATGTGCAGCTGATGAGGCTCTGCATGATGCAAAATGGCTACCCAATGATCAAGAACAAAAGGAAAGAACGGTAAATATTCATGTAGTATGTGTATATGTTCTTATTTTCTGTGGTAGATATTTTTCTAATGCGAAGAACACAGGGAGTATCTATTGGCGGGGGTATAGGAAGCATCAGTGATACAGTGGATGCAGCACAATTAATTTGTGAAAAGGTTGGATTAATACTACCTCTTACAATCTGTAGAGCCGCGTTTCACTTTATCACACATTACAACTTTAAGAGTTTAAGTGATATCTGCTATGGGATGTATAAATGACATTGTTCAAATAACTAATGTAATAACTGGTGACTCTGCTTTTTCAGCGACTTGGGCGGCTTAGTCCATTTTTCATTCCGAGGATATTAATCAATATGGCATCTGGTCATGTGAGCATGAAATATGGATTCCAGGTGCATGCATGACTTCTGTAATTAAAAATTAATTTACACTGGAAAAATATAATGAGATTTTGAGGATAGAAGCCCGTCATGGAATTGCATTACTCGTGTTACTAATTTATGCAATAACCGGAACTCATGAATTTGAGCTTTATCTTCTATTGTATATGGTTCATTGATCAATTGTTTTGGAGAAATCAACTTTATGTGCTAGAGCTATAGATTGGGTAGCTAGGAAGTAGGTAAATATAAACCTGTAAAATTCAATTGTATGTAATTACACGTTATTTTGGTTTGTGTTCCAGCTTAGGCTATTTAAAAATGATATCTTATATTACAAGTTCAAAAAAATTGAACGATAATTATCTGGAATGCTGTTCAAATAGTGATTTGAAGGTTAATTCCCACAAGTACCAAGTGTACTTCTCTTTGTTCCATTTTTTAAATTGCATTAATATTTATACTTTCTCAGTGATTTGAAGGCCCTTTTTTTTTATAGCTTTCTCACTTTTGAATATAGGGACCAAACCATGCTGCGGTAACTGCCTGTGCTACTGGGGCGCATTCTATCGGTGATGCTGCAAGGATGATTCAGTTTGGAGATTCAGATGTTATGGTGGCCGGGGGCACTGAGTCCAGTATTGATGCTTTATCTATAGCAGGATTTTGCAGGTAAGCATCGGACAAAACTATGTGCCTTTTCTCCATAGAAGCTACCGACTTGATACTCCTTTCTACTGCGTCTTCATTTTCTTAGGACTAGAAATGGTTCATAAATATGGATAAAACATAAGAGTTGTCTCCGAAGTGTTGCTAAATGAACTGAGAAAAACAGCCAGGCTCTGACCTTTTATGAATATTCTCAAAACTATAATTGCGGAATCTAGTGCTGTTCCGTGGATTTTTTACTTTTGGGTACATAGCTTGCAAATAATTTCTGGCTGGATACTCTGTGTGAAGGCTACACAAGTTTCAATTGTAATGAGGTCTGCTAAATGGAATTAATCTTTCTCTTCTTATGTAAGACATCATATATAAGATATTCCCTGGTGAATAACTATTTACCGAATTGCAGGTCAAGAGCTTTGACTACAAAGTACAATGGTATCCCACAACAAGCTTCACGACCTTTTGATTGTGGTCGGGATGGGTTTGTGTAAGTAATTGCAGATAGCAGGTTAATATTTCATAAAATAGTACAATGGTATCCGGTATCCCACAACAAGCTTCACGACCTTTTGATTGTGGTCGGGATGGGTTTGTGTAAGTAATTGCAGATAGCAGATTAATATTTCATAAAATAGTTTGTTGTTGATTTTCTTTATGCTTTCTGTGTCAAACTTACATTTTGAGCTCAGAATAGGTGAAGGTTCTGGTGTGTTGGTATTAGAGGTGAGTTGAGACATGTCTTGGTGAACATTTCAATCTTTGTTCTCCCTTTTTTTCTATGGGCTAATCTTCATTGTTTTTGTCGTTGGTTGATTTCTTTTATTTCCTCCTTTTAAGGAACTTGAGCATGCTAAAATACGAGGTGAGAAAATATATGCTGAGGTTCGCGGTTATGGGATGTCAGGTTATTTTTCAAAACTAGTATTTAAATAGCCCGTATTTGTATCTATGGTCCTGCTTTTATGATAATTGATTTCTGAAGGCAATGATGTTGTATAGGCGATGCACATCACATAACACAACCTCATGCTGATGGAAGAGGTGCCAGTTTGGCCATGATGCGTGCCTTAAAACAGGTTCTACTTGATGTTGGTGGCTTTGATTGTTGACAATCCTATAGCAGTTATTAGCAGCTGAAATAAGTTACATTTGAAGACTTGAATACTGGATATTGTTGTATAAGCTCTTTGATCAATCTTGGCCCTGGTTCTGTGACCAGCATGTATCTCGTGTGGTTTAGACAACAATTCAATAATTCTTGGCTTTATAATGACGCCTTTCCAGAAATTAACTATAGAAATGATAATTGTGAGCAGCCAGATTATGGATGTTCTTACTTGTATATGATTACTATTGGCTGAGAACTTATCTGAAATTAAGTTGGAGAACATATGATCATATTGACCATTGAGCTGAATTTATTGGGGCCATTAGGCAACAGATTGGTGATGTCCAGGCTCTGCATGTGTGGCCTCAATTCTGAAGTTGGTTTTCTTTCTGTTGTATGATCCAATAGATTTCCAAATTTCTTCAAATGTTGTTAAATTTTTAAGTCAATATGTTTATGGTTCAGTTGTGTTTGATTTTGTTCTTAATACACTTACATTTCATTTCTTGCAGTCTGGATTTCAATCTCATCAAATAGATTATGTAAATGCCCATGCTACATCCACACCTTTGGGTAAGTATTTGGTCCTGCAAATTACTTGTGAGTTGTGACCATAGTTGTTCAAGGCGCACTGAGGCGCCAAGATCCTCCTGGGGCCTAGGCGCAAGACGTAAGATGAGGCACACACCTGATCGAAGTGAGGCGTATGGCGCATCCCGCATTTTTTTTAGCTTTTATATTAATTTCTCAATTGGAATAATTCATATAAATTGTATTTAAACTAGGTGCGCCTTTAATAACTATGCTTGTGACTTGGTAACTTCAGAATCTTATATTTTCTGTAACTGCTGTTTATGTGCTCTATTTTGCTGTGATCTTAATTCAGGTGATACTGTGGAAGCCACTGCTATCAAAACTGTATTCTCTGATCATGCAACATCAGGTGCTTTGGCGTTTTCCTCCACAAAGGTAAATTTCAGAATCTTATTTGATTTTTGTAGACAGGAGGATACTAAAACTGGTTCTCTTGGCCCAGCTGACGGTTCGTACGTCTTTCACTGTTAACATGCTTGACAAAAACATTACAGCAAAAACTTTATTAACCGCCCCTTCCCCTTGTATATGTGCTGATTATTTTCACAATTGCATTCACATTTTAGGGTGCCGTTGGTCATCTCCTAGGAGCAGCTGGAGCAGTTGAAGCTATATTTTGAGTTTTATCCATACACCATGTAAGTAATATTAACTAATACACCTTTTAGATAATTGAGTGGAAGCATATATATGGTGATGATTGATGATAGATTGTTTTTAGGAAATTTCTTGGCATTATTAAGATTGACTACGTAAACTCAAAGTTGTGTTTGTGTTTCTATGAATTTGAACTCATAAATTGGGTGTTTAAAAGGTCCACTTACCACATCTTACTATTTTACAAACTATTTGTACCTGTATGGCTTATGTATGAGATTTTGCACATATTTATGGCTTATTTTAGTTGGTTAAAACCATTGTTTTAAAAAACAAACCGATGATTGATTCGATGATCTAAAACGTTCAATGGATCACTAGTTTGACCGGTTGAACCCTTCTGATTGGACTGGCAAAACCAGTTTATTTAATTAAATATTAGAAAAAAAATATAAAAAATATAAAAATTACAAAATATATATAAAAAAAATACAGTCGTTAATTCTAACAATTTTTAACATAAAAACAAAATGATTTGGGTAAAAATGATTCGGACCTCTTAATTTAAAAAATAAAAAATAAAAACCGAGCCGATTCACCAGTTCATCGGTTTTGACTGATTTTTTGACTGGCTAGTTTTTAGGGGTTTTCTGGACTGGAATCATGGCCTGTTCCCGGTTTGACCTGTTGGTCCGGTCAGGTTCTGAAAACACTGGTTTAAACATAAACATGACTTGAAAGATCTACTTTTAGTAGCTCCTATCGACTATTATCAACCTGTTCTAGTCTTTTAGACCTTTCATACTTGATAAAATTTTCTCTGATTACTACTACTAAATGGGTGGTGCGGTTTCTTTTCCCAGGGAGTTGCGCCATTAACACTCAATCTCAGTAAACCAGATCCTATATTCAATAGCAATTTCATGCCTTTAACTACCTCAAAGGAGATGCCAATATCAGCAGCGTTGTCAAACTCTTTCGGCTTTGGAGGAACCAATGCTTCCCTTCTCTTTACCAGATGTTAACTACCTTCACAGAGTAAAGAATGCCATCGAGCTATGGCTTTAATGAGCTGATCTGAGTATCATTATGGTTTTCTTTCTCCTAAGTTTTATCCTTTTACCAACTTTGAGTGCATTTGTGTTCTAGAAATTTTGAAATTATTATTCGTTGAGCATGGTAGCAGGAGATGGTCTGCGTCGGCTGCCAAGGAACTGTTGTAATTGATAGTTTGTTTACATCAATTTCAGTGAACTTGTGTCTGCATAAGTTATCCGGCACTGATGTAATACAGAAGCTGTACAGAGGAATCGTGGTTTTTCTTTTTTTTTTTCTTTCTTTTTTTTTCCAGTGAAGAAAATATATTCGTTAATCTATAACAATGTAGACACAAATGTACATCTGATCTTACTTTTTAACTGAATGTCACATTTGTTTTTACCATTTATAAATCACTCAGAATTTTCCCCTGTTGGTATAAAGGCTCAGTGGGAGCCTTTGACAATCAGCTCATACCTCTCTTTTGATTTGAATGAGATAATGCCTCTATTATATGTAGAAGATGATGCTGCATTATGGGCTATTTCCTATTAAGATCACAAGCTTTCTACATAACCGGTAATAAAATTACGCAAAAAAAAAAAAATTGATTACAAAAGTGAATCCTAGATGACTAAGTGGACTTGAAACCTTCAGTTAATGAAACCAAAAAAGTGAATCCTAGATGACTAATTGGCGTAAATTGACTTGAAACCTTCAGTTAATGGAACCACTTTTGCAGACACCTTTGACTGCAACTTCAAAGCAGCTTGCCGAATATCCTGCAGTTATAGAGAAAATCAGTCCTCAACTTCCATAAAATGAATATAGATGATTCTTGCTATAAAACTAATGCTGCTCAAAACAGTACAATATAAACTTTTTCAAGGACTACATGAGATGCATAAATCAGTGGTATCTACAAGTACTGCTTTCAGTGGATGAATTAGGGCCTTATTCTTATGTCCCCCTAGTTTTGGAGTATTCGATAACAAGCATCAGAGCGCCGCAGATGGTACGCCATCAAAGTATATGTGATTGGAATGGAAGTCTCAACACTATTAACATGCCTTTCTCATGGAAGAAACCCTGTTATGGTCAGACATACATGCATTGGATATTAACCTTTTCAGTTCATAAATTTTTTTAAAATTTAACCAAAATGTCACCTCTATATGATAGCGGGAGGAGAAATGAGTCAATAATACTGCTTTATTTCGAATCCACTTCGAGTTTTCAATGATCTGCAGTTTTAAGAAATTGAAAATTCCGTAAGATGTATGACTCTTCATAACATCCAGTGAAGTCACTGATCTTATTTATTAGCAAGCATACCTCAGACAAATGTGTATGACCATGCTGTCGTGCATGTTCAATGCTCATCTCATCATCTAAGAAAGTTGCCTGTTAAGAGAGCATTCAACGGATTGTAACCAAATTGACAACGAGAATGTTGGTTTTGGATTTTTTTATTGCTTATTTTTTGAAGAACAAATGATGCTAGAAGACAAGTCAAGGTAGGAGCTTCCACAGTCCATACCTCAGTAATAAGAATTTTTGCCCTCAATGCATCAGCATTACGTGGATTAAGCATATACTCTGATGTTGTATCTCCAGTAAATGCCACCTCTGGAGACAATATGATGTCTGTAATCTATAATGACAAAGTTCAAAGAAAAATGAATTTCTAGTTAAAGAGATTTATAGAAAATTCAATGAGTAGTAGTTACAAACCTCAACACCGGACTTTTTCAATTTCTCAATCTGTTTTCCTTTCAGATGAATATATTGCTTCTTTAGTTTTTTCCTCACTGAGTAGATCACATAACCCTGGGAAACAGAGAAAGAGCAGAGATGAAATTAGGCAGCAACATCAAGGCTCAAGCCAAGCAGAAATTTACCAAAATGCCAATGCCAAGTTTCAACTGCATCAAGAAATTCTTTTAAAAATATATATCAACAAAAAGAGGGGTACTTAAAGTGGCCCAAGCGGAAAGAAGCCATAACCCATTATTTTCCTTTCAGTAATTTTCACTAATTCAAAGAATGATACCCACCTGGCTCGGTATGACATGGTGAGTTTTAAACGGACGAACAACAATGTCATTACGCATCTCATAAGTTTCACCTGAAGTGAATATCATAAAGTAGTATTCAGAAAACAGAGAGCTTAACTCATCAGCCACATGGAAACATAGAAAGCCAAAGCAACATACCCACATCTAATGCAACCAAATCAAGGTTTAGTTCCACATTGCCCAAGGACCGATGAATTTCAAACAGCTTCTCCACATCTTCTTTAATGGAAGGAGGAACAAATATTGTTGGCGGCTTCAAGTTGTACAAACCACGACTTGCAACATACATTGGCAGCCCACCCTAAGCCAGTAATCACAAAATAAGTTCACGAAAGCACTAACAGCCAAATCCCAAACAAGTAGCTCCAAGCATAGTCAAAACAACAAAGCATAGCGATTCTATATATAAATAAAAATTAAAAATTAAAAAAAAAAAAAAAAAGAGAGAGAAAAAAGAATCCTCTAGGTTCATCACATGCTTGTACAATCACATTGCGGTATTGCCTATAACTATTTGTTGCTTAATTTAAAAAGCACAGCAATCTCGAGTGCCATTTTTTACTAACAAGCTACCTACTTGTACCGGACAGCTAGTGGATCAAACGTCACAGCACCCAATGGCAAAATTATTCTGAATATGCTCAAATAATTTAATTTTTAACTCTTTCTTAATGACGTTAAAATAAGAAATTCGACAATCATGAAGCAAAACATTAGCGTCTTACAATGTGGTCAAGATGGCCATGAGTGATAAAAACAAAGTTCTGCTGAATTGCTCTAGTGGGGCACCTCCCAATATCAAAAGCGCACTTGAATTCAGGTATTATGATGCACGTTTCGTGGCCGCCAATCGAAACGCCTTCAATAGAGTAGCCTTCCAAGTCTACGCCTTTGCGGATGACGGCAGCTCGAGCCTTGCGGTACTCTTCTTCTTCGTCGATGGCGCGGCTGATGGAGGATAAGAAGCCGCCGGACTTTAGGGCGTTTACGGGACCGACGTGGGGTTGGAGGGAGAGGTGGTGGTGGGGGGATTGTCGGGGTTTTGGGATTGAGGAGGGGTGAAATGGGAAAATTGTGGAGAGTTTGGAGGGCGAAATGGGAAGTGATAGTTGCATTGTGAGAGGTTTTGCCTGAACTGAAAGAGTAATCTGCTTCAGATATTTTAGTACACGAGACACCCAATTAGTTGTGGGAAGAAGAGTTGAAACGGCGCGTTTTGGAAAGAAGAGCATGATGACTGAAACGCTGCGTTTCAACTCTATTGAACTGGAAAACACACACTTAAAATAGTGGTAAGCCTCTCTATAAATTAATACCAATGGACGTTGAAAATTTATTAATTAATCAGAGATATTATTTAGTAAGAAGAAGCCAACTCCATTATTAATATAACTTCAGATTTTGGAAATTGATTATAGAAAAATTAATGACAATAAGAAATTTGATTACAAAGAATTGGAAAACCCCATCTTTGTTTCCTTTCCCTCCGGCCATCTTGAAGGCTTAATTTATGCGAGTCTATTAAAAAATGGAATCACAAACTGATTAAGATAGTGAGATTCTGAATATGCCACATCAGTAATCTTTGAAGCTTTCTGAAGGGTGAAACCGTGAATGATGGGCAAAGGGAAGGCGTAAAGAAGCGTACATGAATGAGATACATCCGCAGATTACCAATGTTGCTCCACTTCTTCGACCGCCAGAGATTTTAGCAGAACCCGAGCCACAAATAACTTGTACAAATATAGTCATATTCAGTATATAAGAAGACAATGCTCATGCATAGGAATGGCATCATATCAGCTGAAACTTAGCATCCTCGGTGTCTCTGTGTTATTGGTCTTATTTCAAGCGCTACTGATATAAAGATGCAAAACGAGCTACAAAATCACAGGAAGAAATAGAAGAAGTTGAGTATATGTTTTGCTACATTCCTATCAATAAGCTTACCAATGAAAAGCAAGCAACTGGTATTACATTGTCTGCTTCCAAATCATCAATGATCAGGTCTGCATTAATTGTAGCATCAATATTACGCTCTGCAACCCTTATGACTGGAGGAGAAGATAAAGAGATATTCAAATTCATATCATCATTTGGGTGTTTCTTGTATAGTTGAGGAATGATAAATCTCCATCCCGCTGTGTTTAAAAAAGACTGATCTGGTACTTTATGTTGAATCTATGGTGGCCAACTACCATTGTAATATTTGTAAATTATATTCAAGTAGTAATGGAGAATGCTGATGGTGATTTTACGCCCCAAGGGGCTCTGAAGTCTGAAGAGGGGTAGAATGGATTTTTGGCACTTAACAGATGAAAGTCCAAGATCTTCATAAGGGTGAGAAGTCAGACGGAGGACCACAGCCCGAGGTGCAGATGAGAAGGATCAGATCCGATAATGTTCATAAAGATGAAGATTGACTCGATGTAGTCAGGAGATATGTTTTGTGCTTGCAACAAGGGGAGTCAGATTTGGAGTAAGCCAATTGAGGCACAATCACATACACCCAATGAGGGTGATCATTAGAAGATACAAGCTAGAAGAAAATCATAACAGTTCAGACCGTCATCAAGTGAATTTATTTCTCAATGTTTCTACATGCATGTAACTGAAGCGGCCGAGAAGCTTAATGTTGGCTTGGTCCATTTGAAGAAAGAGTGAGGGAAGTGAAGGTTTTCCTACCGACCCGACCTGTTAGCAAATGTCAGGAAGGACGTCACTTGACTTGATATACCGACCTGAGGATGTAGGTCGGGGTTGCAACATTATGTTCTTAGAAGGACGACGTAAGCCCTAAACAGAAGTTTGAGCCTCCCAATGACTAATAAGATAGGAGTAGGCCAGCAGATGATGGGATGGAAGAGAGCCTTAGGCTTGCCTACTGACACACGCAATCGAGTAGGAGTGGTTGGACTACAGGTTGTCACATGGGCAGAGTGTGTAGCAGTTACCAAAAGAAGGTGAATTAATGATGTTCAGATGCCAGAGAATAGCTGTGTCATGCGGCAGAGCTACTACTTGTAGGTTGATTAGGGAAGAAAGCCTACGCAATGATAACTTGATAACGTGGCTGACATCACGAGTTGGCGAATACTATATAAAGGGTTGAGAACTCATTGTAAAGGGTGGGCTATTTTGATTCTAAGCATTCATACAACTTGTAATAGAGAAAAAAAGCTTAAAGGAGAGAGAAAGAGCAGGTCGGTTTGACCCAAACTCATAATAAAAGATTATTTTTTCTTTTGCATCTGTGGACGTAGGTTGGATCCGTTCCGCCGAACCACGTTAAATCCTCTATTTATACCTGTGTGTTTTCTTGTTTGTCCACCGAGTTTGCTTTTGGTCTCTAACAAACCAAAAAAATTCATTGTTAGAATGAGGTTTGTTTGAGGAGTGATTTTCCCGAATTGCCCCTGAAATGAAAATAACTATCAACAGTTGGCATCGTCTGTGGGGAATCATTACAAGAAGCAACAAACACACTAAGGCGATGGTAAGAGACGAAAACCATAGTACTATAGGTCGGGGCGTATGAGTCTCCGGACGCTCTGGAAAGTTTTAAATGGGCTCTCAAGGTCGGGAGGTTATGATCCCACCTGAGGATCTAGGAGATACCGGACTATGCCACGACCTTGGAGTAGACGATGAAGTTTATGTTGATGGAGGGAGAGGAGAAGATCGCCCAATGAGGGACTATTAAGAAGCCGAGAGCACCTCAGTCTGAAAATCAACGGATGTGGGTATAGACCTAAGGAGATCGGTCCCGAGGCAGAAGGAGTTCAGGCTGATGCCTCAGAATAATCAAATGCATGAGAGAATGCCACATGTCCAGGTTGCACATGTCGCTGGAGGGACAATATACACCCCCTGAACAGATCTTTGTCTCAGATAGTTAGGGAAATCTAAGATAAAAGTCTATTGACGGAGCCCGACCCGAGAAGATTTATGATTGAAAAGAGAGACAAAAGAGCTTATTGTGTGCACCATAATGTGAGGGGACATACCACAAAAAGATGTAAAGACCTGCATGGGTAGGTGGAAGACCTGGTGAGGATCGGCTACCTGAATGGGTGCATAAACAAAGCGGTTATGAAGGTCGAGCAGCACCGATAGCGACAGCCGTCAGCAGGTAATGGGAGAGCCAATATACTAGATGTGCTCGATCAGTTTCCATAGTGCCTTATACTTATTATGCTCATTTAGCAGCTTTCCAGGCTCGTTATTATATAGAGGGTGGAGCATCTACGATTGAGTTGTTGAATGAAATGCAATGTCAGAAGTTGTAGATTGATGGGTTTCTCTCAAATTTTGGTGCTAACGCTGAACAAGTTCCTCCTAGAGAAATTGTGGCTGTTGTTTAACCTGCTAGTCTTCTGGTTCTCCAAATAGCTTGGTTCAGAAGGACATTGTTGAGAATTGTTTGGAGATGCTAAAGAAGAGCTCGGTTCAGAAGGATAATGTTAATAATTGTTCAAAGATGTTAAAGGAAATGTTTTCAATATAGCGTCTCTTAGAATGACCATCAAAGAGTTGTAAGATGGGTGGTAGATCCCCTGAATATGAATAAGATTTTCCCTTACTTAAAAAAAAGTTATTCATATATGCTTGTTTATTATTTGAGTGGGAAAGACATGTTTAATATTCTTGTGAGATACTCGCAATTGGAATACATGAAGCGATGCAAGACATGTGGGAAAAGTGTGCACCCATATGGCGTCATTATCAAACCTCCGGGCTGGAACACTAACACCCAATGACTTGCATCTTTGGGGAATGTTATAACATGAAGGTCTGCATGGCGTTTGGTGCCTTGGGTATCCATAGCACGCTCAGCGAACGAGTCGGTGTGATGTTTGGTACCTCTGGGTTTGCATTACGTGGGGAGGGATAATTCCATGACGGTGTTTATCGCACAGTGTTGGAGGTGCATAGCACGAAGAAGGCCCACGGGCCTCCGTGGCATTTGTAGCGTTGGGGGTATGCCTAGCACGGGGAGGGAGAATGCCACTGTGGCATTGGCCATCCCATTTCGGATCCGTAGGAGCATAACACGGGGAGGGCCTGAGGGTCTCCATGGCGTTTGCATTCTCGGAGCCTGCCTAGCATAGGAATAATCTCATGGCGCTAGCCGCCCTCTCGATCCGTAGCTCGGTTCTCCGAGATGTTGGATTGTAAGGTTTGAAATTATTGTTTTGGGTAGCATGGGGGATGACGTTGTCTCAGGTTCCTCGTTGTTTCTTTTGGGTCAATACGGGATATGTGATATGTCATTCCCGTCATGCTTAACTTTTGTCTTTCATGGTTTTTGTTTTGCTGGATAACTAGTAGTGGGACGCCATTTTCAGTCTCCATAGTGATTACCAGAGGTTGAAAATCTTCCCCCGCGGTTAAGTTTTGGAAATAAATTTATGGCTCGGGGCTGCATTCGTTCTGCCGAGGCCATATTGATGGCACAAGAAAAGTACATTCCTTTGTGGCCAGTTAATTTAATAGCTCAGGGCTACATTCATTTCACCGAAGCCATGTTGATAGGCACAAGGAGGGTACACTCCTTTGTGGACAGTAAATTTGATGGCTCAGGGCTGCATTCGTTTCACCGATGCCATATTGATAGGCATATAGAGGGTACATTACCTTGTGGCCAGTTTGTTGCGATGGCTCGGGGTCAGGTTACATCACACCGTGACCTTATTATTTTTATTGGCATGGGGCTAGAGTTCCCCCCATAGCCAAATGTTGATGGCATAATGAGGGTACATTCCATTGGGGCCCGTAAATTTGATGGCTCAGGGCTGCATTCGTTCCGTTGAGGCTATGTTGATGGCACAATGAGAGTACATTCTATTGTAGCTAGTTTACTTGATGGCTCGGGGTCGAGTTACATCCCACGGAGGCCTTATTATTTTTGTTGGCATGAGGCAAAAGTTTCTCCCCAATGACCAAGTGTTGATGGCACAAGTAGGGAACATTCCTTTGTGGCCAAATTACTGCGTTGGCTCGGGGTCGGGTTACATCCCACTGAGGCCTTGCTATGGTTTTTTGGCATAGGGTTGGAGTCTCTCCCCCCACGGCCAAGTATCAAAGTTGCTATAATGGCCCGGGGCCGGTTTGTCTACTAGAGTCCCTTTCGGTGTTAGTGGCACGAGTATGTAAGAAGGGCGGGCAATGTCACTTTATTTGAAAATGTACTAAGCCTGTTAAGTGGAGGTGTTCCAAGAGTGGAATTATTTGGGGTTATGGCATCAGAGTTTATTAGTGGTGTGATCCCTTAAATGAAGGAATGAATGGATTAGTTTTGCTAAAAATGGTTAAGTATGGAAATTGATGCCACACATCGGGTCAATGTTCAGTGTGCAACTCAGAAATAAAAAAGAAATGAGATGTGCAGATATGAATTTCATATATTCATTTAAAGTTAAGTGTTCATTAAACAGGGCCCCATCGGGGTTACCCACAAAAGAATAATATCGGTAAAAAAAGGGACCATCAGGGAGCTGAAGCATCAGTGTCATCGGTAGTAGATGCAAGTGCGTCGGAAATGGGGCTGGGAGCATCGGCAGCAGCAACGGACAAGGAGGGGTCCGATACCTCTTCAATTGGGGTAGCATATGTGGATGGACCAGGAGCTTCCTCTGCAGGAACGACTGCAGGTAGAGAATGGTCGAGATCTTGCTGCCTTGTTCGTGAATTCAGAGGCTCAACGAAGGGAGGCAATCTCGTCTTTGCTGCCTTGTTCAGATTGTTTGAGGTCTCAGATCTCAGCTTCAGATTCCTCTAGCTGCCTTGACAATTCTTGTTCCCTCTCGATCAAGCGACTCTGCAGTCTTTGGGCCTAACCCTCCTCTAAAAGGGTACTCGTCAATAATTTTTTATTGGTGGCCATTAGATAAGTCATCTGCAGCACAAAGAACATGTTTTGTATAACAAAAAAGGGTAAGAAAAAGTTTTAAGAAAAAAGTTCGATTACCTTTGAGAGTGTTAGGGTCTACGCAGCGGAAGGGCGCGACGGAAGGCGAAAATGGTTTTTAAACATTTTAAAATTTTTCGAGCGAATTAATAAATATCAAATTTTTTTAATTCACCCAAATAAGTTTAAATATATTTTTATTAACATTTAATTAAATAATATATTTCGTTACACGATGAATTATTTCACGAATTTTTTTTTTTCACAAATACTACGCGTAACGGGCAAACGGTCAAACCGATTGACCATCAGCCGAGCTGGGACAACCTGGTCACTTGGGCAGTGTTCGGTCAGCCCTTGGGCTGCCCGAACAGTGCCCAGTTCCCTGGTTCACAGCCAGCACGCGTTAAGCCCATTTCGAAGAGAATTTCACCAGATCTGATCCGGTTTCAATTTTCTCTATTTTTCATGCCAAAATTCAATTTATTCACAAAATTAATCCAATTAATTTACACCCAAAAAAATCACCACAACATAAAGCCTCAAGAACAATTCTAGGCAATATTAGAGTGGTAACATCACTCTAGAATGATAATTTTTAATTTTTAGATTAATTCCCTAATTAATCATTTACACATGCTAAATAAAGAAAACAATTAAGGTTACATAATCAATCAACATCTAGTTTTGCTTCAAACACATATCCAAGATACATATATAATCAAGACATGCAAAATACATATCCAATATATATTTTTCATGCTCAAGAAACAAAAACAAGAAAATTGGAAATTGGAAATTCAATATTACCTTAATTTTGGTTTCCAATTCCTTCAATTTATCTCATTTGGTGTTGATTAATTTTGGAACCATAATCCTCTTTTTTCTTTATGTTCTCATGAGAAAGTGGTTAAACTTCTCAAAAATGAAACAAGTTTCATTTTATAGAAGAAAGAAACCCTATGGCCGAAATTTTGGCTAATTTTTAGTCAAAAAATGATAAAATTTTTGGCCAATCATCTCAACACACATTTAGATTTTATCTAAATATAATTATTTTGATTTTTGGTTAAATAAATCCATGTGGTCAAAAGTCGTGTATTAGCAAATCAAAATTTTCCATTTAGATAAGAATATTCAAGACATCCTTATCTTTAAATAAATAAATAAATTAACTATTTAATTTATTTATTTATCCATTTAACAAAAAGACAAAATAAATACATGGAAAAATATTCCAAGAATATTCCTCCATTTTATTATTATTAGTAATTAATTAACAATTAATTAATTAATAATAACAATAAAACAAGTGTCAAAATCTAATAGGTTAATAATGTGTATATAATCTAAATTATTTATCGTATACAAATACACATTATTTAATATGCATGTGTAAATTATGAATAATCCGAATTATCCATAATTAATTGCCCAAGTGCTCAACGAGTACACTTTATATTGTGGGACTCTCTAGGTTCAAGTTTATCTGTCATGGAAACCATTTCCATATCCGTAATTTGTCCACTCACAAATTACGACGACCACAGATAATCGAATTGAACCATCCAAGTCGAAGTCATCACATATATATAATCCCTCTGTCATAGGTTATCTGAATTATTCCGGAGATATAGATTAAACGTCAAATCTCCACTATGAATAATTCATGTGTCGCGACATATTATGATTCTTGCAAATATTCGGAACTCGTTTCCAAATTATATCTCGACCAAGGATTTCAAAGAATCACAAATTGGACACCTAAATCCATACACGGGACTGACAGACCCTCTCTGGATACATCACATGATATCGTGAGTATCAGTCTATACCCAACGAACATGCGGAGGTCTGATCTAAAAAGATCTTGACGTGACTGTCATCAAAGTATGGAAGATATCTCACATATCCACAGTGGTATCACAAGTCAAAGGAGCTAATATGTTATTCAACTCGTAAAAGATTCCTATTGATGTTGGTGTACCATCTATCAGGAATCTTTAAATGAGTCATTCATATTTATCTAATAAATACCTACGTGTCTATACGAGTATCCCAAGACTCATGGTTTACTGAGATAAACCATTAGAACAATTCTAATATACGACACGTACCGGTCTCACGGGTTTACCAACCGACCATATGTAAACCTTGATCAGGAACATTTTAAGAATGAATTATATTGTGACATTTCTCAGTAAAAATTATGGCACTTTTGCAATTATGTCACAACTATTCATTCTAAGGTCTTTTACGCCTTGACCATATATAAGATTATATTGATGAAAATTACTAATTTTATTCATAATAAAATAAAATGTACATCGTATTTACAATAAATACAACAAAATTTGGAGCGCCGAGCACCAACTCCAAATTTTTCTCACACTTACTCTAGTACCAAATTTGATGGTATCTAATACCCATCGCCTCTACATGTCTATCATATAGTCTCGGAGGTAAGGCCTTCGTAAGCGGGTCTACTATGTTATCCTCTCCAGATATCTTGCATATGGCAACATCTCCTCGAGCGATGATCTCACGAATAATGTGGTATTTTCGTTCCACATGTTTCGATTTCCGATGCGCTTTGGGTTCTTTTGCTTGTGCAACGACACCACTATTATCACAGAACAACGGGATCGAATCCTCGATGCTTGGGACAACTCCCAATTCAGTGATAAATTTTCTAATCCATACAGCTTCTTTTGCAGCATCTGATGCCGCAATATATTCCGCCTCAGTGGTGGAATCAGCTGTTGATCCTTATTGGAACATTTCCAACTGATTGCAGTATTATTAAGAGTAAATACAAACCTGAAGTAGATTTTCTATCATCAGGAATCTGGCTAAAAGTCAGAATATGTATATCCTCTTATCTGTAAATCACCTTCTCCATAAATAAGAAACTTATCCTTAATACCTTTTAGATACTTTAGGATATGTTTAACGGTCATCCAATGGTCGTTACCTGGATTTGACTGATATCTGCTAGTAACGCTTACTGTATAGCTAATATCAAGTCTCGTACATAACATGGAATACATAATGCTTTCTAAGAATGATGCATAAGGCTAACTAGACATTCTAGCCTTATCATCTTCCATTTGAGGACACATCTTCTTCGAAAGATGAATGCCATTTCGAAAAGGTATATTAGCAACTTTACAATTACTAAAGTTATACCTTTCTAGGATCTTATCTACGTACGAAGATTGAGATAACCCAATCAGCTTCATTTCTCTAGCTCTATAGAGTTATACCAAGTATATAAAAAGCTTCACCCAGGTCTTTCATAGAGAAGTTTTTACAGAGATATACTTTAACGCCCTGCATCATTCCAAGATCATTTCCAATGATCAGGATGTCGTCAACATAAAGCACTAAGAACACGATCATACTCCCAATTACCTTCTTATAAACACAAGGTTCTTCTTCGTTTTTGAGAAAACCAGACAATCTGATTACCTCATCAAAATGAAGATTCCAACTCCGCGAAGCTTGTTTAAGCCCATAAATGGACTTCTTAAGCTTACATACCATGCCAAAATTTTGGCTGGAGACAAAACCTTCCGGCTGTTCCATATAGATTTCTTCATCAAGAAATTCATTAAGAAAAGCCGTTTTGACATCTATTTGCCAAATATCATAATCATGGTAAGCAGCGATAGCCAATAGAATCCTAATATACTTTAGCATCGCTACTGGTGAAAAGGTTTCATCATAGTCCACACATGGCCTTTGAGTGTAAACTTTAGCAACCAGTTGGGCTTTGAAGGTTCAACCTTCCCATCGGGCCCGCGCTTCCTTTTTTAAACCCATTTACAACCTACGGGAACAATTCCCTCAGGAAGCGGAACCAAGTCCTATACTTGATTCTGATGCATAGAGTCCATTTCGGAATTCATGGCTTCCAACCATTTAGCGGAATCAATGTCTAACATTACTTCTCTGTATGTATACAGACGAGTCTCCTCAATAAGGAGCACATCGATACTCTTGTCTTCTATCAAATATAAGCACTCAGGAGGTCTCGATATCCTAGTAGACCTATGAAGAGTGGAACTAGAAGGTTCTGATTCTGTCTGAATCTGTGAGTCCTCTATCGGTATGTCATCTATAGGTGGACTTCATCAAGTTCAACCCTTCTATGGTTACCATCTTCTGTTAAGAATTCTTCTTCAAGAAATCTGGCAAAACGAGCTACGAACACATTTCGATGCTCGAGATCATAGAATTGATATCCTTTGGAATTCGAAGGATATCCAACAGACCTAACTTTTCGCCATCGAGGTAAAAGTTTATCCTGGTACGTCACCTTGACGTATGTAGGACAGCCCCAAACCCTAATATAATTAAGGTTCGGTTTCCTACCAACCCATATCTCATATGGAGTAGTAGAAACAACTTTAGAAGGAACCTTATTCAGCAGATATGCAGCAGTCAGAAGAGCATACCCCCATAAAAAGTAAGGTAGATCTGTAAAACTCAACATAGATCAGACCATATCCAATAAAGTTCGATTTCTCCTCTTAGATACTCCATTGTGCTGTGGAGTACCCGGAGGAGTATATTGAGCGATAATCCCATTCTCTTTAAGATACTCGGTGAATTCACTACTCATATATTCACCGCCTCGATCTGATCGAAGGCATTTGATGAATTTACCATTTTGCTTTTCTGCTTTGTTTCGAAAGTCTTTGAACTTTTCAAAGGTTTCTGATTTTTGTTTCATCAAATAAACATAACCATATCGTGACAAATCATCGGTAAATGTTACGAAATAAGAAAAACGACTATGAGCAGTGTGACTTATAGGACCACATACATCACTATGTACGAGTTCCAATAAGTCAGTGGCTCGATGTCCAACACCAGTAAATGGGGCTTTGGTTATTTTACCCTAAATACAAGATTCACAAGTTGGAAAAGATTGTATGGTTAGATTCTTAACCAACTGGGTTAGGCGTCGTACACCTATATGACCTAGCTGCATATGCCACAATTCAGTATCAGTTATTTCAGGTCTTTTACGTTTATTATCCTCAGTTTCATAAACATCTCTAATGGCATGCAAAATATAATGACCTTACGAATTTGAACATTTGTGTAAGAAAACATCATTCATATCATATATATACATAGAACAATTCTTAATATGTACATGATATCCTTTTATATCTAATACAAACATTGATATAATATTAGCTACACAACCAGACACAAAAACATAATTTGTCAAAATGATACTGCCTCTGGATAAACGAATCTCGTACTCGCCAACGACTGCTGCAGATAAAGAATCTTCATTCCCAAAACGCAGCTGCATCTCACCTGGATTAAGCATCCTACTGACCCTCAGCCCCTGCAACGAATTACAGATGTGAGTCAGACTAGAAGAATCTAAAACCCATCCAGAACCAATGGATTCACAAGTTAAAAAGATATCAATGATAGGGAAAATAAACATACCTGATGCGAAGGCTCTCTCCCGTCTGACAGAAGCTATGTAGTCTGAAAAATTGCGCCTCCAATGTCCAATCTTGCCACAGTGGTGGCACTTGTCCTCAGCTGCTTTAACCTCCAATGGACAATTTTTCTTCGACTTGCTTGGCTTTTCAACCTTTCCTTTATGAGGAACACCAGAGCCAGTCTTCTTTGCCTTTTTCTTCTTTTTCTTGCCCGATCTCGTAGATTGAGAAGAAGAAGAAGAACTAGGCAAAGAGGAATTTGAGATGAGTGTCGGTACACCCTTCTTGATGTCCTCCTCAACAGTCTGAAGCATCCTATGTAACTGTCTGTAGGAACAACGAATACCATGCATGTTGAAGTTCAAAATGAATTTGGAATACGCCGGTGGGAGTGAGCCAAGAATCAAATTCCTGCCTAAAGTCTCATTCAGCTGAAAGTCAAACTTTCAGAGCTGCTCCATGAGATCCATAATGTGCAGGACATGTCGACTCACGGGCTTGCCATCAGCCAAACGAGTGTGGAACAATTCCACAGAGATTCTATACACCAGTGTCTGCTCCTGGTTTAGAAAAAGCTCCCGAAGCTGAGTTATAATGCTATAAGGTCAGACATATCAGCATATTGCCTCTTTAGATCAGGAGACATAGAATAGAGAATGAGTGACTTGACTCTCAAATCATCATCCTTCCATTTCTCAAATACCTCTCTCTCTTCAGGTAAAGACTCCGGTGCAATATTCAACGGTACTGGATTATCCAGCACATAACCCAACTTCTCTGATCTCAAGACTATCTTAAGATCTAATTCCCATTCACTAAAGTTTTCAGGACCAGTCAATTTGTTCACGTCCAGGACACGAGCAAACGGATTAGAAAAGGTAGTAGCTGTAGGGGTTTTGAGGGGCTAAATCAGATAACGCAGCGGAAACGGTGGAAAATCAAATTTTCCTATTTCAAAACTTTTTCTCGGATTAATTAAATAAACATATTTATTTAATTATCCAATAATAAAATTATGAAAATAAATTCAATAAATCAAATTTATGTGAATTTACCGAACTGCCCTTACACTTGGTATTTTGTTCATTTTAGTCTGAAATTGATCAAATCAATTTTGAATGATTCTAAATCATTTCTAGGATGAAATTAGCATGTTCAAAACATCAAAATACCAAGAGCAACCAAAAACCCAAATTTGACTCCTTTGGCCGAGAGCTTCATTAAGCTCCAAATTGTGCATTTTGCACTTCCATGCTTCAAGACACATCCAAATGAAATCCAATCAACATGAAAATTTATATGCATCATATAAACATCCTAATACACCATATAAATGAAAAGCCCCAAATTTGGAAGTGGTCTTAAACCCTAATTTTTCAATTTCTTCAAATTGGACAAATTAGACCAAATTGGTTAAATCCAACACTTCAATCATGTTTCTTCCATCCAAATCAAGTCTCAACACAATGAAACAACTATAGAACAATTCTAGGTCATTTAAGAGTGGGTAAATAACTCTAGAATGGCAACAAGGTTCTAAAACCTTAAAAGAATGCTTATTACTACATTAGTAATAAACTTCCAACATCATACATGCATATCACCTTCATCAAACTTTTATCCATCAAAAGTACAAAGAATAAAGAATAGAAAAACTCAAGAACATCACAAGATGTTGCCCACAACAAGAGGAACAAATTACTCTCTAATGGAAGGTTGGAAATACTTACTAAATTCCAAGCTTTTCCTTGTTTTTCTTTTCTTTTCTCTCTACCTTCTTTGCCTTGTTTTAATGGAGTTTTGATAAAGTGAAAAGGTTTTTTTAAACCCTAAAATTAAATGAAACAATATATACTTGCCCAAATGTAAGCCTTGGCCGAATTTGGCCTAAAGCAAATACAAGTTACATTAGTTTCATTTCATTTGAATTTCATTTGCCAAGTTGATAAAATGATCATTACATTTTAATGACAATTTCAACTTAGTCAACAATGGCAACATGAAAAATATAACCATTATATTCAATTAGGGTCATGGCCGAAAATTTGACAAAAAATAAAGAAAAATGATATTTCAATTTTAAACACTTTAAACAAATATCAAAGAAGTCAAATCCAATTTGACTACCATTTCCTTTACTTTAAAGTCAACAATAAACACTTATAATCATTTCCTAACTTTATCATTTGGTAAGATATTTATATTTTAATTGTATTAATCATTTAACAATTAAATAATTAATTAATTAATTAAATACAAATATCTCAAATATATGTATTATATTTACTTTAAATATCTCAAATACATATATTAATGATATATGTCAAATACTTTTATTTGACAATTTATTAATGTGTATTTAATAATATCATATATATTAAATACAAATACACATTAATTAGGAAATGACGGTTCGGCCCGTTCGCATGTATTTTTTCGTTTAACGTTTAAACGATTTATAAATAATCATTATTATTCATAAAAGTTGCCCTAGTACTCTACGAGTATGTTTCATTATTGAGACTCTCTAGATTCAGGTATATCCGTCACGAAATCCAATTTCGTGTTCATAATTTATCCACCCGTAAATTATGAAGATCACGGATAAACTAGCTGAATCATACAGGTCGAGGTCATTGCATATGTATAATCCATCCGTCACAGGTATCCAGATAATCCCAGAGATGTAGATGTAAACGTCAAATCTCTATAGGTATTATCTCGTCGACGTATCTATTAGCAATCTCTAAATAACAATCAGTTTTTACTTCCGAAGTATACTGTGGCCACAGATTTAACAGACTGCTAATTATATATGGACTACCTATGCTCTGTACACAGAACTGACGGATCATATCTTGATACACACGGGATATCCTGAGGATCGGTCCACACCCAACGAACAGGCGGAGGTCTGATCTAAATAGATAGGTGACGTGACTGCCATCTAAGTGTGGAGGATGTCTCATACATCCACAGTGGTATCTCAAGTCGAAGGACCACTATGCTACTCAACCCGTGAAGATTCTTATTGACGTTGGTGTACCATCCATTAAGAATCTTCGGTGAGTCGTTCAGTGTTTATCCACTATAAACACCTACACGTCTATACGAGTCTCCATAGACTCATGGTTCATTGGGATAAACCATCGGACCAAGTCACGATATACGACATGTACTGGTCTCAACGGATTTAACTAACCGACCCGTGTTAGTAAATCTTGACCAGGAACAATATTTGATAATATACATTTAGCAGTGACATTTCCCAATGTCAATTACAAACTCCCTTTGTAACTGTGTACTGCATTATATATTATCGGGCCTTTGTCTAATATATACATATCACTAAACAATATTTAGTTTCAATCTAATCGTAATCAGATCGAATACGTATATAAAAACAAGAGGTGCAACCATAAATAAGTAATATTATGGAATAAGGGGATGTTCGTATTCATGAATCAGACATAAATATGGTCCGGATTGGCGCTTTGAGCATCAACCCCAACAGTAGCTGCCATCACAAACTTTACAAAAGAAACAGGAGTTAGCAGATAAAAGTAATTTCATCAATATCAAAAAAACATCCAATATATCATGGATTTTTAATATAAAGATGCCCTCCCACTATTTTACGTAAATTGATAATCCCCAAACAAAATATGAGAATTCAATAATTAAATTAAATTCTATAGCAGGAAGTAGACCTCACAAATATATTTGAACACACAGCTTTGGCACATTGTGCCCAAATATATTTGAAAGAAGGTAACATTTACAAATCACATCCAATATGACTCTTAAGATAGGTCTTGAACCGTTTCTGATCCTCACTGCTTTGGCATCTATTGGATAGGGCATATTCAAGGCAATACTCGTCAATATACATATCCATGGTACTAATGCATCACCTCACAGTTTTGACATCTATTGGTATGCACATTCGCTCAAATTTGTTTCTTATCAAATAAGTTTTACCGTTATAAACAAATTTTCGTTAACCATAGCCGCACTGCTTTGGCAGACACAACCACAACATCAGGAAAAGTATTTATATCCGTATTGACGAGACGGACCTATTAGTGTACAATACACTCACAAAACAAAAGGCCTTATTATAGGGATTTTACAAAAACTGTCGAACAATTAAATAATTGATCCAATCTATTAACACTCAAGCATGTGTAAAATAAATTGAATTAAATATCAAATATTTAAGGCATGAAAAAATATTTTGGATGTAGGATCAGACGCTCTGATACCATTTTGTTGGGGTATACGCAGCGGAAGGGCGCGACAGAAGGCGAAAATGGTTTTTAAACATTTTAAAACTTTCCGAGCGAATTAATAAATATCAAATTTTTTTAATTCACCCAAATAAGTTTAAATATATTATTTATTAATTCACGACAAATTATTTTACGAAAACATTTTTCGACAAATACTACGCGTAACGGGCAAACGGTCAAACCGATTGACCATCAGCTGAGCCGGGGCAACCCGGTCAATTGGGCAGTGTTCGGTCAGCCCTTGCGCTGCCCGAACAGTGCCCAGTTCGCCGGGTTCACAGCCGGCCCGCGTTAAGCCCGTTTCAACGCGAATTTCACCGTTTCTCGCGTTTTCGCCCCGGAACAATTTCCGGAATTAATCCACCACCCAATACACATCCAATATCATCCAAATAATATATTTTTACATGAAAAATATTATGTTTTAAGGTCCATAACCAGATCTGATCCGGTTCCAATTTTCTCTATTTTTCATGCCAAAATTCAATTTATTTACAAAATTAATCCAATTAATTTACACCAAAAAAAATCACCAAAACATAAAGCCTCAAGAACAATTCTAGGCAATATTAGAGTGGCAACATCACTCTAGAATGGTAATTTTTAATTTTTAGATTAATTCCTTAATTAATCATTTACACATGCTAAATAAAGAAAACAATTAAGGTTGCCTAATCAATCAACACCTAGTTTTGCTTCAAACACATATCCAAGATACATATATAATCAAGACATGTAAAATACATATCCAATATATATTTTTCATGCTCAAGAAACAAAAACAAGAAAATTGGAAATTGGAAATTCAATATTACCTTAATTTTAGTTTCCAATTCCTTCAATTTATCTCCTTTGGTGTTGATTAATTTTGGAACCCTAATCTTTTTTTTTCTTTATGTTCTCAACACATGAGAAAGTGGTTAAACTTCTCAAAAATGAAACAAGTTTCATTTTATAGAAGAAAGAAACCATATGGCCGAAATTTTGGCTAATTTTTAGTCAAAAATGATATAATTTTTGGCCAATCATCTCAACACACATTTAGATTTTATCTAAATGTAATTATTTTGATTTTTTGTTAAATAAAACCATGTATTCAAAACTCATGGATTAGCAAATCAAAATTTGCCATTTAGATAAGAATATTCAAGACATCCTTATCTTTAAATAAATTAATTAATTAACTATTTAATTTATTTATTTATCCATTTAACAAAAAGACAAAATAAATACATGGAAAAATATTCCAAGAATATTCCTCCATTTTATTATTATTAGTAATTAATTAACAATTAATTAATTAAGAATAATAACAATAAAACAAGTGTCAAAATCTAATAGGTTAATAATGTGTCTCTAATCTAAATTATGTATCGTATACAAATACACATTATTTATATGTATGTGTAAATTATGAATAATCCGAATTATCCATAATTAATTGCCCAAGTGCTCAATGAGTACACTTTATATTGTGTGACTCTCTAGGTTCAAGTTTATCTTTCATGGAAACCATTTCAATGTCCGTAATTTGTCCACTCACAAATTACGACGGCCACAGATAATCGAATTGAACCATCCAAGTCGAAGTCATCACATATATATAATCCCTCTGTCATAGGTTATCCGAATTATTCCGGAGATATAAATTAAACGTCAAATCTCCGCTATGAACAATTCATTTGTCACGACATAATTATGATTCTTAATAAATATTCGGAACTCGTTTCCAAATCATACCTCGGCCAAGGATTTCAAAGAATCATAAATTGGACAGCTAAATCCCGTACACGGGACTGACAGATCCTCTCTGGATACATCACATGATATCGTGAGTATCAGTCTATACCCAACGAACATGTAGATGTCTGATCTAAAAAGATCGTTGACGTGACTGTCATCAAAGTATGGAGGATATCTCACATATCCATAGTGGTATCACAAGTCAAAAGAGCTAATATGTTATTCAACTCGTAAAGATTCCTATTGACATTGGTGTACCATCTATCAGAAATCTTTAAATGAGTCGTTCAATATTTATCTAATAAATACCTACGTTTCTATACAAGTCTCTCAAGACTCATGGTTTACTGAGATAAACCATTAGAACAATTCTAATATACGACACGCATCGGTCTCACGGGTTTACCAACCGACCATATATGTAAACCTTGACCATGGACATTTTAAGAATGAATTATATTGTGACATTTCTCAGTAACAATTACGGCGCTTTTGTAATTTTGTCACAACTATTCAGTCTAAGGTCTTTTACGCCTTGACCATATATAAGATTATATTGATGAAAATTACTTAATTTTATTAATAATAAAATAAAATATACATCGTATTTACAATAAATACAAAAAAATTTGGCGCGCCAAGCACCAACTTCAACAAAGAGGGCACTGCATGATTTGGCGATGAGGTCCTCAAGCGAGATACCTTCATACTTCATGGTCTTCTACAAGTTAACGGAATCTGCCACATGATTGAAATTCGGGAGGAGGTGGACAACCTTGTCTCTCGCATCATCAGTAAAAATATTAATGCCCGGCGGTGGGATTCATTGGGGAAGGACTGCTGGGGCTTTGCCTTTTTGGGTTGTTGTTTTCCTCCTCGGAGCCCTTTCCACAGTCTCCTTAGGCTTATCACCCCCGATCTGATAGTGGCATCTTTTACTCGGTCGGGGGGAGCGATTGCGGCTTGGACTGATCTGGAGGTGCTTGAAGTCTGAACGGCCGGTTGGGCACGAGCATGTTGGACTGAAGGGGTCGGGATTATGGTGGATGATGGGGCA
This sequence comes from Zanthoxylum bungeanum, assembly GCA_019454045.1. Classification (NCBI taxonomy): domain Eukaryota; kingdom Viridiplantae; phylum Streptophyta; class Magnoliopsida; order Sapindales; family Rutaceae; genus Zanthoxylum; species Zanthoxylum bungeanum. The sequence continues at coordinate 46,291 of SKCR01001442.1, forward strand.
CTTGAAGGCCCTGGTGACGATGCGGTAGTGGAATGCGCAGACTTCCGCCTAGCTTCTGGCAGTACCAGGTGACCGTCGTAATCACACGCGTATAACGTAAGTGCACGTATCGTTCAAGTAGTATAAAAAGTATCGATCCCACGAGGACTTAATACCTAGGCTATTAAACTATGAAGCCAAATTTTTACAAGTATCTAATGGATTGGTTGTTTGTTTGGATGGTGACTTTAAATTTAAAACAAGTAAAAACAGCACGAAAGTAGATTAAAGAAAATTTAATATTATTAAACTATCCAGGGTTGTAAATCTTTCCAATATCTTTTAAAGATGAAGTAGTTATCTCATGTTTGTGTAATATATTGGTTTACTAACCTGAAATACGAAATTATGCAAAAGCCTATGTCGATGGTCAGATGCAAATACCCAATATAACCCAATTAATCATATGTATATGTCAGCCAAGTTACCTGAATTCATTAAGATTAAGTTCCAATTATGGTTACCCCCGCCTGACAGGTATATGTCTATCTTGTAAGGAAATCTATTAAATGGTTATCTATCCTCAAAGAAGATTGTGGGCTATTAAGTCTAATGCTGAAACCTAAAATTCCTTTGTCAAGTTTATTTTAAATTTACCAGATCAATCTTATTAATGGCCAGTTAACAAGAAGCATTAAACTTAAGACTTAATAAGTAAACCTTTATATTACCCAAGATATAAAATAACCCCTTATAAACCGGTGATATTGGAATTCATCACAACCCCAGATAACAGATTTATTTACAACACATATCTAAGGCTAGTAAAAGCGTAAATAAAGTAAATGACATAAAGCAAATGCTGGAAATTAAAAAGGTAAAAGTATAATAAAAGAAAATGTTGGGGGTTAAAGGATCCACTTTTATTACTCTATTTAGATATCTCCCTTATTATAATATATTAACTTTGCGTGAAATTACCAACCTACCATATAGGCGGTATCCTGATTAAATCAAATTTATAATTAATTCCAACCAACCAAACAGACAGTATCCAGTTTAGTCAGGTTAAAACCAATTTCATTAAGTCCAACCGACCATAAAGGCGGTATCCTCATTAAGTCAGGTTTTAAATAGTTTATATATTATAATTAAGAGAGATTAATCTAAATATTAGTAATAAAAGCTTTACCTTTCACCCCAGCAGGGGGAGTTACCTCCTCATTGCTGAAAAGTAAATACTGAAAAGTAAAGAAAAGAAAGTACTATTGCATAAAAGTAAAATCTGAAAAGTAAAGAAAGAAAAGTACTATTGCGTAAAAGTAAATAAAATTAAATACAGAAAACTGTAAACAAATAAGATGCAATATTCTTAGTATTCTGAAGGAATTCCTTATAAGAAAGTATGAATTAAATTCTGAAATTCGGCCTCAATTTATATGCAAAATTTGGATTCACACGTCGCGACGCGTGGATTATTACGCGTCGCGACGCGCCGTAGATTGTTGACACATGGCTTGAGCTTCGCGAGATGGTGACACGTGGCGTCAACTGAATGATTAACTAAATTATGGCTGGCTCGGCGTCGCGACGCGACGCTAACGTTAGCAGTGATGTGGATTGCCGGCAGCATGAGATGATGACACATGTCTGGTGCACGTTAGCATTCGACGTATTTTAGCACGACGTATTTTAGCAAAATGGCGCATTTTAGCAGGAAATTTATATTTTTACCCTTTTTGTCTATTTTTCGCTGTTTTGGCCCCGAATTACCTCCAGAGAGTCCTGTTATTTTATTTATCTACAAAATAACACAAAACACATCAAAATATTTACAAAACTCATGAAACTATACAAAATATTAAGTCAAATGAGTGAGAAATAATGATCTATTTACCACTCATCACCAGAGTGGTCATTATAGGTTGGGAGTTACTAGACCCACCCCGGGAGGTCTGCAATATCTATTGGGCATGCTCGAAAGGAGTTCACGAGCTAGACATTCCTGCAAAGAAAAGGAAATACTTAGAACATAAAGAATAAATAGGAAAAACAAGGAGAAAAATATACTAAGGCAACAAATATAAAGTTAGCAGGTCAGTCAGAACCTACCAACCTACCTCGGTTGGGGTGGCGGAGTGCTCGGGATTAGGCCCAAGCCGACCAAGGCAAAAGAGTTAACGAGGTCCTTATAAAGGCCTCTAAATTTGGTTGCTTTCTTTACTCTAGCCCAAGTCTCATGGTGGACTTTAGGGAGATCCCCCAGCAAGCTGCAGATGATTCAGATTTTAGAAACTGGTCAAGTCAGAAAACAAATGAAATTCAGAGGTCGGGTCGTCACCTTCATCAGAGAAGATATTGGGGACTATGACGAGTTCGCCGTCAACTAACTGTTGTTGTCCTCAAGGGCCTATAGTGAAGAACCACTTATCATTGAAGATTTTGTTGGTGGCAGGGAGATTAGTGATGGGATGAGGAATCCTGACATGAGCAGAGAGATAGTACCAACCCTTGTATTCTTTTGGGTTAGCGTGCATCCAGTACAGCTTTTCAGTTTTGAGAATGTCAGCTCTCCGAGCCTGGCTCGGCTCCATATGACATACAAGCCGGCCAAAATTCTCCAGCTGTTCATATTTAGTTGGCTCAAAGTTATGTGCATGGAGGATAACATCTTTGTGAAGCAGCCTTGGATGGGCAGCCGAAGTCCCATATCAAAGAAAGCCGTACACAATGCCACCGTATCATTTTCGAGTCTACTTGCTTGGTCCCATTCCATTGGGACGACTATGTTGATGTCCTTTGTAATATCAAACTTTTCCCTCAATCGCTCCAGCTCAGTTTCGATGATTGCTGAAGCCCGATCTATGTTGAGATTTGCGAAGTCAAGCCTAGTGTGGCTTGTCTCGGGTCGAGGTACCTGTTTGTGATAGGATTGGTTACCCTATTTGGAAACAGATGAAGTGGTGTCATAGTCGTTAGGACTCTCAGATCCCGAGCTGTGTACGATTGTGTGTGTGGGCGGGGAAGTAGGCAGGATCTCGAGGGGAGTGAGGTAGGAAGACTTTGAATCAGATATTTCTATCAAAACACGACCCGAGGTGGGAGGTTAGTGTTGGTTTTTAATTAGGTCCCAAGAATGAAATCAAGCACAAAAACGCATGTGAATACACAAAGGAGAATGGCAGAAACATACTCACAATGAACGGATCTTGCGACGCGAAGAACACAAGCCTTCAAGCTCCCTCAAAGGTCACGGCAGTAGCTCCCCTTGGCAGTGGACTGCTCGGTTGTGGCTCCTTTAGCTCCTCCAAGATTCAGCCATGGAAGACTCCATTGAAGCTCCAAGCTTCAAGCTTCAAAAACTATTCCATGCTCACGAAAATGCTGCCCTATCACCTTAGGAAGACTCAAGTGTGTGCTAGCACTTTGTATTTTGCAACAAAATACTCATCTTCTTCTCACTACTTCTCGGCAAAAACCAGAAAAGGAAGAAGGAGAGAAAATGGCTCAAAGCCGTGTGAGAGAGAAGGAAAGAGAGGAGGGAAAAACGTGTGGGTGAGAGAGAGAAAGAAAAGAAAAATGTTTTGTATATATATTTATTTTTATTTTCAAAAAACAAAAAAAATACACAAAACCATTTTCCATTTACCGAAAAGTCAAAAAGTCAAAAAGCAAAAACAATTAATGCTTTTCAATTACCACATCAATCACTCAATCAATCAATCAAATAGTCACATCACTCAAAGTGACATGTGATTTGACGCTTGATGTGACTAGCGATTTGACGCTTGATGTGAGTTGCGTGCCGCACTCGAATTCGAAATGCGAATGCGCTCGCAAACACACTCGGGCTCGGGTTCGCTAATTCCAAATGAACGAATTTTCCGTTGTGAAGTAATTAAATGATTATGCCTAGCGAAATCATTATTCACGTCGCTAACGAATTAATTCTAAATTAACTCATTCGCCCGAATTAAAATCTAATTTCAATTTCGCGTCGAAATCCAATTTCGCATAATATATCGAATATATTATTTTATCGATTAATTCCAATTAATCGTTCTTTCTCTTTAATTGATATTTTATCCCAGATAAAATATCTCCGTAATTAATCCCAGATTAATTTTCTCTCTCATCAAATTAATCCCAAATTAATTAAAGTGCGAGTCATACATCATCGGTGAATCTTCAGGAAGCGACCCATGAGATCCCCGGATATGTTGGCAGTAAATACGGTCGTCGGACTATCCGAACACGTAAGTACCTAGTACTACGTTTGTACCGATTTACAAGACAAGGTTGGCTTCTAGCAAAGCGCCATGCCTACCCAATTCTTCAGAAATATCCTTATAGGAATATGTGATCTATATCAGGCGTAGTATACATAGTATTGTGTATGTCGATCCAGTATCGGATGATCACGTGCTAGGCCTGGGGCTGGAATTGTGTCTGCCCCGTATGAAACACATATCGGATATCTGGCAACTAATCTCTATAATCGGATATACATGACCTATTCATAATATCCCGATAGCTCGAGCATTTAAGAGAACGAGTTCCGTATCCTATGTGACCATCATCTCCATATGACTGGAGTGATACTTCCGTCTTAACCATCACACCCAATACACTACGATTCTCAATATACCCAGCATTGGCGTACACATAACCTGTTAAAGTCCTGGACGACCGCAACTAAAGTATATTGATTGTCGCAAGTATTATCGGCACAAGTCTCAGGTTAAGACCAAATACACCTACCCTGATTTCGGACTTCCATAGACACATAGTCATACTACCAATGAAATTCCGAGGGGGTCTATCCAGAGCGAAGCTGTTTCCCGTACCATCGGTAAAACACAACCTCCTATCACACTTGCATGAGTATCATATACCCAAATATATGAGAACTATGACGTTGTGCCTTCACAATGTGCACAAGTGTAATACTAGTCTTTTACGCATTTATCGATGTCCAATCTCGATAATGCTCTGACTAGGGATATTTAATGATTTATCCTTCGTGGACTGATACTGTCTCATATCATTCTCAATCAAGGAACAAATCACATGGACCTCCTATCATTTATATATCTTGGTGATCTAATCACAAATGATAAGAGTGCAATCTCCTTTGTCACATAGTTAATTTGTACAACAACACCATGATCTGTACAAATAGTGACGCTATGGGTCATAATTTTCCAACAGTTAGTTCATGATCTTAGTTATTTATGAATGCTAAATCTATAGTTATTCCTCATCCATACCGAATGGCTAACCCTAGAAAGCTCTAAACACTATAACAATGGTAAAGCAGTAAGTCTTCAAAGTAATAACCTAGAAACATAAACCCTTCATCCCCAAAACCCAGAAAAGCACACATGCATATACACATAAATAACAAAAATATGCCCGTATGAATAAAACCATCCCTCATATCCACATCACCACAAAAAACAAACACTACCACAAAAGCAACCAACACAAAGACATATAAAATATCAATATTATTGAGATCAGAAACATGCATTAAAAATAGAGCTAATAAGAGAGAAATTACTTGAGAAGATTGAAGATGGAGCTGAAGAACTTGTGAGAGATTTGAAGGTTGGAAGATCACAGGAGGCATGAGAGCTCTGTTGTAGTTTCTTTGGAGAAGACAAATTGATAAAAGAGTACAATGAAGTACAATGGCCTTTAAATAAGCAGCACAGTTTGATTCTGACCGTTCGATGGAAGACGGAGGGCATGATTGGTGACACGTGTGTGAATATCTCACATGGTTGAATTCAGATGGAAGGACAAAATTGAGGTGATTGTTCAGTTGGGATCCATTTGTACTCGATTTTGGCCCGCAAGCCATGGATGCACGACATGTGGCATCTCGGGGAGAAGAAGCGGATAAAGCCCTAGAATGATGTGAAGACCATTTAAAGAAGGTCATGATGGCAACACAACTTCCAATGGCTGTTAAAGACCCTAGAGAGGCATTTAATGAAGCAATCATCACAAAGTGGGATCTTTTGACCCTATGAATACTCTCTAGACCCGAGGATGGTGCCGTTGGATTGAGACCCGAGGACTATGGGATGACCTAAATCACCATTATATTTCTTGACATCAATTCACCAACTTATTGATACCGAGAACTAGTGGAGAAATATTGATGATGATTTTACGCCCCGATGGCCTCGGAAGTCTGAAGAGTGGTAGAATGGGTTTTTTGGCACTTAAAAGTTGAAAGTCTGAGATCTTCATAAGAGTGAGAAGTCAGACGGAGGATCAGAGCCTGAGGTGCAGATGAGAAGGATCAGATCCAGTAATGTTCATAAAGATGAAGACTGACCTGAGGTGGTCAGGAGATATATTTTGTGCTTGCAAAAAGGCTAGTCAAAATTTGAGTAAGCCAACTGAGGCACAGTCACATACACCCAATGAGGGTGATCACTAGAAGATACAAGCTAGAACAAAATCATAACAGTTCAGACTATCATCAAGGGAATCTATTTCTCAATATTTCTGCTTGTCCATAACTAAAGCGGTCGAGAAGCTTAATAATGGCTTGGTCCATTTGAAGAAAAACTGAGGGAAGTGAAGGTTTTCCTACTAACCCGACCTGGTAGCAGATGCGAGGAAGGACGTCACTTGACTTGATGTACTTACCCAATGATATAGGCCAGTATTGCAACATTTTGTTCTTAGACGGACCGTAAGCCCTAAACAGAAGTTTGAACCTCCCAATGACTGATAAGATAGGAGTAGGCCAGCGGGTGATGGGATGAAAGAGAGCCTCCGACTTGCCCACTGCCACACGCAATCGAGATGGAGTGGTTGGTATACAGGTTGGCATATGGGCAGATTGTGTAACAGTTACCAAAAGAAGGTGAATTAATGAGGTTCAGATGGCAGAGAGTAGTTGTGTCATGCGGAAGAGCTACTACTTATAGGTTGATTGGGGAAGAGAGCCTACGTAATGATAACTTGGTAATGTGGCTGACGTCTCGAGTTGGCAGAATAGTGAGTTTAGGCATACTATATAAATGGGTTGAGAACTCATTGTAAAGGATGGGTTATTTTGATTCTAAGCATTTATACAACTTGTAAAAGAGAGAAAAATCTTAAGGGAGAGAGAAAGAGCAGATCAGTCTGACCCCAAGCTCATAATAAAAGATTATTTTTCTTTTTCACCTGTGGACGTAAGTTGGATCCGTTCCGTCAAACCACGTTATTCATATCTGTATGTTTTCTTGTTTGTATGTCGAGTTTACTTTTGGTTCCCAACAAACCAAACAAATTCATTGTTAGAGGAAGGTTGTTCGAGGAGTGATTTTCTCGAATTACCCCTGGAACGAAAAAACAACCGTCAACAGAGAATAATTATTTTTCCTTACAAAACACTCATTAGTGATCAGAGAATCACAATAAGTGGTATCAGAGCTTTTGTTATACGATATGGATCCTAGAGGTGAAGAACGAAACTCGGTTAAGAAAATTCAAGTTTTGAGAAAGTACTCAAAAATCAAATTTCAGCATACCATCAGTTTTTCACGTCAAAATGAGCACAGTGGTATTTTTAGTGATAAAACGGAGAACAGAGCACCCCACACGCGCAAACCAGTGAACTCCCCATGCGCGCCACGCTCCGCACACACCTACTAGAGCTTGAAGACACTGACGTGCAGCCACATCAGTGACACATTAGTACACAGTCAGCACAAAGTAATGCCACATCAGTGCATAGTCAGTAATCACGTTTGATACATCCTCTACCACGTCATTAACACATGTCGACCACGTCAGCAAGCCGGTCTCATTTCTGCTACGTCAGCAGCCATATGTCAGCACGTTAGTCTACCGAATAAATTTCATTGATTCCCTGAAGTCTATGAAATTAATAATTTAGCCCCAGAAAATTTAAAAATTTACAAATCGGCCATGAGTTGTATTTGGACCAATGAAGAGACAAATCCACCATTTTCAATCGTTCAGATGTAATGATGACCTTCGATTTTTAAAAATCAGTTCTGAGTTTGTCCTATTTTCATTTTAAACTTTAAACTTAAAATGGAAATGGAAGATTCACATTCTGGTGCAATGATTAAGCTAACGGCAACCAATTACTCTCTTTGGAGACCTCGAATAATAGTTTATTTACACTACAAAAATCTGTTCGATATGATCGAAGTGAAGAGAGTGAGACCAGGTTTTGTCATAGAGAGTGACTAGAATAAACTCAAAAACAGAACTCTCGGTCAGATTAGGTAGTCGATTGGCCACAATGTCTTCCACCATATAGCACATGATACATATGCTTAGGAAATATGGATGAAATTGGAAGGCATGTATCAGGACAAGACTGCTCGGAATAAAGCCATGTTAATGAGGTATTTTGTGAATTTGAAGCTACGGAGTGGAACTTCCATTGCAGAAGACACCAATGAGTTCCAGAGTCTGGTGAATCAACTATCTGCAGTAGACATACAGTTGGGAGATGAAGTACAAGCCCTCCTATTATTTAGTTCTATTCCTGATATTTAGGAGACATTGGTGCTTATTCTCAGCAATTCGGCTCTAGGAGGCAAACTTACCATGCCTTTGGTAAAAGATGCATTGTCGAATGAAGAGTTCAGAAGAAAAGACATTGGCTCAAAATAGACAGAAGCCTTCATCATGGAGACTCGAGGAAGACACCGAGGAGGAGAAAGAGGGAGAGGTTAAAGCACAACCAGAGGTAGATCCTTATATAGAAGGATGATTGCCTATAAGAGCTACTATTGTGGCATAAAATGTCACTTAAAGAAGAATTGCCGAAAACTGCAACGAGAGCAGGGCCAATGCAATTACAGCTTAATAATAACGAAGGAGAAACACTAATAGTTGTCCAAGGAGATGTAGTCATATGCTTCATGCAGAAAGAGACATGTCTTCTGATGAGCATTAAAAAATGTACACTTAATAAAAGAGAAACTAATCATTTTACACTTATAATTTCATTAACCCCTTTAATTTAGCACAATAGTTAAAATAATTATATTTATGTTTTCTTGTGATCTTTATTTATTGTGTAGGTAAAATACTGTTTCGGAAGCTCAACAAGAAAAATGGATATGAGATCTGAATTCCAGGACCCAAAAAATCCAAAAAGAGCGTGACAGCTAGATTCAATTCGAACTTAGAAAATATTTACCATGTTTAGATTGGTAACAAAATAAGCTTATAATGTATTTACCCACACATGTATTTTATTATTATTCTTATTATAATACATATAATATATTTTGGAGGACCCACCGAGATTTTATATATATTATTCTAGAAGTCTCACCAAGATTATATATATATATATATATATATATATATATATTATAATATATTAATTAAATAAAAAACAATTGTTTTCCACCTTACATGCTTGCAAATTGCAAGCTTAACTTGCAATTTGCAAGCAAGAGGTGTCGAGCACCTCTATAAATATAAGTGCTCGACACCTCATTTCTTTAGCATCCTTCGTAAGTTTCTCTCTGAAATTTCATGAAGGGTTTCAATTCTTGTGTGTTTTATTTCTTAAGCTTTCTTGTAATTTCTTTTTCTTTCAGTAGTAAAATTATGAGTGTTTTTATTCAAATCACGAGTAGCTAATTTCACCATGTTTAGGTAAATGGTGAAACTTTTAATATGAGAATATAGATTTATCTCACTTATATTATAATATATAAATTATAATCTAATGATTAATATTTAATTTAAATCTGGATTAATTATTGACAAACTTTGTTACCGTCTATATGACTGTTTTTATTTATTTGACATAATTAGTACCTAACTTGACTTGTTATAGACAAATATTATCACCGCCTTTATGGACGGTTTTATATGTTTTAGCATAATTAATTCCTGAAATAAATTAACTGGGTAATAATGACAATTTATATATTATAAAAATTAAGATTTCTAAATTTGATAAATTAAAAGTGGTCATAGCCCTAACATTTTATTTTATTGTTGCAGTCTAATTTAAAAATTGTCAATCATTTCAAATAATTCAGTCTTTTTCTTTTCAATCAAATTATTATTTTATCCTATTAAATCTATTCCATGTGGATCGACCTCAGATTTACCGGTTTATTTTATTGCTTTGACACTGTTATACTTGGGAGTAAAGAACCACTTTGTGAGTGTGTCAAGCTGTTGGTGCTATTGCCAGGGAATATAATTTAGTAGATAAAATAGTAATTTAACAACCTTGTATTTTTTTTTTTTTTTTTTTGTATTTCGTTTCTTTTTTATTGTATTTTCTATATCTCATTTTCTTTCTTCTTTCCATTTGTGTAGATCTAAGATGTCCTGATTGATCCTAAATGAATCCTGAACCCAGACATCCCACATATAGACAAACAATGTACTTAATTTTTTAAGGTTACAGGAGACATAAATCTCAATTAAAATGGAGCTTGTAATTTGCCAAAATTTTTTTTGAACCATCCATATCTAGAGATTCTTCCATAACTTTTTGTGAGAATCTAATTTGAGAGATTGAGACAGTTGAACGAGAAATTCAATTGACCAATAGACCTTTTACTGGATAATGACTAAGAGCTAATGAACCACTTGAGCTCATACATTCATACGTCTGTGGTCCATTGATTGTAAGAACATAAGATGGATGGTTATGAATACTTCATCACATTCATTGACGATTATTTCAATATGGCTATGTGTATCTAATACATACAAATTAGATACATTTGAAAAGTTCAAAGAATATCGTGGTGAGGTTGAGAACCAGTTAAGTAAAACCATTAACACTATACGATCATATCCTGGAGGTGAATACCTCGGTAATGAATTCGATGAATTCTTGGTTGGGAATGAGATAATATCCCAACTCACAACACTTGGAATATACAGCAAAATGATGTTGAAGAAAGGAAAAATTGAACCTTACTAGACACGATTAGATCAATGTTTAGTTATTTTAATTACCTATTTTTTTTTCTAGGGGTATGTATTACGGACAACAATGTATATCATTAATGTTGTTCCATATAAGTGTGTTCTAAAAACAGCCTTAGAGTTACGGAACGGTCACAAAACTGTTAGCGTTGGTGTTCTGAGCGCCAATTTTATTATATATTTTCATGTAAATACTAATGTAATATTTTATTATGAATAAAATAAACGGTTTATATTATATAACATTCTCTTTTATATGGTAAGATGTAACAGGCCTTAGAATGATAAGTTATGATACTGTTGCAAAAGCGTCGCAACTGACATTGAGTTGTATCATGAAGTTGTCATTCTTAGACAATTTCTGGTCAAGGTTTACACTACTTGGTCAGTAAAGTAAACCCGTTGAGACCGGTACATATTGTATATTGGAATCTTAGATTCTGATGGTTTCTCAATGAACCATGAGTCTTGGAGACTCGTATAGACGTGTAGGTATTTATAGCGGATAAACACTGAACGACTAACCGAAGATTCTTAATGGATGGTACACCAATGTCAATAAGAATCTTTTCGGGTTGAGTGAGCATAATGATTCTTTGACTTGAGATACCACTATGGATATATGAGTTATCCTCCACACTTAGATGACAGTCACGTCACCGATCTATTTAGATCAGACCTCCGTCTGTTCGTTGGGTATGGAATGATGCTCAAGATATCATGTGTGTATCAAGAAATGATCTGTCAGTTCTGTGTACAGTACATAGGTATTCAATATGGAATTAGTAATCTGTTAAATCCACGAGTCTGTGGTACTCTGTAGAAATTAGTTATAAGTGTTATTAAGGGATTGTTAATAGAAACATTGACGTGATTATTGTTAGTCTCCAAGACATACCACAAGATCAAATAAGAGTGATTTGTGTGTGAATTACCAAGAGAGTTGCGGAATACTCTTATTGATTGGTGGAGGAGATTTTAAAATTTTCCATATTTCCTTGGATGAGTTGGAAGCTTCGGAGCTTGAAGACGATTTCCAAACTCTCGGGTTGGTCTCCCTATCACCTTCATTTGACTCAGAAATCTGCTAGCATGGTAGAATTTTTGAAACAAAAATTCCATGGAGAGAGGCCTCTAAGTTCGGCCAAGAGAAGCAAAAAGGGGAGAGAGTGAATAGTGTGTTTCTAAAACAATTGTGTGTTTATAAATGGTTTCAAAAACCATGTTGGATAAAGCCAAGTGGTTTTGAAAAAAACCATTTTCTTTTTGCCAACTAGCACCATCACATTTTGACAAGTGATGTGACTAGTGGGTCCCACACTTAAATTCAAAATTCAGGTCAGGTGGCTCAACACACTTCGGGCTCGGTTTCGTTTATTCCGAATAAACAAATTTTCTGTCGCGACGTAATTAAATCTAATTTAATTAAATAATAATACCCAGTAAAATTATTACGGAAGTCGCTCGCGAATTAATTCTAAATTAATTCATTCGCTTGAATTAAAATCCAATTTTAATTCCGCATTGAAATCTAATTTCAATTAATATATCTAATATATTATTTTAATCCAATTAAATAAATTAAATAGTAAAATCTAATTTCCCTATTAAATTTACTTTACCGATTAATTCTAAATTAATCGCGTTCTCTCTTCTCGACGAATTTATTCCCAGATAAATTCTCGAAGCAATTAATCCCAGATTAATTCTTTCTCTCTTAATTAATCCCAGATTAATTATTGCCATAATTAATCCCATATTAATTTTCTCTCTCATAATTAATTCCCAAATTAATTATCTTTTCGAGTCAAATGTCATCGGTGAATCTTTGGGAAGCGACCCAAGAGATCCCTGGATATGTTGGCAGTAAATACGGTTATCGAACTATCCGAATATGTGCGTACCTAGTACCACGTTCTTACCGATTTACAAGACATGGTTAACTTCTAACAAAACACCGTGCCTACCCAATTCTCCAGAAATATATTCAACATGGAATATACATAATCTATATCAGGCGTAGTATACGTAGTATCGCGTATTACGATCCAGTATCAGATGTCATATGTTAGGCCTGGGGCTGGAATTGTGTCTGCCCCGTACGAAGCATATATCGGATTAACAACAACTAGTCTCTTTAATCGGATAATCATGACCTTGTCATATTATCTCGATAGCTGCAGCATTTAAGAGAGTACCAGTTCTGTATCCATGCGTGATCATCATCTCCATATTACTGAAGTGATACTTCCATCTTGACATCACACCCAATACACTATGATTCTCAGTATACCCATAAGAGGCGTACTCAGAACCTGTTAAAGCCCCGGACGACCAAAACCAAAGTATACTGATTGTCGCAAGTATTAGCGATGCAAGTCTCAGGTTAAAACCAAATACACCTACCCTGATTCAGACTCCCATAGACACATAGTAATACTACCAATGGGATTCCGAGGGGTCTATCCTGAGCGAAGCTGTTTCCATACCATCGGTAAACAGAACCTCCTATTATATTTGCATGAGTATCCAATACCCAAATATATGAGAACCATGTCGTTACGCTTCCATAACACGCACAAGTGTAATACTAGCCTATTCTCCATTATCGATGTTCAGTCTTGATAATACTACGACTAGGGATATTTAATGATTAAACCTTAGTGGATTAATACTGTCTCATATCTTATTAATCTAGTACTAATCATATAGACTTTTATCATTTATATATATCCCGGTAATCCAATTACAAATGATAAAAGAGCAATTTCCTTTGTCACATAGTTAATTTGTACAACAACACCATGTTCTGTACAAATAGTGATGCTATGGGTCATAATTGTCCAACAATCTCCCACTTGGCCAATAGCCAATCACTCATGTGTTCTCCACCTGAATTATGTACGGGTCGCTCAAACTTCTGCTGAGAATTAGCTTTCGTCAGTGGATTTGTAATGTTATCATCTGATGCGATTTATTCGATCATCTCATCGCCACGATGTATGATCTTACGAATATGATGAAACGATTGAAGTACATACTTGGATCGTTGATGAGACCATTAATTCTTTAGCCTGTGCTGTAGCCTAGCTCAGCTGCTAACAGAACTACACCTAATCCAATGAGGATTATATAGATCCAAAATGCTTCTATTCCTGCCTCAGCTGCAACAATGTTCTGCTTCGGCAACAATATCTTGCTTGGAAGATTTCCAGCTCACTGTTCCATTATTCAAACTATATAGTACCATTTATTGCGACTTACAGTCGTCTTTATCTGTTTGGAAACTTGTAGCGGTGAATCTAGTCACCCAAGTTCTCATTCTCTATAGCTTAAGAAAGCATCCTTAGTTCATCTAAGATACTTAAAGATGTCCTTAACATCAATCCAGTGACCATCACCTGGATTGGCCTGATTGTGACTCCATATGCTCAAAACGTATGAGACACCAGGTCACGTACATATATTTCAATGTATGAGTTCTCGGAGAGTGCCAACAACTTTTAGATCTATCTCAGTAGATCCTTATTCCTAGAATAAAGGTTGCCTCTCCCAAGTAATCTACGGAGAATTTTCATGAAAGCCAAGCTTTCACCGATTGTTTTATGGGAATGTCATTTCCAAGAAATGATATGTCATCATCATATAGGACATTCATTTTCAGTGCGCTCCCACTAACCTTCTTATATACACAAGAATCATCTTCGTTTTGAATTGAATCATATACCATTATGATTACATCAAAACGATGATTCCAAGAATTCAATGCTTGCTTCAATCCATAAATGGATTGATTTAACTCGCAAACCTTGTTTGCATGTTTTGGTATGACAAAATTGTCAGGTTGTTGTAAACACCCTCTAAAAGGTTTCTGTTTAAGGAAAACGATTTTGACGTTAAGCTGCCATATTTCATAAATGAAATACGCAGCATTCGCAAGCATTATCGAAATGGATTTAATTATGGCAATGGGTAAAAGGTTTCGTCGTAATCGAAACTATATTCATGACGATACCTTTTCGCTACAAGCCTAGCTATGTACGTTTGTACGTTGTCATCTATGTTTGTCTTCCTTGAAGACCCATATCGTACCAATATGCACAATGCCTTCTGGTACATCAACCAGTGTCCAAACTTAGTTGCTATACATGGAATCTATTTCGGACTTCATGGCACTTTTCCATAAAATGGAGTCGATACCTTGTATCACTTCCTCATACGTAGTCGGTTCATCTTCCTCAATAAGATTGACATCTACATGAGGTGAGATCAGAAACCCATACCTCTCAGGTTATTTTCTGACTCTCTCCGACCTACGCGGTTCTTGTGTATTCGAAGATTGTGGTCCAGTTTCATCCCTAATGAACTGTTTATGTTTCGTAAAGGAGTCGGTGCCTGGAACAGTATTACTTCGATTTTCATAAAGTTTACTTTCCTCCCACTTACCACTGCATTTAGGAATTCCTTTTAGGAAAACCGCATGGAGAGCAATAATTACATTGTTCTCTTGTGAGTTGTATAAGTACTATACTTTGGTTTCCCTAGGATAACCCACAAATTAGGCACTTATCCGATTTGGGTTCTAGTTTGGTATCATCCAAATATATGCCCAGCATTCCCAAATCTTCAGGAATGAGAAAACCCAGTCTCTTTTATGTTCATATCTAATATGAAGTATGTCTAACAGATTTTCATGGAACCTTATTCAAAATAAGTATTGCACTGTTTAATGCGTATCCCCAGAAGGAAATTGGTAGCTCAGAGAGACTAACCATAAACCTTACTATATCCAACAAAGTTCAATTTCTCTGTTCGGACACACCATCAAATTGAGGTGTTCCAGGAGGAGTCCACTATGAAAGAATATTATACTCTTTCAAGTTATCAAGAAACTCATATGTTAAAGTATTTTACACTATGGTCCGACCATAATGTTTTTAATACTTTTACTGGTCTGTTTTTCTTACTTCGTGTCGAAACTCTTTGAATTGCTCAAAAGTTTCTGACTTGTGTTTCATAAGATACACATAACCGTAACGCGATGCCATATCCGTGTATGGTTAAAAAGTATTCAAATCCACCTCTAAGCTGGCTAGACATGGGCCCACTTACGTCACTATGAACGAGGGCTAACAGAACAGTGGCATTTGCACTTTTACCAAGTAAAAGATGTTTTAGGCACTTTGCCTAATGAACTAGATTCGTAGACATCATTTGAATTAGAATCAAATCCGTCCTAGTATCAATTCTTCAAAAGTGTGGATATACGAGCCTTGCTAATGTGTCCCAGACAACAATGCCACAAATAAGTCTCATCTGATTAATTCAGTTTGAGCTATCTGTTTGTCATGTTATATGTTTGAGATTCATTTATATTCTAAATATAAATACTGTTATTTACATCTAATGTGTTTATCTCAATATCATCTTTATAAACAAAAACACTTAGTGTTCTGGAATATAAAGGTATACCCGCAACATGTTATACTTGATATAGAGATAATGTTTCTAGTCAAACTAGGTACATTATAACAGTTTCCTAATTCAAGTCCATGCCCAAAGGGCAGTTCCAAAAGTCAGGTTTCTATGGTTAAAACAGCGACTCTCATCCCGTTTCCGACTCGTAGGTCGATCTCAACTGAAGTCAGTCTCTTACTAATCAGCAGATTCTGCACACCAGTACATATTTATGTACCACTTCTAGTATCAAAAATCCAATTTTGAAACCAGTAGTGAATATGTTCATGACAAACATACTTGAAGTCGGAGTCTTTCCCCGCATTCACTTCCTTCATGTCTGCCTTGTCCATTCGGCAGTCACGCTTCTAGTGACCCCGTTTGCCACAGTTTAGGCAGACATCTTGGGATATGTCCTTTGTCTTCCTAGACGACTGTGACGATTTTGCCTTTGCCCCTTTTAGAAGCTCTGGCTTTGCCTCCTTGAGCATAGCCATCAACTCTCCAAGAGTTTTTCTCTTGGTTCATAATGAACCTGCCCCATCATTCGGGTTGAGACTGTAAGATCAAATCTTTAGAAGTCTCGGCTACGTAGGTAATGCCCAGCCAACCTTGTTGTTCGATGTCAGCAATCATCTGCGATACCTAGTGCTCGACAGATGTACCCTCTGACATGCGCGAGCAAAAAAGCTTCTTTCGCAATTCATACTTCTAAGATCTAAGGTTAAATCTATGAAGATCCTTTAATTTCATCATCATGGTATAAGGATCTAATCCTTAGGTCTGACGACGAAATTAAAGAGTCATTGCGGCAAGCATAACGGATTGAGCACTAAAGTTATCATCACCATGAGTCTTCCAAAACTCATGCTCCACTATTTGCTCAACTTCGGGCTCAGGCCCCGAGAGGTTTCTCTATCAAATAGAATAACTTCTCAGTTCCCAGGACTATCCTGAGATTCAATTCCCAATCTGAAAATTGGAGCCGTTCAAAGACATTTTCACCCAAGATTATGTTTTAAACGCTAATCTTTCAGTTATTTTGATTCCAATAGTCTAGCTATCAAATCAACGATTTCAGGTACAATCAAATATAATGATTACTATAGTCTAACTATATAATCAACTATAATTTGATCGGTTAAATTCAAATATATTGATTACTATAATCCAATTATATAATCAACTGTAAATGAAGTAGTTTGAATACAGTCCAACTGTTAAATTAAAACACAATTGAATATTAGTCCAACTAATATATTTACAAATAATTAATGACGAAAATGAAATGAACGCGTATTGGCAAGTATCTAAACGAAATTACAAATTTAATATTTGCCTCCCACTATTTTTCGGCGAGCCTCTAACCCTCTGTGGAGTACTCGGGAAACCTAGTCTCCTAGCGGGCTAGGATCCCGTTAAATAACACATAACCTTGACTTTGGCCAACAAGTTGTATGATACTTAACTAGGTAGATCTCTAAGATCAATTGGATCACATTCAATTCCTAGATCCAGTAAGTGGACATCCAAGTCCGAAACATATATCCAATATATGCCAATATATCCAATATATTCCCTAACCTTTTTCCTCTAAATCAATTAAGCCTTGGCTTTGGCTCAACAAGCTTAATGATTCTAGTTAAGCGTGACCCATTGACAATGGAAAGCTTCGTAATCGAGGCCGATGAACAAGAAGTGACCTTGACTTTGGCCAACAAATCACAACTTGCCCAAGGCGTACGATATAGAACAAAGCCTTCATGATTCAAACACATCCGTGATGGACAAAGGTCTTGACTTTGGCCAACAAACCAGTGCCAATCTTGGATCTTGAGAGAGAATCACTCAATTGAAGGAAAAACGCTTAATATGAAATGAGGGTTTTTTCGCGTAATTGGCAACCAATTAATTATCTTTGATTAGGTCTCATCATACACCCTTAAGCATGCATTCTAAAAGCATAATAAGGTGCGATAAAATTAATAATGATATGCGGATGGATATATAACACAATTTGTTCCTAGAAAAAATCTCTCAATTTCCTCTCCCCGCTAGCACTATTCATACTTCTACCCAATTACATAATACTTCTAAAGAAACCTCATTTACATTGAGGGGAATAGGTGAGAAGAGAAATACAATGAGAAAAAAGGTAATAGGCTGGACGCGCAGGTCCAATTTAATAAATTCTAAATTTATTACAACAATTTCCAAAATTGCCCTCACCCTTCTAATATCCATCCGATATACATTATTCATACATACATCCAAGTATTCACACATAGCATGTTACCAATCAATCTAATCCAATTAATTAATCTTTAATTAATGATCATCCAATGTTCAAACAACGATTTGATTTGCGCGAGTCCAACTCGTTTAATAATAAATACTCAAAGTACGTATTCTTGAATTATATCGAACTATAATTTTAAATCCAATTTAAATTATATTCAATACTAATTCATATTTAATTCCAAATTAAATAATTACACTTTTAATAGTGCCTTTTAGACTTGGATTCCAAATCCAATCTTTATGGGTCTCAAATGCCCAATTAGTATCAAATACTATTCAATTAAAGTCCAATGAGCTTTTAATTAATTCTTTAGGCATGGGCTTTGGTAATTATGGGTCAAACCCAAGATGTCAAGGCCCAATTAGGAATCACCCTATGCCAAAAAATCAATTTAGGCCAATTAGGCCTAATTAAAATTTTAAAGGGCCAATTATCATATTTGGACTTTATGGAAATGGTTTTAGGCCCAATTGGATCCAACCAATTATCCTAAACCAAACTTGGCCCAACCAAGCCCATTAAGCCCAAATACAACAAATTAAATTAACTCATTATTCCAAATCACAAATTAATTCAATCAAGTGTAATTAACAAAATTAATTAACTAATCTAATGTTTCCAAAATATTTAATTAATCAAATTAATTATGCTCTTTAATTCCAATTCATGTCCAACATAAATTGAAGCAAAACAATTCATTATAACATGTTTCATGCTCACAGTTTTGACAAGAAATAATTATGCAATTTGATT
>SKCR01001443.1:0-36342 GCA_019454045.1 Zanthoxylum bungeanum
CCAGCAGAAAGAATGCCAATGAAAAGCTCCACATGACCATCAGGAAGAGGTGGAGCACGCCATTTACTTAACATCTCAAGATGCTTTTTAGGAGCAAAACTTGGATGTGAAGTGGGGAGAGAAGCAGCAAACACAAAGTGCACATCAACATTCCCATTCACAGACAATCCAGTTGCATCCTCGAGAGCAAATCCCTGTAAAAATACATTACAACTTTAAATTGTCCCACATTCAACATTGAATAAGGGGATATGGTAAGGTTGCTCACCGTACGATAAGGAAATGATGTAACATGCCTCCCATCGACAGTGATATGGTAGCCTTCCAAGCCAGCTGCTACAGTAAGAACAAATAAATTACCTTCTGAAAATGGATATGGCCACTCAAAAGTCACCTTCTTTGTTCGCCCTATCAGCCTATTCAACCACCAAGCTGCCTTTGATTCTTCAGAGTGATCATCATCATCACGGATCCATTTCTCACATTTCACCTTCCCATCAACTGTACATAACACAAAATCATAAATGAGAATAACAAACCAAAGTACCAAACCAAACAAAAGCCTTTTCCCACCAGGTGAGGTCACTACATGGATCATTTGATGACATTGTGCTCTCTCCGAAATCATTGTCTCATTAAAATATATGTCTATCCGAAATTATTGTTTTATAAATGAGAATGAATTAAACAAATGTTGAATCATTACACAAAAATCCTCCAAATCACTACTAACTATGCTATAATCTAACAATTACTACTTGTTAGATAAACAGCAAAAAAGAATAAAGACAAAATAATAGTACCTCCAGATCTTCTACAATTCTTCAAGCCTGATTTAAGTGCTTAAAATCATTTTAAAAATACATTTTCAAGGTTAAAAGTATATGAAATCTTAGCGCTCGTTAAGTAGCTCAACCAAATTTAACCCTTAGTTCAATGTATCCAGATTACATTAACAAAAAGCACAACAACAGCGGCAACATAAAATGCAGAATCCACAGTAATAATCAACAGACTTACCAGTTTCTTCATCAGCTCTAGACCTCCACCCTTCACACCTAAGAGCCGAACCCCACTGCATCCTGTAACAAGTGTTCATCTCAATCACAGGCCTCCCGCTCCAATCACCCTTCAATCTCGGATTAAAATGCAGAATCCTTGGTGGGTCCTCCCCGTCAACAGTCTTCAAACCTTGCAACTCCATCATAAACTGTGACACCATCACAGCCTCCTCCCCTTCTTTCAACAAAGCAATCTTCGGATCATCCTCCGGGTGGGCCCAATGCGGCTTACCAATAACAGTAACATGTGACCCCAGTGTCAATCCACACGGTAAAACCATAAGATGGCTCCGGTTCACAAACTCCGACCCGGATAACGAAATCGAGTACGGGCAAGATTCCGATTTGGATTCGGATTTCGTCTCGTTAGCTGCGATTTGGGATTTGCTTATATTTTCAGCCGATTCGATCTCGTCCCAGACTCTCTTGCCGACAGACCACGCGTGTTTCGCGGTCTTGTGAAGAACCGAGAACTCGTCTTTACTACTGTCGCTGTCGTCGAACACGCTTTCGTTAAAGAACAAGCCGGAGACTTTCTTGAACTCGCGCATTCGCCTCGCCGGCGTCCGATAAGTGGAGGCCGACCTGTCCTTCGAAGGTCGTCTCGCGGAGTACAGCTCTTCCGCTTCGCTCTCGAGCAGTACATGCTTGGGCAATGTGTCAGTGAAGAATCCTACCGACCCGTCACCCGACCCGGACTGAGATTTGAATACAAAAGGGATTTCGAAGCTCACGAAGAGAATGTAGAGAAACAAGATACCCATCAACAATTGAATCAGTCTGAGTCGACTCAGCGGCAACGCCGAGTCCAGCTTCGCTCGCTTCATTGTTGCAAAAAAAAATAAAGAATAATAATTCTTTTGATCTTTGTATTTGGATTATTATGGGAAGCTAGCCCTAAGAACGAAGGAAATTTGACAGTAGCAGGCAATAAACACTAATTTAAATTAGAGAAAGGGAAAAGGTGGTTTGAATTAATTATGAACAAATTATTTCAAATTATTAATTATTTTTTTAATGAAATATAATTTTGAAAGGAAAAAAGAACCAAAACTCATACTGAAATAACCAATTTCTCTTTTCGATCTTCGTCTGTCACAGAGCTGATAGAGGCAAGGAGAGAAAAGTTGTTTATAATTAAATTAAAATTATAAAACGACAGCGTTTCCTCGTTGTCGGTAATTGATTAATTAATTTCCATTGAAATGGAAGATTCCAATTTTGAAAATAAATAAATGACACTTTAAAATTTTTATAAACCACTTATTTTTTATAATTTTAAAAAATACAAGTTATAATCATGTCATTAATTTTGAGTAATTTTTTATTTAATTAGTGTTAAATAATTTGTATATTTCAAAAATTATCTAAATATAGTAAAAGTTATTGTAAAATTAGATGAAAAGTTATTAAATAAATAAACAAATTTAACAATAATAAGGATGTCAAAAATTGACATGGGATGGAACCCAAAAGGGGCCTGGTATATTAGGACGGATAATGAGGTAATTTTATATACGTGTTGGTTAGACAGATCAGATATGGATATCGACATCCTCGTTTAAATAGAAGTAAAATTCTCGTATGAATGAAGACTTGCACACAGATTTAGTACGTTGGAGGCGAGTATGATAATTTACTATCTCTAAATAGGTATAAAAAATTATAATTTTAAAAACTATAATGAATAAAATTTATATTTTTAAAATTATAGGGATCAAAGTTTTTATTTTATTTAAAAAAAAAACTACAAAATTAATTAATTAGAGAGAGATGTGACGGTATCATGGTAACCACTTTCCCAAACGGTAGTCGTTGGTCAACTTTAAATTCCGTACTGACGACAACTGCGTTTCTATTTGTCGACATTTCTTGTATGAATTTTCTTTTCCTTATTGTTTCACTGGAAGCTTCTGGGAATGATTATGGATAAAAGGAAATCGTTATATTTAAATTCCCTTCGATTGATGCATTAGTGTATTTAGCCTATTAATTTTTAAGAAACTTTCTTTAGCAGACCCAACTAAAAATCTCTGAGTTTTAATTTTAATTTTGATTTCAAACACTCTGTTGACACAATATTCTCGCTAAGAGCGAAATAGGAAATTCGTTCAGAATAATCTATTGTTGAACACATGAATTTGTTTGAATGAAGGAATTTCGCATGAGAATAACAATCACACAACACGAAAAATTATGTGGTTCGGCTTATAAGGCTCATATCTATGTGCGTTCACTGTCAGGATACCACTTGAATGTGTCTTAAGCTCTTTATTTATCGCATTGAATTCTGCGATGGAGAGAGGTTATTGTAATTGTATTCTACATCATCTGAGTCCATCGATCCACAAAAGTTGTAGTACCAAGACTTTCATTCATAATGGACCTCACAACTGGGCTTGCTTGATGGATTGGATTGACAGGCTGATTTATATGATGCTCTAAGTATGTTGATGGTGTTTTCAGGTCCTATGTTATTTAAGGAGTACGGCAGGGGTAAAAAGGTGACCGACCACCTGAGATCGGATGATCGGGCAATTATCAGGTCGACAGCAGCATTCTCAGTACAAAAGACTATTATGACCGACCACATGAAGACAGACCTCGTGAAAACCGAGCATAGGGCAAGACATGTTCGGGAAGATAAGGCATTATATCCATACAAGATAAGATAATAAAGTTATCCTATTTTCATGGGGAAAACTGGTGAGACAGAGTCCTAGTAGGATAAAGAAAGTAAATGTAGTTTTGATTAGGAATCCTTATGGGAAAATGAAATTGTTTCAACTAGGAAATTCTTGTACAAATAGGAATATGATTTCTTCACCATTATAAATAGGAGGGTAGAGTGAGTGTAGAGAGGAAAGGAGGAAGGGAACAAGGGAAAAAGGGAACAAGTTGAGAGCATTAAGAATCATCATCAGAATCATTACCATCAGACTTGTAAAAACCAGAAGTAGAGCCGAGAAGCGTGTTTGAGTAATAAAAGTATCATCCTTTTTGTGCCCGTGGACGTAGGTCGGACCAAGATCCGCCGAACCACGTTAAATCTCCTTGTCGATTGACGTATTATCTGTCTTTTGCTAAGTTTTCTTTTGGTCCCCCATAACCAAACAAATTCACTATTGAGGGAGGATTGTCTCGGGAGTGATATTCCCATATTGTCCTAAGGCCAAAATCAGCCGTCAACAGTTGGCGCCGTCGTGTGGGGACTCAACAAAAAGCGGCTCGCGTAGTAAGACGATGGCAAAATGTGGAAATCACCAATCGTCGGGGAATCCGGCTACAGATTGGATGAAGAAGATAGAAGAAAGCATAAGGAAGGACATGGAGGATAGTCAGACCCTTCTAAAAACCATGATGCACCGACTGGAGAAAATGGAAGGGGGGAACAGCGAGAAGCCTGAAACCAGAGCTAATCAAAGAAGATGAGAGATAGCAGATGGAAAAAGGGTCGCTGATGTGAGTGATGACGATGAACCGATGAGGAAGGGTCCCTACGGGATGAGGTCCGTAGTGGTAGAAAAAGATTTACAAACGGAGGATATGTGGGAAGAAGAAGAGGGGAGACAATCACCATATTCTTCCTATGATAGCCCCCGCGACACCAGAAGGGGAAATATGAAGCATGGTGAAACTGAACGGGAAGTCTCAAGTCATGAGGAACGCCGCACCCGTGGTGACAGACGCGAAGGAGGTTGCGAGAGGCGACATAGTGACACAGATGGCAGTATAAAGTCTTGGTTAAGAAAAGAAATGGCCAAGTGGGGAGTAAACCCCAAAATTGATACAGCAGATGCTTGGGACGGTGAGGTTGAATCTCCCTTCACAGAAGAAATAAGGTCGGAAAAATTCCCAAGACATTTCAACATGCCATCTATGATGCCCTACAAAGTCTCATATTGAAAGTTTCGTCATATTAATGGAGGTCCAAGGGGTAGTAGGGGATGCCATTTGCAAAGTATTCCCCCTAACCTTGGGCGAGTCTACCATTCTGTGGTTCAGAAGTCTTGCCCCGGGAAGCATCAGTAGTTTCGCTCAACTCATAAGGTCATTTGTTCGACACTTCAAAGGGGCCTGCATCCCCAAGAAAATGGTGGAGAATTGAGACTGATGAAGCAGGGGGATGATGAGCCCCTGAGGAATTTTATTGAAAGATACCATAATTTGGTGCTCGAGGTCGAAGCGTACGAGTCATCGGAAGCGCTAGAAAGTCTCAAGGGAGGTTTGAAGGTCGGGAAGTTGTGGACTCACCTGAGGATTCAAGACGTATCAGATTATGTCACTGCCCTGGAGTTGGCCAGAAAGTTTATCCTAATAGAGGAGGAGAAAAAGATTGCCCGGGGAGTAGACACCCGAAAGGCTAAGATACTCAGGTCAGACAATCAGTGGGATTCGATTAGAAATTTGAGGAGACCAATCCCGGAGCAGAAGAAACTCAGACCGACACCTCCGAGTAGTCATGTTCAAAAGATAAAGTCATCTGTCCAAGTCAACCGTGTCGCGGGGAGAACAGTATACACCCCTCTGAACAAACCTATGGCCCAGATAGTTCGGGAAATCCAGGATAAAGGTCTGTTGGCCGAGCCTAATTTGAAAAAGTTCCCGATTGAGGAGGGAAATAGTAGGGCATACTGTATCTACCATAACGTAAGGGGACATGCCACGAATGGGTGCAGAAACCTGCGGAGCAGGTGGAAGACTTGGTGAAAGAAGGCTATCTCAGTGTGTACATAGACCATTCGGTTTTTGAGGTCGACCAAGTTGATAGCGGAAGTCATCCGGTCGGATGCGTGGAATGCTGAGATGCATAGAAGATGTATTAAGAAAAGTCTTGCTTGTAGTGACCCTTGTAGAGTTGTAAGAAAGGCAACGGATCCCAAAAAGGTCTGCTCTTGTACCGCCGAGTCCGTTTTGTTGATATATGTTTTACGACTCGGGTCTGCTCTTGTACCGCCGAGACCGATGTTTCTTTCCGGCTCGGGTCTGCTCTTGTACCGCCGAGACCGATGTTTCCTTCCGGCTCGGGTCTGCTCTTGTACCGCCGAGACCGATGTTTCCTTCCGGCTCGGGTCTGCTCTTGTACCGCCGAGACCGATGTTTTCTTCCGGCTCGGGTCTGCTCTTGTACCGCCGAGACCGATGTTTCTTTCCGGCTCGGGTCTGCTCTTATACCGCCGAGACCGATGTCTCTTTCTGGCTCGGGTCTGCTCTTGTACCGCCGAGATCGATGTCTTTTTCCGGCTCGGGTCTGCTCTTGTACCGCCGAGACTGATGTCTCTTCCGGCTCGGGTCTGCTCTTGTACCGCCGAGACCGATGTTTTTTCGGCTCGGGGCTGGATTTCATTCCGCCGAGGCCACTTGTTTATTCGGCTCGGGGCTGGATTTTGTTCCGCCGAGGCCTTATGGTTTATTCAGCTCGGGGTCGGGTTACGTCCCACCGAGTCGGCTTCTTGGATTGGGGATGTAACATTCCCCCAGAGCCAAGTCTTTCTCAGCTCGGGGTCGGGTTACGTCCCACCGAGTCGGCTTCTTTGGACTGGGGATGTAACATTCCCCCAGAGCCAAGTCTTTCTCAGCTCGGGGTCGGGTTACGTCCCACCGAGTCAGCTTCTTTGGACTGGGGATGTAACATTCCCCCAGAAGCCAAGTCTTTCTTTTAGCTCGGGGTCGGGTTACGTCCCACCGAGTCGACTTCTTTGGACCGGGGATGTAATATTCCCCCAGAGCCAAGTCTTTCTTTCAGCTCGGGGTCGGGTTATGTCCCACCGAGTCGGCTTCTTTGGACTGGGGATGTAACATTCCTCCAGAGCCAAGTCTTTCTCAGCTCGGGGTCGGGTTACGTCCCACCGAGTCGGCTTCTTTGGACTGGGGATTTAACATTCCCCCAGAAGCCAAGTCTTTCTTTTAGCTCGGGGTCGGGTTACGTCCCACCGAGTCGGCTTCTTTGGACTGGGGATGTAACATTCCCCCAGAGCCAAGTCTTTCTTTTAGCTCGGGATCGGGTTACGTCCCACCGAGTCGGCTTCTTTGGACTGGGGATGTAATATTCCCCCAGAGCCAAGTCTTTCTTAAACCCAATAAAGTGTGTTGTAAATCCGAAACTTGAAAGTGATAATGATTGACTTCACATAAAATAGTTTGATAGCACACATTAGATCAACATCATTTAAAATAGGTGACGGGTTAGGAATAGTTTTCCATTCGTAAGCCTGTTCTTGAGCCTAAAATAGCTTGGTAGCTGGATGTTGGAAATAAGGTATGCGCACTATGAAGATAGAAATATATTGCATTACTTCTTCTTTATATTTCCACTAGAGATTCTTTTGACACAAAGCTGTAAATTGTTCCCTCTACCACGAGAGTGGACTGTACCATTCAAATAGTGTCCATATGAGAGAGTTTTGATTATTATCATCATCTAGATGGATTTTCATGACTTGTAATGGAAGGATAAGGTGGAAGAGTAAAGAACTGTAAGGCACCAAAGGTACTATAATTCTTCAGTCAAAAGACCTTTGTTGGGATCTAAGAAAAGACCTTTAACAAAAGGGTAATATTGGCAAGAACCTTGTTTAGGCATAGGATTCATGCTTTTTGTGTTGGATCTGAGATAGGTAGTGGGAAATGTGGTTCCTGGCAAATATTTGTATCTCAAAATGAGAATGAAAGATTTGGTCAGAAGGAAAATACTGCTTGTTGGCTGCCGTAAAATAGGAAGACGAGGATGCCATAAATATCATAGGGATACTTGCAAAAGGAGTTATCAAATGGATTTGATGAGGTCTTGATAGTAAATTTGGAATAAGGTTCTGATCCCTTTTATATGCTCGACCGAGAACTCATACTTTGCAAACAATTCTTTAAGGCGAAGTAATTGCTTTGTTGGCAATGACGTGTTCTGAAAGTCGAGTATCATGAGGAAATATGAATTGTCTAATTTGACCAGGAAACGATGGCCAACCAGATGTAACTCGAAACGTTTGATACCATACTTTTACAACTAAGGCTTCTTTGTACACAATATTGTGTTTATTCTTCCAAAGCATTCATACACAATTCATTAACATAATTTCAACTCCAAGCTATGTTATTATGTATTTAATACATAATAAATCACTTACTAATGATAACAACTCACTAATGAAAAACATACATTTAGAAAAGATCAAACTTACCTAGCAAGCTTGATTACAAGATCCAATTTTCTTCTTCTTGTTGAAAATGTAGAGAACTTCCAAAGTTTCTCTCACAAATACTTTATTTAGGTTAATCTTTCTTATGTTTTACCTTATGTTTGATTTATGCTTGTTTTATCAAAAACTTGCTCAAGCATGTATTTTATAGTCAAGCTTATGTAATTTTTAATTAATAAAAGTTCTAATCAATTTTTAGGTGGGCTTAATCCAATTTGTCCAAATATGTATATTAGGTGTAACTAATCAATTTTGTTTACCACTTTGATTTAAGCCAATTAAATCTAGACAAAGTTTAACCATTTGATTAGTTAATTGTCTACCATTTTGATTTAATCCAATTAAATCAAGTCAAACACATCTATTATACATATTTTTATAATTACCAAAATATCCTTCAATTGTGAGATATTTATGAAATTACAACAAAATCCATGTGTGGTTGTAGACGCTGGTTTTCGCTGGGGGTCTACAATTGAGATTTTATATAGGGGCACTAGCGATCCTGCAAAACAAAGGTGTAGAGTGAGCGTGAGGACTGCCCACCGGTGTGGTGGGTGCCGGGGGCACTCCGACGCCCAAGTCAGTAAATGAACAAAGGTAGTAATAGATGGAAGGTCAAGGTTAGATGCTACCTTGAACTCTGTTGAATGCCGTGAGGGCGGTAAGTGGCAGGAGTGGCGAGCTTGGGAATGTCCCAAAGCTATGGGTAGGAGAGCTGGAAGTTCCCCCTACTCCTTATGGAGCCTCCCTTCTTATATACCTATCTGAGGGGTGTGCACTTGATTACTCGTCCATTGAGTCTTGGTAACGTCGACTTTATGAGGGATATTAACTGCATTTGCCCGTTGTAGGCTAGAACGGCTGGGTAGTATTTATGAGCCAGAGCGTTACGTGGATTGGCGTGGGATGAGTCTTGATTATGGTTTAGGCGTGTGATACTTTATTGGGCCTAGGTTTGCAGATCTCTGGGCCTTTATATACATCAAGTCTTCGAGGTCCCTTTAGTGCGAATCTGTGATGACAACTTGGGCTTGGATCCATGTTGGGGTCTAGCATTGGGCCCGAAGCAAAATGTCGAAATTGTCCTTGGACCAAATTTGGCCCGTACAGTTTGTCCCCTACTCTCTAAGTCAATGAGTCCTTGGCTTGGAGAGTATTTGATGCGCGTGTCGAGCCATTCGATGTAGGTGTTCCTGAGCGTCGATGCTACCTATTGATTGAACCGAACGAATGTCAAGTCATGAACTTGAATCTACATGATCCATGTGTCCAGTCAAATGAGCTAGATGAAGGTCAAGATCATGAACTTGACTCTATAAGAGCCATTAGGGAAGTACCCAGTTAGCTGAACAAGATGAAGTCAGGATAAATGTCATACGACATGGGTAATATACGTCTTCAACTTGATTCGACATGAGTCCATGGGGGATGTCCCCGGTCAACTGATCTAGATGAAGATTCAGGATATAATTCACTTGACATGTGTAATCCATGTCTACAATATGACTCGACATGAGTCCATGGGGGATGTCCCCGGTCGTCTAGACTTGATGAGTTCAGGAAGATATAAGTCATATGACATGTGTAATCCATGTCTACAACTTGACTTGACATGAGTCTACGGGGGATGTCCCCGGTCGACTGGACTTGATGAGTCCAGGAAGATATAAGTCATACGACATGTGTAATCCATGTCTACAACTTGACTCGACATGAGTCCATGAGGGATGTCCCCGGTCGACTGGACTTGATGAGTCCAGGAAGATATAAGTCATACGACATGTGTAATCCATGTCTACAACTTGACTCGACATGAGTCTATGGGGGATGTCCCCGGTCGACTGGACTTGATGAGTCCAGGAATATATAAGTCATACGACATGTGTAATCCATGTCTACAACTTGACTCGACATGAGTCCATGAGGGATGTCCCCGGTCGACTGGACTTGATGAGTCCAGGAAGATATAAGTCATACGACATGTGTAATCCATGTCTACAACTTGACTCGACATGAGTCTATGGGGGATGTCCCCGGTCGACTGGACTTGATGAGTCCAGGAATATATAAGTCATACGACATGTGTATCCATGTCTACAACTTGACTCGACATGAGTCTATGGGGGATGTCCCCGTCGACTGGACTTGATGAGTCCAGGAATATATAAGTCATACGACATGTGTAATCCATGTCTACAAGTTGACTCGAAATGAGTCCATGAGGGATGTCCCCGGTCGACTGGACTTGATGAGACCAGGGAGTTATAAGTCATAAGACAGATGTAATCCATGTCTACAACTTGACTCGACATGAGTCCGTGGGGGATGTCCCCGGTCGACTGGACTTGATGAGACCAGGAAAATTTTCTTTCCATTATACCTGATGAAGGTACATGAGAGTCTACAGTCTACCATATCTTATGAGGGTACATGAGAGTACAGTCGATTGGCCCGATGAAGGTCCAAGAAAGTCTTCACACTCTACAATAGTTTATGGGAGTCTACATTCTACCCAATCTGAAGAAGGTCCAAGAAAGTCTAATCTGAAGAAGGTCCAAGAAAGTCTATACTTATTATTCTATTAAACCAGACGAAGGTCCGTGATAGTTCTACTCTACTAGACTTGATGAAGGTCTATGAGAATTTTAACTCTATAGACCTAACAAAGGTCCAAGAGTCTTTCCTTCTCATACTACTAGAGCTGAAAAAGGTCAATGAAACTATACTGAACTTGATGAATAACTATCAAGACCTGAAAAAGGTTAGTCTAGTCAAGTGGCATTTTTTTTTAATGCCAAGCCTTAAATTCTGTCTTGTCGAATGACATGTTCACTCATTGAAAAGCCTTTATGTGAGCCATTCGACATATATGTGAAACTGTTTGAAGTCATGTGGCTTTGAGTGTTAGTTGTTGCAGGTTTGTACGTCACTTATTAAATCATGATCTGCTTTGTTTCGAGTGGGTCGGTCGGGCCGGTGAGTAAGAGAAAGAAAAGTAGATTGGCGCTGTTTGACTGAGTCTTGGCTGGTCATTTACGCTGAGCAGGCTGCGAGTTGACGAACTGGACTCTAAGTGCATGTATTGACTGGATAGATTGGGCCAGTTTGATGGGTTTTCATACTGTTCAGTGGTTTTTCGTTGATGGGCTCCCTGCAAATTGGACTGATTTGGCTGCATGGGTATTACGGTTTCATTTTGTGGGAAGGCATGGCTGAGCTAACTTCTCTTGGCTCGATCAACATATTGTTTAGTGGGCTGGTATGTTTGTTGTTGGGGCACGGGCGTTTGAAGGCTTGGCAGGTGACGTGTTTGGGAGGGCATGTTTATGAGCACTTTTGCTCAATACATGCTTTCGGCTTTTGAGCTTTCTGCACATGGGGAGATGGTCTTTGGGTTTCTTTGCAGCCATGTGGAGTCAGTTACTGGCAGGGAGCATCACGTGGTCATCTTAGCGGCCTTGCTCTTCTCTTGGTCAACCTTTTTTTTTTTTTAAACACAATGGCCAAATTAAGCAAACAGAGGTTGCAGGGCAGTATTTAGCCATTTAGTCACTTATTCAATCGACCATCAACCTAGGCTGAATTCAGTCAGTAGCATCATATTGTTGTTCCTCTCACCAGACAGATAAGCCACGTGAGTGACCTGGTCAGAGTAAATAATTTCTAAACCAAACTTCCAAAGTTACTTCAGAAACCATATGGGCAGCCACACCCTCACACTCAGCTCGATTAATTGCAGCTCTTCTTTCCTGATACCAAAAACTTTAGAACTTTCAACCTCCTATGGCGCCCCTTGTTTTGAAAGGACTTATGTCGACTGTCAGTCACGGTGTCTATATTATGGTCCTCTCACAGACTACATTTCATTCATGCGACTCCATTTTTGGGTGTTAGCATGCCTTTGGCATGTGAGTATGGTTGAATGTCGTCTCATAGTTTAGCCCTGGCCTGTAGTTTGATTTGTGGTGTGAGCTAGATGATTTCATGGGTTTGCTCTAATGAGGGACGCAATATGACAAACATTGAAGTGTCAACATGATTTAATACAACCAAAGTGCCTCAGCCCTTGGCTAGATCCCATACAAACAAGTCCCTCCAAAACAGCTCTATTCCAGTCATATCTGGTAGTGGAAAGAATCTTGTATCAGGCTTCAGATTTGACGATAAGAATAAGATCATGGATAATGTTCAAACATCTATGGATTCTTGGGGTAATTCACGGCTCAATCAGCAGGTCACGACATTTTTGTAGACTCAAATTGATGAGAGTATGAACTCTGGGAAATTTGATTCTAGTGTATCTGTTAAAGATCATACTAGCTCAGTTGGTGAACCGAGCATGCCATTATCATCCATCTTGTCGAAGGAAAAGTCACGTTCTTCCACCACAAGCCCAATCAACTCTTTGCTTGCTGGGGAGAAAATTCAATTTGGTGTAGTTACTTCTCCTCAACTTTCTTCTTCTTAGCACCTGTGGGATTGGTCCTCCTGGTCCATGCAGATCAGGCATCCAAATCTCCCACAATCTTTCAACACCTGAAAACAATTGTACTATTTTCTTTGATAAAGAAAAACATAATAACGAATCTTGTGTCAGACTGGACGATTGCGAAGCTGAAGCCAAAGTCGAAGCTGCTGCATCTGCTATTTTCTGTTGCAGCCATAAATAGCCATGAGGTTGGAAATGGTACAGCAGCAGGTGGAGCTGGTGATCAGCAATCAGTGAGTCAATCAAGGGCTGAAGAGTCTTTAAGTGTAGCCTCACCAGCAGATCTATCTGTTGAAACCCCCCAATTTCTTTATGGCCACCTTCACCAAGCCCACCAAATTCCTCAAACCAGATGATCTCACATTTTCATGGAAGCCTACCGTCCCATTTTCCCCTTTATGAGATGAATCCCATGTTGGGGGGTCCAATCTTCACATTTGGACCACATGACAAATCGGTTCATGCTCATTCACAGACCCAGAAGATTAATAATCCTCAAGGTTCGAGTCTACTTGGGACCTGCCAACAGTTCCATTCTGGTGTGGATTCATTCTATGGCACTCCATCAGAATATACTGGTCCTTTCATCAGCTCAACTAGGGGCATCCCAGGAGTTCCAGGCCCACCACATATGGTTGTTTATAATCATTTTGCATCAGTTGGGCAATTTGGACAAGTTGGCTTAAGTTTCATGGGTACATATATTCCATCTACAAATCAACCTGATTGGAAGAGCAATCTTGTTTCTTCTGCTATGGTCATCGGTGAAGGAGACGTGAACAATTTCAATATGGTTTATGTACACAGAAGCCTACCAACTTTCCTGCTCCAATCCAGCATCTTGCCCCTGGCTCGCCTCCCCTGCGCATGGCCTCTCCTATGGCCATGTTTGATATTTCTCCATCCCAGTCCTCTTCTGAGTCGACTTAGTTAACAATTTTGCTTATAGTAGTATGGGGCAGTTGCTGTGATTGACCATCTTATTTTGTTGGGTCGAATGGTCCTGCAAGAGGCGCTATGTGCGTGTGCATAACTTCTTTGTCCACCAGATGTGAGAATCGTCGTAGGTAATTTTTTTTTTTTTTTTTTTGAAGGCATTGTATGTAAGGGTTTGGGTCGGTGTCCGTGGGCTTTTCTTGGTCCGACAAGTAACATAAATTTATTGGCTTAAAACAGTTGTTTGGGTTCGCTGAAATTTCAACGTAGCTTTATTGTTGGCGTTTGGGTCTAATCTAGTAAGTCGAGTTTTGGGCTTGACATCACACTTGTTGGCTTGCAATTGGGCTGGATTATAAAGTTCTCGGCTAGGGTAACTGAGGCCGTTTAAGGTGACTTCATTAGTAAGTCGATGAAGGTTCGAAAGGTTCTCCACTCAGTCTACAAGACCTTTTCGTATCTTCGAGAGAACAATACAATCCCTCTACTCTTGCTTCATGGAAGAGATAATATCCTTCCACATCTTAAAGAACATACACATTCTATCAATGTAGTTTGGGGAAGATAACACTACACCCAAGTCGTCTGGAGGAAATGGTAAATCATACAAATCATCTGATGGAATAACAATGTCATTTATTGTTTGGAGAAAATATCAATATTTAGGTGTAGTGGGGAATTGATGATCACCTTGTCGTATGGAGAAAATGACTATCTATTTATGTCATTTGAATGAGGTATTAATCATCCCATGTAGTTTGAAGTTGTTGGCAATTTATTCTATCATATAAGCAATTGGGCTCTATTTTATCTAATGGTACCTCAATCAAATTAAGTCTTCTTCCATCTCATGTCGAATGGGAATTCAATCAACTGTCAAGCCTCATACATGGAGTGTCGAGTTGGATTTTCACTAAATTCTAAACAATTATATAGTGTCAATTTTTACTGGCTATATATAGTATTGTCAATTGGGACATCCTCCACGACACACTAATGTTGAGTGGGACGCCCCTAACAAGTCCTACGATGTATTGTAAATGTCGACTGAGACATCTTCATCAATTGCCAGGTTGTAAATTTTAATGTCGACTGGGACACCATTGCAAGTCTCATATTATAAATGGTAATGCCAACTATGACACCTACAACAAGTTCCAAGCCACTTGGTGCAGTATCAACTGGGACATCCATGACAAGTCCCAAACTATGACACCTATTATAAGTCCCTTGTCTTTCTAATGTCGACTGGACATTATTAAAAAGTGTAAGCCATACCTGGTAAGGTTGATGAGGATGTCCACGCCCAGTCTTCACCCGGGTACTGTCGACCGAGACAATCCTTATGACAATATATTACCCCCCATCATATGAGGTGAATGGTAAGGAGAATGGTTCCATTGAAAAGATGCTTCTTGCTCCTGATGTTGGTCCACGGGACTCTAGTCGAATATAGTCTGAATTTGACGATAATCCATTTATGTCTTCTGAAGGAGGTGGGAATCTTCTTAACATCGTCTGATGGAGGTAACACTTCTTTCACGTAGTCTGGAAATGACGGCAATCCTCTTACATAGTCTGAAGGGAATGACATCATATCTATGCCATCTATAGTAGATGATGACCATCCTAAGCAGTCTCGAATAATGACAATTTTGGAGAATACTTCTTGGTTGACAGGGTATGCTGGGGATTAAGAGGGTATTCTTAGGTCGATCGGAGGGAGCGTGTGAAATGGTTCAAATGATGGTTCAGATATGTCCATTGATAGGATCGTAGATGGAGAGATCTTTGCATGCTTTGAATCGCCAGGGCCCCACGGTGGGCGCCAAATTGTAGACGCTGGTTTTCGCCGGGGGTCTACAATTGAGATTTTATATAGGGGCACTAGCGATCCTGCAAAACAAAGGTGTAGAGTGAGCGTGAGGACTGCCCACCGGTGTGGTGGGTGCCGGGGGCACTCCGACGCCCAAGTCAGTAAATGAACAAAGGTAGTAATAGATGGAAGGTCAAGGTTAGATGCTACCTTGAACTCTGTTGAATGCCGTGAGGGCGGTAAGTGGCAGGTGGCGAGCTTGGGAATGTCCCAAAGCTATGGGTAGAAGAGCTGGAAGTTCCCCCTACTCCTTATGGAGCCTCCCTTCTTATATACCTATCTGAGGGGTGTGCACTTGATTACTCGTCCATTGAGTCTTGGTAACGGTCGACTTTATGAGGGATATTAACTGCATTTGCCCGTTGTAGGCTAGAACGGCTGGGTAGTATTTATGAGCCAGAGCGTTACGTGGATTGGCGTGGGATGAGTCTTGATTATGGTTTAGGCGTGTGATACTTTATTGGGCCTAGGTTTGCAGATCTCTGGCCTTTATATACATCAAGTCTTCGAGGTCCCTTTAGTGCGAATCTGTGATGACAACTTGGGCTTGAATCCATGCTGGGGTCTAGCATTGGGCCCGAAGCAAAATGTCGAAATTGTCCTTGGACCAAATTTGGCCCGTACAGTGGTTATTAATTTAGATTAATCCAATTAATCACAATTGGTCAAATAAATAATTAATGTTATCCAATAACACTTAATTACTTTTATTGATAATTATAATATCAAATATTATTTATTATCAAATATTATCGACTCCCGAGTGCTCAACGAGTACACTTCATATTGTGAGACTTTCTAAGTCCAGACACATTTGTCATATAAACCAAGCTTATATACGCGCAATTCAACCACCTCCGAATTCGCGAAGAACGCGAACGATCTTTCTGAACTATACAAGTCGAGGTCATCACATATGTTTAACAATCCTTTCATCTTAGGCTATCCGA
Organism: Zanthoxylum bungeanum; assembly: GCA_019454045.1. Taxonomy (NCBI): domain Eukaryota; kingdom Viridiplantae; phylum Streptophyta; class Magnoliopsida; order Sapindales; family Rutaceae; genus Zanthoxylum; species Zanthoxylum bungeanum. The sequence goes on from SKCR01001443.1 coordinate 16,511, forward strand.
GTTGTGCTTAGGAAATATATATTACATCATCAAGTTTACAAGACGCATATCTCATATTGTCAATATATCCACGATTCCTTACAACTAATCAGAATATCATTTCTGATATATATGCGATCAACCCTAGGTGACCGGCTTTGGCCAAAATTTTAAGAATTGTGAGTCACTAACATAGATATTTTAACCCATATGGTACACATAGAGGTCGACGGATTCTATCTTGATACACACTTGATTAACGAGTACATCAGTCCACACTCAACGAAAATCTAGCGGTCAGACCATAAAAGGTCTCTGACATATATGACATCAAAGTGTGGAGGATCACACACAAAATCAATGTTATCATATAGTCAAAGGATTATATATGTTACTCGACTCGAGAAGATTTCTATTGATGGTTGTGAGTACTTCCAACTATTAGGAATCACATGTGAGTCATTCAGTATTCGCTCCAATGAATACCTACATGTCTATACGAGCTTCTCTTGCTTATGGTCCATTGGGTTAAACCATTGGAACTCCAATTCCAATATACGACATGTGCTAGACTTCTAGGTTATAGGTTTTCGTCTGTATTCCAAAACCAACGACTATGAATATTTACTTTAAGAATAGTTTATAATAGTAATATTATCTCAATGTCAAACCATCCAGAGTTCAGTATTATTACATTACTATTCTTAGGTCGATGTCATTCTCAACATATTTATATATCAAACTTATATGCATTATGCATAATAATTACCATTAACAAGGTTAAAATGAAAATATAGTTATTTTATTAATAAATAATATATAATATACAATACATTATTCGGATTGGCGCTCCAAGCACCAACTCCAACGGGTCCATCATATATGGCTCATGCAGTGAAAGAGGATAGCATTGCTAAAAGAGCAAAAGAAAATGGAGTTATTGAGTTCGATGGGAAGAAAGACCCCATAATAGCTGGGAATTTCTTAGATAGAGTGGAGAAAGCTTTTGAGTCGATGAGGTTAATCGATGAGTAGAAGTGTCATCACGTTTATTGACTTCTGACTGAGCAGGCTGACAAGTGGTGGCAGAATGTACGGAGTAAATTCACGGAAGCTAATCTGTTAACTTGAGAGAAGTGTAAGGATGAGTTCAAAGCCAGTTATATGAATTATGCTTTCATGGATGAGATGAGAATGGAATTTTATCACTTGACTCAGGGTAGCCACACAGAAGATCAATATGATACCCTTTTTCATGAGCTAGTACAATTTATTCCTCACTTGAGGGACAATAAACATGGCAAGATTGATCATTTCCTCAACGGCCTAAATGCAGAACTAAGATATAGGATGCGATTGTTTACAATGAATAATTCGACAGAGATGGCTAGTTATGCCAAAAAAATGGAGTTTGCATAAAGAGAATGACAGATTGGGCAAAACTATCAGAGGAAGAAAAGAAATAAGGAGCATTGACTTATTGAAGTGGGAAGCCAGAGTAAGAATGGTAGTGTCTCTAGACCCAATGACAGTTATCAGATGAGCTCAGGATAACCTCATAAACAAGCTAAATCTATGTCTAGTCAGGGTTCAGCGAGAGCACTATTTAGCAAAACTCCTAATGGCCAGCAAGATCAAGTTCGGGACCGAAGATTTCCACCATGTGCTACCTGTGGGAAAAATTATGATAGAAAATGCAGATTATGCTCAAATGCTTGTTATTCATGTAGAGAACCAGGCCACATGATTGTCCTAATTCTAAGGATAACATCGGACAAATTTATAGGGTATCTATTCCTCTAGCTCAGGATTTTAGAGGTTCTCAAGGTTAGAGTGGGGGTCGAGTTTAGACTTCTGGGACTCACGTAGGTACGGGTACACATAGAAGAGTTGTTTCAAGTGGTCAGACTAGTAGACCTAAAACCCAGGCTAGGGTGTTCGCTATGACACAACATGAGGCTTTAGCAGCTGTGGGACACAGAAACTGAGCGACGCCGTTCCTAGGCTCGCGGCCTAGTTGGGAAGGATTACATAACATGGAGTCGCCACCCGGTGTGAACCAGGACAAAGATTTAAGGCCGCACTCACCCCTCGCAAGGGAAGACCTCAAACGTTGGGTTCGGAATGGTCCCTTACTCATGTCACTTGTAATGAAAGGATTTATATAATAATTTAAACAAGCTGAAGTAGCACTTATTCCTAAGGGTATCATGCTTCTAAATTCACATTTATAAAATAAAATATGCGCCTAAATATACATGTATTTCACATATATCTTACATTTAAATTTGCATGCTTAACATATATCAAGATAGCAACTAACATACAACTTTACTTACATATCACATTCAGGAAAAACACAAGCACCCATATTGATCCTACAAGCACACATATGGGCATTTTTCCAAGCGGTACGTGGAATTGTAGCCCAAGTACAGACCGCACTACCGTCCATTCGGAATCGGCTACGGAATTTACGTCTGGGTTTCCATCCGATATACCGCAAGAAATAATGCTCAAATGTTATCATGACATGAGCATACGAATTGTGACACATTTGCATAAGAAAGATCAACTAATAGGCAATTATGCATGAATATAGTAAGACAGACTCAGTTCAGTGTGTGTGCGTTCGTGTGGCGTTCGTAAACGCGTTCGAACGGAAATGAAACAGAATGCTCACGTTCGAGTAGCGTTCGTAAACGCGTTCGAACGGAAATGAAACAGAATGCTCACGTTCGAGTAGCGTTCGTAAACGCGTTCGAACGGAGACGAGACAGAATGCTCACGTTCGAGTAGCGTTCGTAAACGCGTTCGAACGGAGATGAGACAGAAAGCTCACGTTCGTATGGCGTTTGTTAACGCGTTCGAACGGATACGAGACCTGACACATAATAAGGCAAAAACACATGCGCGTTCGAGTTGCGTTCGTGAACGCGTTCGAACGGATACGGACCTGATGCAATACATAAACAGAAAATAAAAGGGCGCGGCGAAGCACTGCCGTAAAGGTGACCTTTTGAGGCTCTTGATCTCTTAAAGAGAGGACCTTTAGACCAACATGCTAAGCCATGCGCGTCACATCACACATGCAAGAATAGAACCAATCATATCAACCAAGTATGCCCGATTGAACGCATCTTACATCCAATCCGAACACACGTCAACCGGCGCGGCAAAGCATCGTGGTAAAGGGCTTTTAGCCCCTCCCCATAGGGGATCTCACAACACACTTACTAAGCCCATGCGCTCGATTGACTTATACATACGAAAATAAAGATAATAATATCAAACTAAGTATGCTCGATTGAACGTATCTTGCGTCCAACCGAACATACATCAACCGGCGCGGCGAAGTAGTGTCACGAAGGTGGCCTTTTCGGCTCTTTGTCTCACAAATGGGGACCTTTGGACTAACTCACTAAGCCCATGCGCTTGGTTGGATCATACAAAAATAAACGATATATTGAATTCAAGAGAAAACTAAATAAACAAAACGCAACACAACGAAAGAGAGATGGTGCCGTTTACTCAAGCGGTACGTGGAGTTGTGGCCCGAGTACAGATCATATTACCGTCCATTCGGAATCGGCTATGAAATTTATGTCCGGGTTTCCATCCGATATACCGCGAGAGTTGACACATCTCTCATTCATCTAATGCCCACAACATATTACATCTCATAATTCATGCATGTTTATATACTCAAAAATCACAACACACATTTCAACATTACAATCATACAAGAAATACTTTAATAAATAATGCGGAAAAGGAAAACAAGTGTGAAAGATACCCTCAGGTCTAACCTTTTAAGCCGTCTCTCGGACTCACGTTCCACGAAGATCGAAAAGGGGGGTAAGGCTCCGCAACTTTTCTGGTCCGCTGGTTCAACGTCCTAGCTCACTGCTTCGCTGCTTTGCTTATTGTTCGAACTCCGTTCTGCTCCTATTCGGCTCATGTTTTGCTGCTCACTGCACGGGCTACCTGTTTCAATGTTTTCAAAGAACTATTCCAAGTTGTGTGGGTTCTTAGTGCAATTAAAAGTGATTATTTTTAAGGTTATCTATGTAATTTTCTAAGTTACTGTTTTTAAGGATTTTGGGCTACTGTTTTAAGGTAATCTAGGAGGTTGTTTTGGCGTGTTTTAGAATTCGGCTATGGGTGAGTTTGGGTTCGGCTATGGAGGGTGGTCTTGTGGTGGTTTCTTTGTTTTCTTTTTGTGTGTGTATGAAGTGTTTTCTCTTGGATGTGTTTTGGGTGTGTAGAGAGAGTTTAGAGAAATTTCGAGAGAGCTTGGGTGTGAATTGTGTTGTGTGAAGGAGCGGATGGCCTTGGTTAGGGGTTGTTTATATAGAGAATGGCTAGGGTTTACAAGGGAAGGATTTGTGCATTAAATTAGGATATGATTTAGTTTTAAACAAGGAAATCAAAGGATTGAGGGGGGGACAAAATATTTTAATTTAGGAAGTTGTAATATTTAATTTGTGTTGGTTTAGGAATACAAATATTTTATATTGGTAAGTATCTTATTAGATTAGGAAGTCAAATATATGATTGGCTTTAATTGGTTAAGATTGATTTTAATTAGGCATATCTTCTTTTTAGTTTAGTATGTGATTTGTTTAATTTAGGCATGATTTTAGTTTAAGTTGGTAATTGGTTATTTTAATTGGTAAATGATTTAAATATTTTATTTTAATGTTTAATATTTAATTTAATATTTAATTATTTAATTTGGGATGTGTTTTATGGGCTTTGGGGAGCTAAATGGGCTGGGTGTGAGGCTAGCAGCAAAACCAGAATTACCGACACCGTTCGAACGCTCCCTCGAACGCTAAATGAACGCCCGCAATCTGTTTCCCGTTCGAACGAAGCAACGAACGCAGCACCAACGAAGACAGTGAGCTTGTTTATTCTGAATTCCCCCTTCCGATATACATTTCCCGCGGCTTTCATGACTCAAAAGGTAGTGCCTCCAAATGAGACTCATCATCGGGTTTCACATGCGAAAATGCAATGCCTACAGCAGCGCCAGAGGTTATCACGGGTATGTTGTCTATCTTTGGTCGAAATGCCCGAATACTTATTGATGTTAGTTCTATATATTCTTTTATTTCGAAATCGTTTGCATTGCATGCCTATATGGAAGAGAGTGAACTAGATTGTAAGCTAGTTATTGCTACTTATGTCAGATATTCCATTATTGATAAGCAATTTTATAAAGGATGTGTAATCGATGTTGGTGAGCATAAGTTATTAGCATATTTAATTTGTATGGAGATACATGATTTCGATGCCATACTAGGCATGCATTGGTTAGCCTATCATTATGCTACAATAAATTATCATGAGAAAATAGTATATTTTGAAAGTCCAAGTGGGATTTGTTATTATGATTCAGGCATGAAGCCTAACTTTAAAAGATTGATTAGATATTTATGTGAATAATACTTTTGAGATGGGTTATATAGATTCTATTTATATATGTGTGGTGATGCTATAGATTATATTTTAGCACAGTATCATATGAAATTAGTCCAGAATACATGGAAAACCTGTCAATTTAATAATTTTATGTCATTTATACCTTATCTAAGAGGATAAGTGTGACATCTTCAGATGTTTCCTCAACATTATAGTCATTGGATCTGGTAGACATGACCTTGAGCAAGTTGGTGATGTCTGCAACTTCTTCATCTAATTCCGATACAGAAGTTGAAGATTCACTTTCTATTTCAGAAGACTCAGGATATGGTTTAAGATCAGGCTGGAGAATTTGAACATCAAGTTGCTACGAATGAGTAGCATGATTATCTTCTACGGAAGGTCGAGTTTAAAGGATTATAACTGGTTGTGTTTCAGGAATATTATGGTTAGAGGTAGATGGTTGTGAGTAAACAGAAGTGGTGGCTTGTGTATGTTGTTTCTTTAATGGTGAGGGTATCAGTGGTGATGGTTTCAAAAGCTCATGAACCATATGAAGAACTTTGGTTGCTCTGGTGGTGATGCAAATAAGGATGGTGTAGGTGAATAAAATGGTTGGTATGTGGTAAATTAGAAGCTGGACTGGTAGGGTTCTGGTGTATAAGATGAGAGAATGAATGGTAAACGTCTACCTGCTTCCATTCTTGCTAATTCATCGTTTAGCCTCTTGATCTCTACTTCCTTATGGCTAAATTGAGGGCCATAATACATTTGACCAATCATTGTTCTTAGATCTTGGTCCAATTGAGTAATATTTGCATGTGTTTATTCATACAAATGCTGAAATTAAGAAGATAAGTACTCCACCATTGTGTTTGTAGTCTGTACATACTTTATCACATTGTCTACCTTTGTCCCAATGTTATGAAGGACAGTCTTTTATGCCATGGCATTCTGTGTTTGTCAGTTGAGAACTGCTTCATATTGTGTAGGTTCCTCAAGCTCTCCATTAGGTGTAATAATTATGGTTGGACATATGGTTTAGTAGTTACTATGGTTTGTGGATCAGTCTTCTTTTCATGAAGCTGATGGTGACAGTGTAAACATCATGCACAGTTGTGCTGCTGGGATAGACTGGAAAGTCTTCTGCTATGATCTATAAGCTTGTGCATAACTGGACTGCTTTGGTTCCTTAAGCAAGCCTTCTTCTTTCATAATTTCCAACGCTCTTGGTAGATGGGCAAAGGTTCTTCTTTGTCTGAGATCTCCTTGTGTATGCCAGTCCATGGCTTTGAATCTAGGTTACGGTCTCTCCATGGCTTATGTTGTCTGCAAAGGTCTGGAACTTTCTTCTTTGTTCCGCGTTTTCATCGCGAAATATCTTTTTCATCGCTTTCATCATATTTACAAGGAAAATCTGGAGTATGATATGTGTCAACTTCAATAGTTAAAAGCTATAACTTTGACCATAATCACGATAATATTACAAATGAGATTTCCTTAATTGGAATTCTCTACTATGGTTATGAATTTACATTATCATATATGTCAATCGCGCAAAGGATATTAACTCACTTTAATTTAAGTTTTCTAGAGATATGAATACTCTGTTATATATCACATAGCCTTCACATGCTTCTCCTATACTGGCTTCTCATATTACCGAAGATTAATGAAGACCTTAAATCTAAAGATCATTCATACAATTGTTATATAGAAACTTCCTTAAACATATGGAATAAAACACTTTCATATAAAAATTCTTAGCTAGTCAAATCGATATACTTATACCCTCAACAAGCAACCATATGTTAAACTAAGCAAATAGACTTTATTAGTAGTTTATAAGATCTGACATCTTACTTTCAAAATAGACAATAATAACATCATATTAGTCTATTCGGATTACCAATGTCCTTATTATTGATAATCTCACAAATATAAATATTTATGAATGATGGAATCTCATGGACCAATTTGTTTTGGTTAATATATTTCATTGCAATAACATAATCAATGCAAATAATCAAATAGTTCTAATTCCATTAATCTAGGACATACAACTAATATAAAACCTAATAACTATATTATAATCATAATGAGTTTTATTTACAACTTTATAATAATGCAATCCATCATATACTCCACATAAGTTATTTCATTTTATATTAGTTCAAGTAAAAAAAAAAATTGGAATTTATGAATAATAAGATAATTCTTTCAATTTATATTTCAAACATAGCACCAAGGATTGGTGGCATTATGTGGAGGGGCCGGGGGTGGGGGTCTTGCTCTTGTTGGTTGGTGGAGTTTTAAATCGTTGAAGTTGTCATTTTTCTCTTTTAGTTTTTGAAATTAAAAATCATATTGATTTTGCATATCCCAATTTACTTGTGGTTTAAATTGTTTGAAAGAAACATAAATTTCATGTCACTACATTCTCATTTTATAAAATTAAAATGCATAACAAATAATAATAATAATAATAATAATCGCATTAATTTTTTTTTGTCTTGTAAATAGTATATTGATTATTGAGAGGATCAGTCTTGGATATCGTTTGATAGAAAGTATTGATCGAGAATATAAATTAATTTATAAATATTATAATGAGAATATAAACTAACTTATAAGCTAATCAAATTATATATCAAACGTCACATTGGTATAATAATAAAATTATTTCATTATGATATGAAGATCATGAGTTCGAGTTACGAAAATAATTTCTTTATAAAAATAAAAAATAAAACTACGTATATATTGAATCTTTCATATAATTCATAATTGAGAAGTATCGTGCGTTTGAATTTTTTTTTCATATTTTGACAGAAGATCAATCACAAAAAATATATATATGAATATAAAATTTGAAAGAGACAGGCATCAATCGGAAGCTGAAAGTGAGTAGGATTTGCAAGTTCATTGTCACTTACACATCACATATGAATATATGATTGTGACTTGCGAAAAGTATTCTGGCCCATGTGATCCCATCATTATTAAAAATTGAATTATGTGAAGCAATAAATAATTTTTCTAATTTAAAAATCAGTTTTTATCCTTACACTCTTAAATATATCCTTACATTTAGCGGTGGATAAAAGAGCATAATTTTAAATTCGATTCGGTTCGGTTTTAATATTTATAATGAATCCCAATCTACCAACTTAAATCGAACCCAATTATTCGGGTTTGTCATTCAGATTGGATTGGACATTCATTTGGTTGATGGTTCACCAGATCAAAAAGACTATACATCACCAAAAAAAACTTATAAAAATGAGCCACTATGGGACATTTTAGTTTTTGAAATTTCCATTTTATTATGAAACTGATTGGTTTTAGGATTTGATAAAAATCGAATTGAACCAAAAAATTGATTGATTTTCAGTAATGAAATTGAATGATTTTTAAATAAAAGATCGAACCAAAATCGAATTTGTAATTTTGGTTCAGTTCACGTTATTTTAGGAAATATAATATGAAAATTTAATTATTTTCATTATTTTAATATAAATTTTTATTTTCATTTTTTTTGAAATTTTAGAGATCATTGGATTTTTTTTTTTTTTTAATGAGTAGCTTATTATACGTTGATTATGAAAATTATAGTTAATTTTTTTTAATTATCAACTATTTTGAGATAATAATAAAATTAATGAAGTACAAATATCATATCGTTACCAACTATTAATAAGAAAGTATAAATATTATTTTTAGTTACCCATTATTATTATATACAGTAAAATTATCAAATATGGACAATAAATTTTGTTATAATATATGTACAAATAAATTTAGTTCAACATTATGTATATTTTAGTCATTTGCATTAGAGGAATATGAATGAAACATGGTAATGTTTGATAAAACTAAACGAAAATTCATGATGTTTTAAAATTGAATAAAACTCTTACAGGAGTTTTTTTTTTTTTTTTTTTTTTTATAATATATTTAATCTTATTTGAATATTTTTCACTTTCCTCCCCTCAATTATGTCCAAATCATGTCCCTCGCCAAGTTGGACTTTACGTCAAAATTTTAATAAATTTCACTTAATTTTAAAATATATAGGGTTCGCTTAATTTTACCGAACATCATATTATTTCACTCATTTTAAAAACTCTTTACATATAAAATTTAACCAAAGACTAAACTGATTCTCTTCACGGCTGATAATAAAAACTACTAATAATTATTTTCCAACCACTAAAATTAGCTTTTAACTTCTCATAATTATTTTTAAACCTTCTAACAACAAGTTTAAATATGTTGATTCTGAAATTCTTTGGGTTGCCACCATGTTTAACTTTTTATCTCTCCTCAAGCTAGGAGTCTATGCAAATTATTTTTAGAAACAGCATGTAATGAATATTATATTGGGAAAGAAAGATTATTCAGATTCGATTCGGAAGATTCGGTTTCAGAAAAATCTGGATCCGTATTAATAAAAATGTAGAATTTGATTTATATTTTAAGGATTTATACATATCCGGATTCAAGTAAATTCAGAATTCATAAATAAAATAAGAACAAATCTTATATAATTTTTTATTTATGATTTTATGTGATCATCGAAATTTTATATAATAGTTTAACTAAAATAACGGTGATTAAAATAACAATTTACTAAACATAAGAGATTAAAGACAGAGTTAAAAAGGACTTTAATATGAATTATACTAACTATTATGGTCCATTAAGAAAACAAGTAACTAGATTTGGGCTTAACGTAAACTAAAATTAACTAAGCCTTAAAATTAAGCCCACCCAACTCTATTTATTTTCTTCCAATGTGGTCATTGCCTAGAGAATAGTTGAAAAAAAGAAAGAAAAAATTGTCTAGGGATATCAACTTTATTCGAATTCGGATCCATATTAATAAAAATATGGATTCAAATATGGATTTTAAAGATTAGCATATACTATCACATAAATTATTAAAAATTATTTGTATTTATGTTTTTATTATAATTTTATACTTACATTTATATAATTTTTGTTATGCTTTTTGAATTGTAAATATTATTTCAAATGTTAAATTAATATTGTTTAATTAGAGATATTATTTTATTTAATAATAGATATTTAAAATTAAATAATTTGAAAATTAAAAATTAAAAATCTGAATTTTTTACGACTCCGGATATTTGAAGATCCGCGCAGAAAATACTCGCATATGGATCCGCATTCAGTAAATGTAAATATAATGTGGATTCAGATCCACAATTTACTATCCCTATTTTTCTTGACTTGGCCGTGAGTTTAGTGAAGGAAGAGAGATTATATTTATTTGTGTTTTGCTTATTTAGGGTTTGTTTTTTGTTCCTTTTGCTTATGGATCTCCAATTTATTACTTTTTTTTCCCTTCTTCGACATCAATTCTAGGGTTTCGTTTCAATCGAGCAGGTTTCTTATTTCTCTCTTGTTATTATCTTAGTGTATGTAATTTGATGTATTGATCTAGTTTTATTGTGTATCATAATGTGTGGATTTTGTGAATTTGAGATTTTTTCCATCTGTTTTTGTTGTTCGATTTTGTACATTTTGATTTCTGTGTGGGGGGGACGTTAGTTTTTATTTGAGGTTCACAATCGAGAATTGTATTTTTTTTTTTTGAATGGGTATTTATTGTATTTGATTTTGAATAAATTTTTTTTTTTTGGGTTAAACGCAAAATTACTTAAATCTCTTATTTTTAATCAATTTCGATGTTATAGCTTTTTGCAACGACAGTGTCACCATTAAAATATATATAGTAAGCATTCTATCAATATTTATGAGTCATCTCCAAATAAAATAGGGTAATTTTTTAGTGTAACAGAGATATGAATGATGTGATATTACTAAAAAAATTAATAAATAATATATGATTTAATATTCATCATTTTAATTATTTTTTTATTTTAATAATCAAATTATTACATGACGTGATATTTTTGTTGTATCGTAGATTTTCTCGACAAAACCGTGGCATTTTAAACATGAATGATTTACGTGTCTTTAATCAACGTAAATCGAAACAAACAGAGCGAGTCGAACGGGATCGAATCTGCGGCCTCTTATCTTTTCCTCAACCTCATTCGTTCTCTTCATTTGCAATACTATTATACTAATCATATTGATTTGATTGATTTGATTCGTGTGTTTTCTCTTTCTCTCTCGTGATATTACGTAATTAATCACATTCCTTTCGAGAAGAAGAAATAATATTTTTACAGACTCGTAATTGTCAAAAAAAAAAAAAAAAAAAAGAAAAAAAAAATGTCAGTCACGTCAATGGTTACAACTTCACAGCCACAGTCACAGAGAACGTCATTTTCATCAAGTATAGGAGACTCTGCGGAGCTCGAAGGCAATCTAACGCTTAGTGATCGCTTAAAGGCTTTCAAAAGCTCTCAATTCGATCCTGATGCCTACGTCACCTCCAAATGCCAGCACATGAACGAGAAGGTATTTCTCTCTTTATGCATTATTCATTGAAGAGCACATCTTGCCAATTCTGTCGTACCTTTTGTTCTCGGAGGCCTCCTTATACTAAGTGTGAAGTTTATTAAGATTTGAACGCAACAATGGAAGCCATGTTCTTACAATGTATCAAGAGTTCCGTCGGACAGACAAAATAATCTCTTCATTCATATATAATAAAATAAAGTAATTTACTGCCTTTGCCTGTTGGGATAAAGTAGCACCACTTTTAATTTTATTGATGTGAGATTTGACAGTGGCAAAGGCTTAGGCTTTCACAATTGTTTTAGATTCTTAGCATGCAAAAACGAAATGTTAAAGACGATTTGTGGGATGTGGGCAGGAGATAAGGCACTTGTGCTCTTACCTTGTTGAATTGAAGAAGGCTTCAGCTGAGGAAATGCGTAAAAGTGTTTATGCCAATTACGGAGCTTTCATTCGGTATGTAAAATGGACTCGGATTCTATTATTGAACTAATTTTGTACTGAGTTTTATGATAGATAGTTATTGAATAATTATTGCTGTTAAATCATGCATGAAGATAATTATGAAAATTTTAGCACACATTTGATCCAAATTCATGTAAAAATCGTGCTTCTTGAGGAACAAGTATCAAACATTTGAGTAGTTAATTTGTACTAGACAGTTAAGACAGCTTGCCTTGTGTGTGAATTTATTGAACAAATTATATCAAGAATGTTTTTTATTTGCAGCACGTCGAAAGAGATTTCAGTTCTTGAAGGACAGCTAATTTCCATGAGAAATCTCTTAGCTACTCAGTCAGCTCTAGTTCATGGTCTAGCTGAAGGTGCTAGAATTGATTCCTTGTTTGCTGTTACTGAAGATTCAATTGATGAGGACATATCTAACTTAAAAAATGATGGAATTTCCAATATGGAAATTTGGTCAGTGGAGTTTCTAGAGACCCTTGAAGTTTTATTGGCCGAAAGGAGAGTTGATGAGCCTTGGCTGCACTTGAAGAAGGACAAAATACTGTGAGAGAAGCTAAGCAAAGGTGTACATTGAGCAGAACAGCAATCTTCTCATTGCAGAGTGCTATCTCAGAGCAGAGGCAAAAGCTAGCTGATCAACTGGCAGGGACTATTTGCCAATCATCTACTCGCGGTGTTGAGCTTCGTTCAGCTGTTTTAACTCTAAAGAAACTTGGAGATGGTCCAAGATCACATACATTGTTGCTTAAATCTCATCACCAGAGGCTTCAGAGCTACGTGCAGAGTATTCGCTCGTCAAGCAGTTTGTGTGGAGGAGCATTAACTGCTACTGTTTCACAGCTTGTCTTCTCAACAATTGCACAAGCAGCAAGGGATTCCCTTGCAGTTTTTGGTGAGGAGCCTGCATATTCATCTGAGCTTGTCACTTGGGCTGTGAAAGAGACTGAGGATTTTGCTCTTCTCCTCAAGAGGCATATTTTAGCCTCAGCAGCAGCTGCAGGTGGTTTGAGAGTTGTTTCTGAAACCATTCAGATATGCTTAGGCCACTGTTCTTTGTTAGAAGCTCGCGGACTGGCTCTTTCACCTGTCATATTGAGATTCTTTAAGCCCAGCGTTGAGCAGGCATTAAGTAGTTACTTAAAAAGAATTGAAAAATGCAGCGCTGCACTCGCGGCTGCAGATGACTGGTTGCTCGCTTATCCTCCAGCTGGTGCACGCCCTTTATCTTCTACTAATTCGCTTAATAGTCCAATGGGATCACAGCCTAAGCTTTCAACCAGTGCTCACAAATTTAATGCACTGGTTCAGGTAATTAGATTTTGTTCTTTCTTCAGAAAATTGAAGGCCAATTATGTATCTAACAAAATCATTAAACCTTTACTCAGGAATTACTCGACGATATTGGGCCCCTTGAAAACCTGAAGTTGGAAGGTCCTGCCTTGGATGGTGTGTTTCAAGCATTTAACTCTTATGTGAGTTTGTTGATAAATGCACTGCCAGGTTCAACAGAGAATGAAGAAAACTTGGAGGGCTCTTCTAACAAAATTGTAAGCATGGCAGAGACTGAATCCCAACAAGTAGCTTTGCTGGCTAATGCTTCACTTTTAGCAGATGAGCTGCTACCACGTGCTGCGTTAAAGCTTCTGCCATTAAGCTCGAACAGAATAGATATGACTCCAAGAAGAGCTTCAGATAGGCAAAATCGTTTTCCAGAGCAAAGGGAATGGAAGAGAAAGCTTCAACGCTTGGTTGATCGCTTGCGAGATAGCTTCTGCAGAACACATGCCCTTGATATCATCTTCACAGAAGATGGTGAAGTACGCCTGAATGCAGAAGTTTACACATGTATGGATGAGGGCATGGAAGAGCCTGAATGGTTTCCATCTCCAATTTTTCAGGTAACTAAGAATGTATTTAGAAGTGCTTAAAATCACAGTTACTTAGGCGGTGCTTAGGTATTTTAAGTTATAACAGATAAAATTCTTTGTATTTAACTAGTCAATCCATCATTTGGCTGGTCAAATACGATGCTTTGGTATTGGGTGGGTTGACTATGATAACACCTTATCCCGCCATCTTTATAGTGGAACCTTATGTTGTTCAAAATCCTATGATCCATCACTTACTAAACTCAATCCAGGAACTTTTTATCAAATTAACTCGGATGGCAAGCATTGCATCTGATATGTTTGTGGGTAGAGAAAGATTTGCAACTATTCTACTAATGAGAATGACAGAGACAGTGATCCTGTGGCTTGCTGATGATCAAAGCTTTTGGGCTGGGATCGAGGAGGGGACAAAGCCTTTGGGTCCTCTTGGACTGCAACAGGTACATTTTGAAACTCTACTTGTTAACGAATTTATCCCAACTGATTGAAATTTTGTACATTTATTTGTTGTTTATGCAGTTTTATTTGGATATGGAGTTTGTGATGCTTTTCTCATCCCAAGGCCGTTATTTATCTCGCAACTTGCAACAAGTTATTAAAAATATCATTGCTAGAGCTATTGAAGTTGTAGCTGCAACTGGAATAGATCCCTACAGGTAAATCTGTTAGGAATCTACGCTAAAGTTAATATATATGAAAAGTAAAAGAACAATCACACAATAACACACGATTTACTTGATTCATCTCTAATTGGACTATATCTAAGGAGTTGTTATGTTTTCAATATGTTGAAACAGAAAATAAATGAGTTCCAAAAATTACATCAACTCTTTGAAAAGGGCGAACAAATGCTTATATATGTGTGAATAGATACCTTAAAAATTTTGACTTCACTACGGTCCAGGCCTGTCGGCATGTCCTTCTGCTCCATAATCTAAATATCACAAAATATTTCATAATATTTCCCAATAGACCATTAAACAAAATTGGTCTGGTGCAAATCAGGTCGTGGACTACCTCCACCAACCTAACAAAATCCAGTAAACATCAGAAATTAAAAACAACAGAACCTAAACTTACTTTTCTAATTTTTCTGGCATGGCCTCATAACTCTTTTCTTTTGGCAGTGTTTTGCCAGAGGATGACTGGTTTGCAGAAATTGCTCAATTAGCAATAAACATGTTAAGTGGGAAAGTCACCTTTGGAAATGATGAACAGGATGTTATCAGCCCTACTGCATCCGTATAAATAAAATCTATGTCGTCGCTTCAAATGACATACGGGAACTTCTAATCTTTAATATAAAGGTAATATCCAGTGCATAAAATTGCCGCTATAAGTAGGATCCGAGGGAAGGTCTTGATATTGCACCCTTACTGCTATAAGCAAGTCCCATGTGAATTGTTTTAAGTGTTGTGTGGTCAATCAATTGAAACCAATACATTGTGTGTTTCTCTACATTTAAATTAGAGGCCCTTTTTGTTCTTTATTTTAATTTTAATCCTTCTCTGATTCTAGATCTTGCTTAAGATGTTAACTTTACAGAGTTTCTGTTTTTGATTTGTTTGATTGTTTGTTTGTTTGTAATCCGCCCAGCTGTTTACAGTCTTATAAGACATAATAGCTTATTCTAATTACAACAAAATTTTGTTTCTATCGGTTTCCTACTCAGAAATGTGTCATATATTCAATTTTGTACAACTATTTTTCTTAAATGGATTGATTTTGAAATTTATTTTTCGTTTGCATAATGCCAGTAGAAATGACTCAGAAGACTAGATCAACGTGTTTAATGTGCTTACAAATCCACGCGTTACAAAACAAAGATGCCAAACTAGGTAGAATAGTAATATTAGGCTCCCATGGCATAGACAGAAGCATCTTTGGCAGTTCAAATTTCTCTTTTTCCTAAGGTTCGAACGCGTGTCTAGCACAAGGATAAACTGTTTACAGGATTCGAACCCGTGACTAAGAGGTAAGCAAGTTAACACTTAGCATCTCGCAACGCACGGCCTTTGAGATTAATATCATAATAATTTTATAAGGGAAAACTATTCTTAGGACAATTGGAACCTTCTTGAAGTGCCAAAATGTAGAAATGAGTCGGTTCTTGGATTGCATAAACAAAGGGAATGAACAGGAACAGGAACAGGAACAGGAACTTGGAAGTCATAAAAGTAAACAAGGACCATGTAGGAATCTAAGAACATGGAAGTTGTCAACCTTTACCTGCTGCCACAGTAGAAGCATCTCTAGGTAATAAGTGTCAGTAAACAGTCACTACTATCAAAGAGAGTATCAAATCATGTGAAATTTTTTATTCGTTTCTGCCACAGGATTAACTAAAAGCTGCAAGTGGGTTAGTTACCCCAGTTTGCCACTACAGCAATATCATTGAAGCTTCTCAGGGAAGATGTCTTGAATCTTTTGAACAACTGAAAGAACAGAGTATTTGTTTAATCATTTTGAAACTATCGGGTAAAGAGATTTTTGCAATCAAGACCCTAAGGACATCATGATTTGGACACACTAATGCTTTTCAGCATGACATGCTTTCTGTAAAGAGCAAAAAAAAAAAAAAACTAGAAAAAGCAAAAGCAAAAATAATATCTTAGACCAAACTCCAGTTTCTCTTCATTTCAGTCCTGAAAAACTCAAATTGTTAATTTCTACTTTCAGTTTCAGTTTCCTACTTTCCTATTGACATCCCATCACAAAGCAAAACTTGTTAATGGATTGTCAGTTGCTGTTAATTGTTGCATTACTCACAATCATAATGGTTGTGGAGGGAAATACAAGTGTTGGTGAAGTATGCAACTCCAATGATCTGAAAGGTTTAACAAGCTTCAAGGTTGGAATTCACAGTGACACATCTGGCCGGCTAGAGAAGTGGATTGGGCAGAGTTGTTGCAGCTGGGAAGGCATTTCCTGCAATAACACAACCGGCAGAGTGACAGGAATTCATCTCCCGGGATTCATTCCCACGGAAGATTTTGTGTTTCAGTCTCGGATGGAAGGATGGATATCTCCTTCAGTAACACTATTGACCTCTCTTGAAATCCTTGATCTTGGTGGACTCATTGATCTTTCTGGAAAAATCCCACCATTGATTGGTCGCCTTCAAAAACTCAAAAAGCTGTTTCTTTATGGCAACAAGTTAACTGGCCCAGTACCAGAAAGCATTGGTAAGCTGTTGAAACTTCAAGAACTTCACTTGCACGAGAACAAATTATCTGGGGCTCTCCCTACAAGTCTTGGTACTCTCAAAAATCTCAATCAATTGATGCTGCATTCAAATCAGTTCACTGGTACGATACCTGACTCATTCACAAACTTGACAAATCTGGTACGTTTGGATCTCCATAGCAATTATCTGAATGGTCACATACCAGAAAAGATTGGTGAATTACAGCTATTGGAACAACTCGATTTCTCAAACAATCTCTTAAGAGGAAAAATCCCATCTTCATTAACTAATTTGACTGTCATTTCAGTCCTATACTTGGATAATAACAAGCTTGAAAGGGAGATACCATTTCCATCTAGTTATGGTCAAATGCCTTCGCTTGGCTTCCTAAGATTGCAGAATAACAATCTCACTGGAAAGATACCTCAAACATTTGGGTATCTGGTGTCCCTTCAAAGAGTCTCCTTAGCAAACAACAGGCTTGAAGGAGTAATTCCTACGAGTTTCGGCAATCTGCAAGATTTGACAGAGCTATATCTCAATGGAAACAAGTTGTCTGGCCAAATACCAAACTCAATTGGTCAACTTTCGCGACTCATTTTCTTAAGCATTTCCCATAACCTGATTCAAGAACCACTGCCTTATGAGATGTCTTCCCTGCAAAATCTTCAAACCCTTGATCTGTCATTTAACATGTTAAATCTCTCCTCCATCCCAACATGGATAGCAGAATTGCCATCACTTTCTGGCATATACTTGGCAGGATGTGGAGTCAAAGGCGAAATTCCTGCTTTCTTGCGAACAACTCCAAGTCCAGTACAGGAACTGGACTTATCAGACAATCATCTCACTGGAAGCATACCAGCATGGCTCGGAAGACTCACTCAACTGTACTCTCTAAATCTCTCAAGGAATTCACTTGTGTCGAATATCCCCGAGACAATAACAAACTTACAGGGCTTGGGTGTGCTTGATCTTCACTCAAATAAGCTAACAGGCTCCGTAAGCCAGGTTTTCAATATAAGGCAAAGGTTTCCTCAAGGCGACCTTACATACATTGATCTTTCCGACAATGGTTTCTCAAGTGGAATTGAGCTAATAGGCGAAAAAGGACAAACTGAGATCCAGTTTCTCAACTTATCACATAATGTTCTTGAAGGCCAAATACCGGTTTCTGTGGGAAGATTGAAATCACTAAGAAATCTAGATTTGAGCTACAATAAATTAGGATATGTCTTACCAGGCTCTCTTGCAAACGAAAGCTTATTGGAGACACTGAAGCTGCAGAACAACAGGTTTACCGGTACAATACCAAGTGAATTTTTGAAGTTGAGAAAGTTAAAGGAATTGGATTTATCACATAATCTTCTAGTGGTGAAATTCCTACGGGAAAACCTCTGAGTGACTTCCCTGAGAGCTCCTTCTGTGGAAACAGAGGTTTATGTGGCAAGCCTCTCACTCCTTGTAGGGTTTAAGGTTTGGATTAATATGCTATTAAACTTAAGAATCCTGGAAAATTGATGTAACAGCTTCCCAAGTTATGAGTTGCACTACTCTTTCAATTATTTTGTATACATATTCTTTTATCATATCGGTGTCATAGCTAAAGCATTGATTCAATGATAACGACATTTAATTTTCACAAAAAATAATAGATACTCTTCATTCTAAAAAAGTCAAATCCAAATCATTTGATTGACAAACCATACTTTTTATTAATTTATAACACGTTTTTCATATTGAATACCCCGCTCGCCCCTTAGTGGCTCCGCCACTGTATCTAATTCATTCATCATCCTTACTAGGCTTAGTAGTATACTGAGAAAGCAAAACCAACTCATAAAACCCAGTACAAATGGAAATATTATTAGGAACATATCAATTGATCTATTTGCTAACAGCCCAATTCATCAAGTAACAAAAGCTATATCAGCAGCAAGAAAATGAAAATAACATCCATTTACTGAGGGAGATGTTAAGTACTAGGTCTATACATTATTCATCACAGCAGCATAAAAAAAAAAATTGAAAGCTTTTTCCTTTCAAAATGTCATATTGCGATCTTTTTTTCCTATTGGAACGTACATTCTGATTACACCATTAATTGCGTTCCCGCGATCCTGCGCTATATTTGTCATAATAATGTAACAATTTGATTAGGCAAAGTTGTTAGATTCAATGTTGTGTGTGTATGGCTGGTGCTCTGATATCTGATCCAACCTGTCATCTCTGGTTACTGAAATAAAATGAAATGCCAGAACCATACAATATGCAAAAGAAATTTCTTTAAACATTAGCCTTTTACTAAACACCAACTTTTGGCCTTACATTTTTTTTGGAGAACATATAATCAAAGGGCCTCCTCATCGTGACCCAGTTGATGATAATTCATGTACTCGATACCATTTAACCGTATACAACAAAAG
>SKCR01001444.1:0-36267 GCA_019454045.1 Zanthoxylum bungeanum
AATAGTCCAATGAAGCCATAAAGATTCAAACACCTGATCTGGCCTCACTGTACTTTTTAGATCGTTATCAATTTGATACCCATCCAGAATCTTGAAAGAAAACACTACAAATATTATGTATGACTTAACCAACATGTCAAAATCACCAAAACTAAATATAAACCTGATCAATCACAAAGAAGTTCATGGTTTAAGAAATGATTTATAACAGAAAAACAATCTTTCAGCTACAACTTTATTGAATATGATAAGCAAGAACTCGACTGGTGTCAGAATTTCACTTTCTAGTTTAAGAGAACACCAATCATATCTGGATCACAATTTGACCGTTCTGGAAGCTTATAGAAGGCTGCCCTGCTGGTAGGGTTATTCCCCCAAAAAAAATTTGCAGCTTGTCCAGTGTATCAGATAGGATAAGAAAAATACGGGGGACGACATTCTACTTTTTCATAAGAAGTACAATAAACACTTGAGAGATTAACAACAACAAAGCTCATAAACATCAATATAATGGCGGAGAATTAATTGGGATTTCAGTTTTGCACGAAACTAATATTACAAAAGTAAAGTTTCTGATCATGCAGGAGGTAGCACCACGACAAATGTAAGGAACTTGAAGAAATTAATCAATTATAAACTCTACCAAGATTACTCAATTGATATAGAATACAAACAGAACAAGGTGTCACACTCTCATTCATTCAACTTCAATATGCTAAACATACCACAATTCCAACAACACAATTACCTAATTTCTTGCTTTGGATATCCTTACGTCCTTGTCCTTGTCCTTGTCCTTTACCCATCTTTTCAAAGCAAGCCATACCACATTCATGATATGGATTGGAAGCGTTAACACAGTTTGGGTGTGCTCTTCCATTTTCAGCAGCCATATCTCCTTTGAGTTCACCCTAACCACTGCTTATTCAAAGAAGGATTAACAGAACCTGCAGGCAAGCCAATAAACATTTATTAGGGGTGGCAATATGGGTCAGGAATCAGGATTCATTCATTCGTTCGATTCAATTTGCTTTAAAGCGAATATGGATTTTGAAAAATGGATTCGTTTATTAAATAGATCAATTCGATTTAATTCGTTTATTAAACGAATCCAAAATGAATTTCAGCTTTAACCCATTGCCTACACTGCAAGTGCCAAACCAACTGTACTACTAATAAAATTGTTAGAGCATCTTTCACTTTTTTTATTTTAGGTTCAAATTCATTCTTCCCTACAAAACTTAAAATAGAAATACAACAGAATCAATTATCTTGAACCAAATATCTTGAAGATACATTAGAAGTTACAAATTCTTGATTAATTGCAGAAACCATCAGAGAGATATCAGAATCAACTAACATTAACAAATCATAAACAGCAACAAGCCCATCAAAGAAAAACAAACAAACCCAAATAAAAAACATACCCAGATGAGCTTTTGGCAAGCTTCTTCCTTGGCTGCTGTTGATACAAGGCCGCCTAGTTTTGAATGCTTTTTTCCCCCAAGTTTTTGATTCTGCAGGCAGTGCAAATGCAAATATCTCTCTGACAAACCACCCCAGTTTCTAGATGCAGCAGCAGCATTTTATTGACCAAAGAAAGGCATGGCTGTATTTAAAGATTACTAACCATTCATTTGTCATCAAAGCACTTTGGATCTTTCACATTTGTTGACCATAAGCTTGAGTAAAGAAATCGAAGCTTCCTTTTTGTGAGTCGTCCAATTACTTAATGCAACTCTCAACTCAACATTAATGTGTTAAAACTGCAAAAGGTGATTGACAATTTTATTTACATATTTCTCCATTTGTATGTAAATCCCACCGCATAATATTACTACTTATTATAGAACTTGTAACATCACCCTCGTGTTTCCCGCAAATTTGTGAGTTTATTTTGGCAATACTCCTAATTATATTATATTTTTTTATATAAATTTAGATATTGACAGATCCATAATTTCAGTAATAGGTCTCAGGATTCGGGATCTGATCTTGAAATTCTGAGTTCGAATCCAAAAAGTACGGTTTTTATAAGAGTGTGGAACAGTCGGGTTAGTGATTTAATGGCGAAATTTTTAATAATTTTCATAATTTTAATATATGTGAATGTAGAGGTCGGCAATTTTGAGTTCAATTATGGGTTTACAAATTTTAATCTATAGATTTCTGTTATAAACTACTTTAACTGTGGTTAATCTCTACTATGGGTGTCCAAACTCCAAAATAGCAACTCAAATACATTACAACGTGTGTCTTTTACTTGATGACGTATTCCTTATAACTTAGTGACGTGTCCATTTTCACGGGTGGGCAAATATCGGTTCGGTTCGATTCAAAAAAAGATCGGTTTAAGAACTTAAGAACAGAACATATCAAATTGAATCAATTCGGTTCGTTTTTTATATTTGGGAGAATCAGTTTTTTAGAAGAATTAACCTCCAAACTGATCGGTTCGATTGATTTGGTTCACAGGTTCTTTCACGATTCAAACCGAATCGAACTAAACCGATCGGTTTAACTCAAACATAAACCTAAAAATCGAACCGAAAAATTCGGTTAATTTGCTCACTCCTTCCGTGACTGATGAGTCATATCACATGATAATTCAGAAACCTAACACCCTATAAATATTTTGAGAATAATTCATACCACGATGTTCAGGTATGACCAGATTTATCATAATCGCATGTGAGAGATAATTAGGATTTTATAATCGACCTCACAAATACAGAAATTGAGATTTAGATAACTATATTTTTATTCTTTAGTTTAAATTCTCTGGAATACTAGCAATTCTTTTTCTCTGCCACTGAAATCAGGACATGATTGTTGAAGTGTTTTTTTTTTTTTTTCCAGAATTATTGTGATGGTAAAAAAAATTTCTTCTATATACTATTGGATTATATAAAATTAATATCCAAAAATTTATGTTAAAATTTTAACCAAAAATTAAGTTAAAATAATGTGCTATTTTAAAATGTTTTTATTTCATAAGTATTTGGTGAAAAAGTAAATTATTGCAAATCACGTGGGAACAGAGGCTTGTATTTCAACTACATTGACTTTTTGGATTGAAAATCAAATAATGACCACACAATTTTAGATTTAGAATCTACAAAAAGAAAAATATTATTTTGAAATGGGAAAGTAGTTGGTTAGGTTATTCAATTTTATAAAAATTTATTAAAAAACATTATTATTATTATTATTATTATTATTTTGTTTTATGACAATCCAATTCATTTTTCACTAATATGAAGGAAATTCGAATATCATATCTTATAATTTTATTAAAAATAATTACAAATGAATTGATTGACAATGACACCCACATTATATTTTGTTATTTTTATATATGAAAAATATATGTATAGGATATTCTAACATTGTTTTTGAAGCATTAATATACATGTGAAAGCAATAATACATTAAGATATTTTCTTTATTAGAATTAAATATGATCAATTTTACTTTGTGGAATAATATTAGTTGACAAAAATAAGAGGATAAAATAAACTTGTCAATGCCAACCAATATTATATTTGTTATAGTGAATATATGATATTATATTTGTTATAGTGAATATATAGTGTTTAAGGGGCGTGACTTGGTGATATAGAGTTCAGGATTTGACATTCAGGTTCTGGGTTCGAATCTAGAGAGTGCGTTTCTTGTAAGAATCTGGGATCGTCAGGGATTTTACTTGCTCCGCTTAAGTATGAAATGAGTGGTTTGACAACGGAATTTCCAACGATTTAAAAAAAAAATAGTGAATATATGATATTTTGTAATCATTCAAATACCCAAATTTTTTATTTTGAAACACGTTGTGTTTCTTAACAACAAAGTGAGAATTAATAAATTTCTATATATTTATGAATTTAACTCTAAAGGAGCAAAATTATAAATTAAAATAATATACATGGGCCAAAATAATTATTTTACACAAAGCTCATTACTTGATATAATCAAATATTTTAAAAGAAATATAAATTTTGCAAGTGTTTATAAAAGGTTATGGCACCCTTTTATCTTAGATTACACCAATATTGGACATGTCATATGTCAAAGTATGTAATTTGGTGAAGATTACTTTTGACAAAAAAAAAAAAAAAAAAATTGACATTTTTGGTCGGTAGCGGTCCAACTAGATCACCTTATATTATATATTATTATTATAAATGCATAAAATAATAGAAATGTGTGAAAAATGGATTGTCTCTAGAAAGCCTGCCGTCAGATCATCCGACCCGGGTTTAAGCGGAACATGTAAAATTTCCAATTGTCCTAGATTCTTATCAGAATGTATTTTCTGGATTTGAATTCAAGTTCTGACAAACACATCTTAAATATTTTGCCATCAAATTATACCCTTGGAACACATTGTGTCTAAGTTGATTGGACTTAAATGACAATTTTATAATATTATTGCTTTATTTTTCATGTTGGATGGTGTAGGGTACCGAAAATTATATTATGTGTCGGGTGTATATGTCAACTCTCTCACAGTAGGCGGGCGCCACAACTGTGCGGGGCTCGCCTGCTGTGAGAGAGATGACATATACACCCGACACATGATATACCACCTCGTAGAGTACAACCTTAAATTGGCCGACTTATGTTGAAAAACAAGGGAGTATAACACTTTCATCATCTTCTTTTTTTTTTTTTTCTAAATTTTGTCTAATAATGTAACAACTTCAAAATGCATATATAAATTTGTTTAAAAACTATCAATGACATTGGTTTATGTTGATGGTGGTTTTTTACCTCGAGAAAGTTCGAATACTAAGGATGAGTAGAATGAGATTTTTACTTGGACAGAAGCAGAGAATGAATGTCCAAAAGCCTAAAGAGGATGAGGTCAGGTAGAGAGGCACGAGCCCAATATACGGAAGAGTTCTCCAGATGACATAATTGGTTTGATGAAACACATTTGGGATACCGACCCGACCCAGAGAAAAAAGTGTAAGATTTGACAGCATTCGATCACTCGTGGAAGTCGACCCGATGTGGTCATTTTGAAGGCCCCGACCTGGCTAGATAAGCTGGGAGATATGATCAATTATCAAGACGACCCGAAGAGCGAGGTATCAAACCATAAGTCTTGTGCTCGAAAAGTATGTGACGTATGCCTTAAAAGAAAATATATAAGACTAATGATGACTATGGGAAAACAACGATTCCTATTGAAAGTAGCCACTGCCAGCGCCAAGGGATGGTGTTGTGGCAGAAGAGTGGTAGAGCAGAGCCACCGTAGGCTGTCATAAACCGATACAGTGACAGTGAAAATGAAGTATTCTGATTGACCGAATTAAAGTGGTTGAGGAGAGTTGTTACTGCAATGATGGTCATGACATGAGATGACGTCAACGACAGTGGAATAATGAATTTAAAAGCCTATATAAAGGGGTTGAAGCCATAAATTCAATGGATAGCAATTTTCACATCTTACTACTTGCAAAAAGAACTCTAAAATCCAGTGTTAGAGAGAAAAAGTTGGTCGATACCCGATCATCTGAGAGATTTGTAAATCCTTCAAAAGCTTACCATATTATTTTAGCTCGGGTTGGTTTTTGACCCCCGAACAGGTAATAAAATCCCCCTCTGTACCCTCATGGACGTAGGTTGGAGCCATCCTTCGCCGAACCACGTAAACTCTTGTCTCTGTAATTATCTGTTTGCTTGTTAAGTTTGCTTTGGTTCCTAACTAACCAAACAAATTCAATGCTGGGGGAGGTTTGTGTGTGTGTTACAAGGAAGCTAATTTTGTCAGTTATTTTTTGATACTCTATATTATTTAACCGAAAAAAATTATCTAATATCTAAAGTTTAATGGATCATGATTAAATTTCAATTTTGAAATTGATCGAAATGAATTTCGGTCGATTATTGTTATTAATAGTTTTCCAATATCAGATCAAAAAATAAAATAAATATAACAATAAAAATAAAACCAAAAATTATATTTTAAAATTTTCTAATATCAAATATTCTATATCGGTTAACATATTTCTCATTTTTCATTTATTTTGTTGGAAATTCTTATAAATATTCATTAAGGGTAAATCTGTCCTTTGTAGCATTGGGTGCTTGTGAGGGGTACAACCCTTTGAAGGGTTGCACCCCACCCAAAGGGTGCCCTATTGGCACCCTTACATGCCTTATAAAAGAAGGCTTTATATCCAATACAAAGGCAATGAGAGAGAAAAAAAAACAATCTGAATTTAAAAAATGAGCCATTTGATTTGTTTATTTGTTTTGAGAGAAAGAGTTCCACCATTGATCCCAGTTTCAAACAATTATCAAAGAGTGCTCTTTGGACAAGAAGGAACCAAGTTATCCTGGGAGAACATTGGCCAATTGCGAATCCGTAAAGCACCTGTGACGGGGCCAATAAGTTCTTAAGGACAGAGAATTATCTCGACTTGGATTCGTAAGGTTTTTCTTAATTATCAAGTTTTTAAGGTTTCTAGGGTTTATGCATGTTAGATCCAATTTTCTAGTTTGATTTGGTTGTTTGCATGTTATTTGATGTTTAATGACACTTAATATACAACAATCTTAAGAACTTATCGCATTCTAGTGTTGTTAGACTATAAATTTGCATGCTAGGGTAGAAGTTTTCTGGAAAAAATACGAAATGTGCATGTAAACCCGTAGGGCGTTCGAACGCCCGACGCACGCGAAGGCAAAAATCTGAAAAATTCGTAAGAACGTTTGAACGCGTCTTCAAACGCAACTCGAACGCAAGCCTTCTGCCTAAGAACGTTCGAACGCGTACTAACGTAACTCGAACGCAAACTCTCTGGAATCATTCTGTTCGAACGCGTTCTCGAACGCTATATGAATGTGAACTCTCTAGAATCATTCCGTTTGAACGCGTTATCAAACGCTACTCGAACGTGAACTCTCTGGAAACACATCGTTCGAACGCGTTGTCAAACGCAACACGAACGCACCCACACTGCCAGTCTCGTTCGGACGTACATACGAACGTGACACTAACGAGATAGTTCTGTAATTATTATAAACTGCAAACTGAAATTAATATTAACTTAGTAAATCATATACTGTAACACATTAATCTTGGTAGTATAGATTTAAGTTATTATTAGGTTGTTCAATTATCACAAGCATACACATAGTGATAAAGTTGAAATTGATTGAGTGTTGCATACTTGGTTGAGAATTTAAAGTGTGATCATACACAAGAAATTCCATCCAATCTTGATTGACACTTACACATATCTACACATATTGTATATTGTATCGTTATATAAAGTGTAGTTCTGGGTTTGAATTGCTAAATGATTCTATTGAAAAAGTGTTTAAAGAATATTCTGTCTAAAAGGCGATATTCGTTTATTCACTTTTCTAAAATAATCTTTAGTTGAAATTCAATGACTTGTGTTTATTGGAACCACCGTCCAATAGAACAACAAATGGTTACCTAGTACATCACTTTGAACAAGATCATTCGTTGATCGTCATGCAATTTGTATTTTGTAGACTAATTGACCCCTATTGGATTTTCCAGTTACAAATGGCTAGCGGAAATATCACAGTACCGGTCTCTCATGGAGAAAAGCCGAAGAAATTTGGTGGGGAAAATTTCAAGCAGTGGTAGAGCAAAATGTTGTTCTACCTGACAACTCTCTAGTTGGCTAAATTCCTCAAAGATCCTTTGGGTCTTGTGGATGGTGAATCTGGAATGGCCAAGGAAGAGCGAGAACAAACTTGGATGTCTGGAGACTTCTTATGCAAGAACTACCTTTTGGGTGGTCTTGATAATACCTTATACAATGTGTATCAATGCATGACTTCTGCGAAGATTCTCTGGGAATCTCTCGAGAAGAAGTATAAAATCGAGGATGCCGGACAAAAGAAATTTGTTGTGGGTGGGTTTCTAGACTACAAGATGGTAGATTCAAGGACGGTGATGTCTCAGTTGGGTGAACTGCAGTTAATCATTCATGAAATACTGGATGAGGGTATGAAACTCTGTGAGATGTTTCAAGTTGCCGCCATAATTGAAAAGTTGCCTCCATCATGGAAGGACTTCAGGAGCTATCTGAAACAATAAAAAGAAGCAGATGAGTCTTGAAGACCTTAGTGCTCGATTGAGAATCGAGGAGGATAACAGGATGTCTGAGAAGGCCAGCTACAAGACTATGGAGTCTAAGGCCAATATCATTGAGGGTGTGAATGGGTAGCAAGAAAAGAAAGAACAGTGGAGCTGATTCTTCAAACAAGAAGTTCAATGAGAAATGCTACAATTGTGGAAAGAGCGGTCATATATCAAAGGACTGCAGAAACAAGAAGTCTCAGGACAATGGCAAGAAAAAGAAAAATGAGGCCCATGTCACTGAGGGTGGGCAGCTGACTGATGATATCTCAGAGATGGAACTATCAGCAGTGGTAACCGAAGCCAACATAGTTAGGAATCCGATGGAATGATGGGTAGACACTGGGGCTACTCGTCATATATGTGCAGATATCAAGATGTTTTCCATGTACCAGAAGGTCGATGGCGGCGATCATCTAACAATGGTAAACTTGTCTACCTCTCATGTGGTTGGACAAGGCACAATGGTTCTGAAGATGACATCAGGAAATGAGCTAACATTGAGAAATATATTGCACGTTCCGGATATTCGGAAGAACTTGGTCTCGGGTTCTCTTCTTAGTAAGGCTGGTTTTAAGCTAGTATTTGTTTCTGATAAGTTTGTAATGACAAAAAATGATATGTATGTAGGAAAAAGTTACCTAACTGAGGGCATTTTCAAACTAAATGTAATGATTGTTAATCGTGCGAATAATAAAGCTAGTACTTCTGCTTATATTATTGAGTCACAAAATGTATGGCATGGGAGGTTAGGACATGTTAATTATGATACCATGCGTAAATTAATTAACATGGACCTTATACCTAAAATTGCAATTGATAGCCAACATAAGTATGAGGCATGCGTTGAAGCAAAAATGCATCGAACATCATTTCATTCTGTTGAACGCAGTTCTGAACCTTTAGAACTTGTACATACTGACGTGTGTGACATGAACATTGTGCAAACAAGAGACGATAAAAAGTACTTTGTCACTTTTATCGATGACAGCACAAGATTCTGCTATGTGTACTTGCTGAGAAGCAAAGCAGAAGCTATTGAGAGCTTTGTACACTATAAGAGCGAAGTTGAAAATCAACTTGGCAAGACAATCAAAAGAATCAGGAGTGATAGAGGTGGTGAATACGTTTCACCATTCGGTGAATATTGTTCTGTGCACGGAATTATTCACGAAACCACTGCTCATTATTCTCCTCAACAGAACGGAATTGCGGAACGCAAAAACCGAACGTTGAAGGAAATGATGAACGCCATGTTGACGAGTTCGGGTCTACCCCAGAACTTGTGGGGGGAAGCCTTGCTTTCCGCGAACTACGTTCTAAACAAGCTTCCTCACAGGAGGTTGGACAAGACATCATATGAGTTGTGAAAAAGTTTCGTACCTTCCTACAAATACCTAAAAGTGTGGGGGTGTCTTGCCAAAGTAATGGTTCCTAAACCTAAGAAGGTTAGAATAGGACCCAAAACTGTTGATTGTATATTCATTGGATATGCTCGCAACAGTAGTGCGTATCGATTCTTGGTACACAAGTCAGAGATTCATGACATCAATCTGAACATGATAATTGAGTCAATGAATGCGACATTTTTTTAAGAGACGCTTTCTTGCAAGGAAAGACAGAGTACATAGTCACTCAAAAGAACATTTGATACTGTCAAGAACAGTGATCAGGTTGACGAAGAATCAGATCAACGTGTAAATGCTGAGACAATCGAGCCTAGACGTAGCAATAGAGTTAGAACGTCTAAGTCGCTTGGTCCCGATTTTCTGACGTACTTGTTAGAAAATGAGCATCAAAGCTATAAAGAAGCTATGGCTTCTCCGGAGGCACCTCTTTGGAAAGAGGCTATTAACAGTGAGATTGATTCAATCCTACAAAACAATACTTGGGAGTTGGTTGATCTTCCATCAGGTTGTAAGCCGTTGGGCTACAAATGGATATTCAAAAGGAAGATGAAAACGGATGGATCAATAGATAAGTACAATGCGAGACTTGTCATAAAAGGTTATAGACAAAAGGAAGGCCTTGATTACTTTGACACCTATTCACCAGTGACTCGTATCACATCGATAAGAATGCTCATAGACATAGCAGTTATATTTGGTCTTGAAATACATCAAATGGATGTAAAGACAACATTCTTGAATGGTGAATTGGATTAAGAGATTTACATGGAACAACCAGAAGGGTTTAGTGTTCCTGGACAAGAACAGAAGGTGTGTAAACTTGTAAAATCCTTGTACGGATTAAAACAATCACCTAAACAATGGCATGAGAAATTTGACAAAGAAATGTTGTCAAGTGGGTTCAAAACCAATGAGTGTGATAAGTGTGTGTACACCAAATCAACTCAAAAAGAATATGTCATTGTGTGTCTCTATGTAGACGATATGCTGATAATTGGTAGTAATCATGAAATGATTCGGTCTACCAAAAAAGTGTTATCCATCAGATTTGATTTGAAAGATTTGGGAGTAGCTGATATGATCCTAGGAATTAAGATTTCTAGGACATCAGACAGATATATATTATCTCAGACTCATTATATTGAGAAGATACTTGATAAATATATCAAATGGGATCTAAATGTGGCTAGAACCCCTGTATTACGAGAGATATCCTGTTGTACTAGAGGGATACAGCGATGCTAACTGGATATCTGATACGGTGGATTCCAAATCTACGAGTGGATTTGTTTTCACACTTGGTAATGCAGCCGTGTCATGGAAATCCTCGAGGCAAACATGTATTGCCCGGTCTACTATGGAATCAGAGTTCATAGCGTTAGACAAAACAGCGGAAGAAGCAGAATGGCTTAGAAACTTCCCGGAGGATATTCCTAGTTGGCCCAAACCGGTGCCAGCGGTTAGTATACATTGTGACAGCCAATCGGCTATTGGGAGAGCCCAAAATACAATGTATAATGGTAAGTCTCGACATATACGTCGGATACATAATATCATACGTCAACTGCTCTCAAGTGGCATAATAACGATCGATTATGTTAAGTCGAAGGAAAACCTAGCGGATCCACTAACTAAAGGTTTACCTCGAGAGCAAGTTGAGAAGTCATCGAGTGGAATGGGCTTGAAGCCTATAATCTAAGAATTGTCAATGTGGAAACCCAACCTAGCTGACTAGAGATCCCAAGATCTAGGTTCAAAAGGGACAACATAAACTCTGTGCACTTCAAAACAAGCACTGAAGAGTTTTGTACTCTTTCCCATTCCGATAATGAAGCTGAGTGATGTCTGTCATTGGTTAGCATAAGCTAAGGTTTTTAATGATCACTATATTAGGAGATGAGTCCTAATGGGGGTAAAGATAGATTACCTCTTTATAGTAGATCATCTATTTCAAGTAAGAAGTGAGGCTGCTTTCATGGGAACCTTTAAAGGCGGGTTACCCTAAAGTGCTTGATGAATCCAGGACCGTTGTTCAGGGCCGAAATGAACACAACCGTAGAACGGGAAAATGGTCGAATTAAAGCTGTGTGTTGGCAATTGTCTTGGTTTACACCAACGGCAGAACAGTTCAAGACTATGGGTCACTGGTTTGCCAAGTAAATATGATTGTCACTCACTAGGAAATGTTCAAGGCGAAAGCTACCTATTTCGATGCAGCTTTAGTTCATGGTAACTCTCTCAAGTGTCTCCATGAATATTTGAAGAATTGTGGGGGATTGTTGGAAATTCTTATAAATATTTATTAAGGGTAAATCTGTCATTTGTATCATTGAGTGCTTGTGAGGTGTACAACCCTTTGAAGGGTTGCACCCCACCCAAAGGGTGCCCTATTGGCACCCTTACATGCCTTATAAAAGAAGGCTTTATATCCAATACAAAGGGAGAGAGAGAGAAAAAAAAGCAATCCGAATTTAA
Source organism: Zanthoxylum bungeanum (assembly GCA_019454045.1). Lineage (NCBI taxonomy): Eukaryota > Viridiplantae > Streptophyta > Magnoliopsida > Sapindales > Rutaceae > Zanthoxylum > Zanthoxylum bungeanum. The sequence continues at coordinate 12,016 of SKCR01001444.1, forward strand.
AAAAGGAGACATTTGTTTTGTTTATTTGTTTTGAGAGAGAGAGTTCCACCATTGATCCCAGTTTCAAACACTTGTCAAATAGTGCTCTTTGGACAAGAAGAAACCAAGTTATCCTGTGAGAACATTGGCCAATTACGAATACGTAAAGCACCTGTGACGGGGTCAATAAGTTCTTAAGGACAGAGAATTATCTCGACTTGGATTCGTAAGGTTTTTCTTAATTATCAAGTTTTTAAGGTTTCTATGGTTTATGCTTGTTAGATCCAATTTTCTGGTTTGATTTGGTTGTTTGCATGTTATTTGATGTTTAATGACACTTAATATACAACATATTTTTCGATTATTTCAGCCGGTTTATTATACAAATGCTGACAATTTTTTTTTTGAATATATTTAAATATCATATATTGAATATTTCAATTGATTTCGGTTTTATAGCCCTAATTCCCGAAATTATCGATGAAATTTTTGATGTATTTTGTGAATTGTCTTGCATATAGTGTGAATATATTTTGTATTTGTATGTTTTTAAATTTTTATCAATAATTTTTTATAAAAACTGGCCGGATAAAGCCCGTGACAAGGCCCGGCCGGCCCGGCAGACGCTCAGGCCGGGCTTTTCCCGGGTCCAGGCCAATATTTTCCTTGTCGGGCTCGGGCTGGGCTTATCAAAGTTCGGGTCCGGCCCAACCCATTGTCACTCTTAACTGAGTTAGGGCCTTTTGAAAATAATAATTTTTTATTTTTTAAAAAAAGAATTATTAATTTTTTTGAATTTTCGAATAGTTTAAAATGGAAAAAAAAAATTAAAAATATCAAAGTTTTTAGTCTTTATTTTTAGATTGTATTTATAAATATATGTATTTTGGAATTAAAAATTAATTTATATAATTAAAAAAATATATTTTAATCTATAAAAATCAGATCCAAATCAAGTTCTGAATTTTTTGCTTAAGCCCGATCCGGACCCTAAAATTAAAATTTTACTCTCGGGCCGAGCCAGGCTCGGACGCACCTCAGATTTTTTTTGCCGCCCCTGGTTATAATTTCCGCTATTTTGATGTGTGAGTGTGATTGTGAATGTGAATATGTGTAGTTAACAATCTGCTCTACCCAACTGAAAACTATAAAGTGCAAGAAGTTATTCTTGGTTGTATGACAAACATACTATGATATGCTTGGGTTGTGATTATGTAAATATATTGATTTGTCATACTATGTGTCTTTTAAGGGGGCGAAGTCAGGAGGTTATTTTTATTATTTACATATTGAAAAAAAAATTGAGGGGGTCGACTGACCTCTCGATATATAAAAAGTTTTCTCTTATCTTCAAATATAGCTATTTGACCAACATAATGGTGAAATTTATCTTAGTGACCACAGATTTAGATATGAGAAATGCAGATGTGAGAAATGCAAGTGTTATTTTTGCATTCAAAATAATTTCTTACTAAATCAATTATTTTATACTAATGATATGTAATCTATATATTTTTCAATATTCGATTGGAACATCTGTGTAATGTGAAATGATAATTAGTTTCATGTAATCTATTTATTTATCAGTATTCAATTATATTATCTTATATTGTTGGGTGCTTGATTATTCTATTAGTTATCAAGTATACGAGATTATATTCAAGTACATTAGATAATGAACTATTGGTTCTAAGCCATCTCTGACGATGAATCAACGATTCAAAGTGTTTTTCTGATATATTCTTAATAAACCAACTTTTTTATATAGATGTAGGAGGATCTGATTGAGAAGTAAAAAAACTCCTTTGAGATCTCATCATCTACAAAGAATTTTCGATGTGAAAACACAGAGACAAGGTAATTGTTGCTGGTATAAGATTGAAGATTCTGGGTCTCTCTACATTTATATTCATTCCCTTTGTTCTTTTTCAGCTTCACTTGGGAATTGAAGAGAATTTTTTTATCATTTATGTTCTTTCTCAAGGAACTCAAAGAGTCCTGACTTGTACCAAATATAAAGCAAGGAAGACAAATGACACAATGTCATTGACAAACAATCTTGAAAAGATTTTCCATTTCCATAACAAAGACATGTTCAACTCATACAAGATATTTGATTGTGCCAACAGTGATAGATTAGTTTCAAAAGCATTGCTTTGAAAATCATTTGCTACATAAAAATAAAATAATAATGCTCTGAAAACATGCATAATCTTAAGTTATGACTCTTGATATTTTAAATAAAATTCCGGTCAAAGACGGTGATTTGGCTGGTTGAATTACCAAAACGTCTTGTCTTGTCTACCGCCTTTAACAGCATAGTACATAATGGGCACCATAGGCTATCACATTCTGCAATTGATGAAAAAAGGATTGAGCAACCCAGATTAGTTCAAAATTGTAATGCAGCAGCAGTTGCTCAAGTTTTAACTAACAATGGAAACCTATGGCATGAACTAAGAGTAACAACTATCACATATATGATAGTCAAATCAGAATGCTATAACAGAAGTATTGTTGAGTAAGATGCTGATCTTGATAAAAGCATTCCATGTGGAAAATAGATGTACTTGCAGATTAGTAAATTAGAACTCATCATCATCCTCCTCAGCAATGTGTTTTGCAAGCTCTTGTTCCTGTTGTTGTCTCTCCCTCCTCTTCTCAGCGCCTTCTTTTTCCTTGTGGGAATTTGGTGGGAAACGAAGAGCACGGACTGCCTCGTTATGCATATTGAGGCAGAAAGCAATCCTTGAATTGAATGCAAGTTGAGGTTCATTTGTTGAGTAGATATCTCCCGTCTCCTTTGACACCATACAGCCATTTGCATGATCCACTGTTGCATCAATTGCACCATCTCGGATTGCCTTGGCAACAATACTCTCAGCATCAGCAACAGGATTAGCAGAGTCCAACATTAGCTTCTTGGCAACATCAGCCAGTGAGATGCGAGAATAAGATATGCTGATGTTCCGCAGCCCAGTCCTAATGACATTATGCCGCAGCCTAACAATCAAGTTATTGGTTCGGTCGGAGCTAAAAGAACTTGCGAACTTCTCAGCAACTGACTTAAATAGCTCCAAATCCCCAATCCGCACCGCCTGAGAAACCACACACCATCATATTATAGACGCACGTGCAAGGCATCCCCTTATTTTTATAGTCGAATTAAGTCATTTTTGAATCCAAATTTGTTAGCCCTTCACCTTTTTTTACTAATGGAAAGATTAAATCCAATGACTCAATTTTGAGAAACTTAAACTCACATTCGTAAGCTCAAAATATGGCCTCAATGCCTTCTCCATGCCTTTCTGCATAAATACAGTCCTTTCTGGAATTTCTCCTAGCAATAATCGCACAATGATTGCCCACTTGTTGCATTGAACTCGGAAGCCAAGGGCAGCGACAGGAGCTTTCCGAGCAGCTTGAAGAAGAGATTCTTTTGCATCTGTGTACTCCAGTTGTATTGTCCTAATCTTTCCCAAGTAAAAGAGGTACCGACAAAACTGCAAGAGTAAAATAGTTAGTGCCAGCAAATCCACAGCAAATAAGCACGAACGATGACTGTTAAGAGGAAAACAATGCATGACCCTGAAAAAACATTCCATTACAGAACTCATGTCATGTTTCTTACACTAGCATTTCTTGGAACAAGATAAATCAAACCACAAAATGGGTATTCCAACAAACACATCTTAGAATGCAGAATTGTCTTGATGAAAGAGTGTCAAAAAAAAAAAAAGATTCAGAAAATTAGGAGTTGCCTGCTGGTTTGAGTGAGCTTCAAATCGAGGTGCCTTAGACCTCAATTTCTCAGCTTGATCATACAAGTTGTAATGGAGGTAATTGCGAAGTAGCAGGTTGAGAAGTGTTTCCTGCATCAGCATTGTCATACAATGTGTAAATACCCAGCAGTTCTATCCAAAAATAAGACCCCAGATATATAAACAGCATTTCTATGAAAACCAAAAATTTACCTGACCCAGCTCGTCATGGCGCAATGTTGCAATTCGGTGCAGGGCAAGGAGGTTCCTATGCACAAATAAACTCCAAAGTTAGACCTAATTCACAAACCTCTAACCTTCCGCTCCATTTCAAGTTAAGTGCACAAACACAAATCACCAATACCTCAAGATCACTAAATTATCAGTTAAACAGAACTCACCCTCTAATTTCAGCAAGATCACCAGTCAGTTCATAGCAAAGAGAGTAATAGAAGTAAAGCCTGGCAGCTAAAACATCAACCGTTCTCCTATTCACGTTCTTCAACCGTGCAATGCTTGCCGACGAACATGTTTTAGCCTTGAAACATCCCAATACAATACAACTTCAATAAACACAACAGAACTACGTCAATAAAAAAGGGAAAAAAATTTGAGTGCAGTACCTCATTGTATCTCTTCTTATCAATCAAAGAGATAAGCACAAGCAAGTAGCAGTAAATCTCTAACTCCGGCAAAGGATGTTTCGTAGGAGCTTGAGCTCCAGACGACGCCGTATCAACTTCCATTTCATACTCATCTTCCTATTTACAAACCAAAAATTAAATTTTGACTAAAACCCACCAAGGTTTTCAAGAATTTACGAAATTACCTTGCCCAAAAACGAGAGCAGGCGATTGTGGGCTTCGGATCCCGGAGGCAGAGCGAAATTGAGGAAAGCCGACAGCACGGGAGACTTGAGTTTCCGTCTCAGCGCCATCGTCAGCCTCACTGCATGCAGTATCCTCCGCAATTCCCGGGCGTGTGAGCCAGTTTCGATCAGCGACGCTATCTCCTTCAAATCTGAACATAAATTAATTTTTGTTAAAGCAAAATTAATTTAACGGAAAATGTAATTTAAAAAAGAAAAATTGATTAGTTAATGGGATCGTACGGTGGAGAGTGGAGGGAATAGAGGCGGAGGAAAAGGAATTGGCGGGGATTTCTTTATCTTTCATCTCGACATCTTCAGTCATCTTCTCCGACTGTCGGGGCAAATTAAATTAGGGTTTGTGATAATGAAATTTGGGGATTTTTTCCCCTGTAAAGATTGGAACTTTAGTGGCGGAGAGAGAGTTGATTTGCAGAGATGGGAGAATGGTGGAGTTGCCTGGCCGGCTTATTAGGGTAGAGAATGGTAGACATAAACGCCGACACAACCGAATCGTTGACCAATCGAATTTAAATCGGACCGAAAATCACAATCGAATTAGATGGGTCCGTTCGGTTGCAATTGGTACATTTTCAACCGAACAGTTCAATTGTAACAAATCTGATTCAATCGTGAAAAAATCTAGTTCAACAGTAAAAAAATACAGTTGAACTCGATTTTTTAAGGTTGAACCGGATTTTTAAAATTATTTATAAATTTTTTTAAAAAAATTAAAAAAAAATACGGTTCAAGTGTAACCAAACCCTAAGTTCGATTTAGTTACGGTTAATGTTTACGATTTCGGCTTTAGCCGAACCGTAAATCGTACGGTTCGGTATGTGCATACCTGGAGAATGACATAAATTATGATACAAATAAGAATGTAATAGAAAAATATCAAGAATAATATAATAAAAATTTAAAATGGACATGTGAATGTAGTAATTTCCTGGTCTTCTAAAGCAATGAGAATTTGATAATATCTGAGTAACCATCAAGCAAGCAATAGTAGGTATGTCCTACTACTTTTTCCAAAATTTGGTCGAGAAATTGTAAAGGAAAATGATATTTTCTAATGACTTCATTTAGTTTTCTATAATCAATGCACATATGCCAACTAAATAAGATTCGAGTTGGAATTGATTCTCCTTTATCATTTTTTACGACAATTATTCTAGACTTTTTTGTCACAACTTGTATTGGACTGGCCCACTTAATATCGGAGATAGGGTAGATAATGTCTTCATCAAGAAGTTTAAGAATTTTTGTTTTTACCACTTCTTTCATATAAGGGTTTAATTTTCTTTAGGGTTGACGTATGTCCTGGCATTATCTTCTAAATGTATTATGTGTGTGCAAATCAAAGGATTAATGTATTTTATATCTTTTAAAGTTCATCCAATTGTTATTTTATGTTCTCTCAATAATTTTAACAACTTACATTCTTGATCACTTGTGAGTGAGGAAGAAATTACCATATGGTAAGGTTGTCATCTCCAAGAAATGCATACTTCAATCATTCTAGCAAAGTCTTTAATTCCAATTTGGGTGTTTCTTCATGTTTTTTCTTCTTCTAGTGTTCCTAGTTCTTCAAAATTTTATTTATCTTCATCGTCTTCCAATACCTGTGTAGAATCAAGTAAAGAAAAATCATTAGAAATATCTGAATTTAATTGTGTACTTGATTCAAGAAAATTAACTGTACAAATTTCCATATGGTCAGATAAACTCCCCTGAATATGTTCCTCCAAAATTGGTTCAATTAGTTATATGTTCTCGTTTTCAATGTCCTCATCGTATGGTTGTTTGATAATGTTGAAAACATTAAGCTCCAGCATCATATTGCCAAAGGTAAATTTCATGATTTCATTTCTGCAATTAATTAAAGCATTAGCTGTTGCTAAAAATGGACGACCAATTATTACAGGAATTGGCTTATAACTGTCTGCTACAGGTTGTGTTTCCAAGGTAATAAAATTCATAGCATATATAAATTTATCAACTTGTAATAACACATCTTCCAAAATTCATTTCGGTACCTTGACTGATCTATCGGCAAGTAAAATAGTAGTTGAAGTTGGTTTTAACTCGCCAATATTAAGTTGTTGGTAAACCGAGAATGGAAGCAAATTGACACTAGCTCTAAGATCAAGCAATGAATGTTCAATTTTATGATTTCCAATAATGCATGAAATAGTTGGATAACCAAGGTCTTTGTATTTTAAAATATTATCGTTTGTGAGAATGAAACTTACATATTCGGCTAGAAAAACTTTCTTTCTTACCTGAGAATGGAAAAGTCTTTTAGAAATTTGACATAATATGGTATCTGTTTGATGGCATCTAACAAATAAATTGAGAGCATAAACTACATAAAATTTTATTCATTTCAAAGTGTGCAAAAATAAAGAGATAAGCTCCCATTTTTATATATACATGATCATAACACAAAAAAAATGCTTAATAAAATGGATGATCATGGATCATAATATATATCTCGGGACATCCACATCATTTTAATTTATTTATAACTCTCTCATTTGGATGTTCATTATACAGAAAACTACCTCATTAAAACCATTTCAGGAAAAATCTAATGGGATAAAATCATAGTAACGAAATAGAGTAGACCTGGCCACCGGTTCGATTATGGTTCCGAACCCAAACCGAACTGTCCGGTTCCCAGTTCCATAAGAATGTGAAACCGATAATCGGAACCGAATCGGACAGTTCCAGTTCAATTTATTTTATTTTTTAAAAAAATAATTTTTAAAAATGAAAATTTAATTTTAAAGAAATTTATAATTAGATATTATTATCAAATAAATATAATAAAAAATTTATTTATTTGAATTTTATTATAATAAATTAAAAACTTAAATTAAAAATAAAGTAAAGAGCTTGAACTTAAAAAAATATTATTTATTTGAATTTAAATTTTATTATACTAATGCTGGTTCAGAATTCTCTTATGATGAGTTTGTAGATGAGGATGATCTTCATGTAGCCTACACTGATCTGTTTAATGAGAGCCTAACTATCAAATAGACGAATGTTGAGGTCAGTAGAGGTTAAAAGAAATTGAGATAGAAAAGAATTAAGTTCAAGCCAAGTTTAACAAGAGCCTTTTAGTTATTGATGACCTTGAGGAGATGAATAAAAGACTAGTTGATATAATCAAATTCTTATAAGCATAACTTGAAAATTCTAGAACCCAGATATTTGTATTTTCTAATAAGACTGAGAAACTAGACTGCATGTTAGAGATTAACGTTGATTCAAAATGTGATAAGGCGTCATCGTCTAAAACTGTACATACCCCTAATCCATGTAACTTAGGAAAGAAACTTGTCGATGTATATCATAAAAATACTCTTATTGTTTCTTGTCATATGACCCAACCTCAATCTAAAGATGTTGTTGGTAAACCTCGCTCTCGTCCGAAGTTTGTGCATTTTTGCCATCACTGTGGCAAATCAAGACATATTATGCCCAAGTGTTTTATGTTTCATAAATAAAAGAAAAGGCATCAGCGTGTTTTGCCTACATTTGATTCATTGAATCTAGTCCTTAAGTTTCTGCACTAGCTAAACAGACGCCATTCATTATTGAGAAACTTGAATTGCTGACAATGAGTTCTCAAGTGAATGATACTCATAAGAAAGTTTGGGTAAGGAAACGAGATGACTTCCTATCAACTTCTGAATGTCTTGATCCTAACAGGCATGATGAGAGTGCACTTCGGTGTACTTCCGATATAAGATATCCAACATTTGATGTCCATACAGTGGTATCTACAACTCCCTCGTGGGCTTCATAACAAGAAATTATATATTCTGTTAAAGAAAGTCCTTCGTGTAAATTGCTTTGAATGGGTAAATCAATCATTTGACCTTGGGGTTCAGACATTAATCCTCTCATATCCACCAATTGGTGTACTTGAGATGCATTTCATCTAGCTCTCGAAAAAGACATTATATATGTTGGATTAAAGAGATCAGTCATCTTAAAATTAGGATTCATTTCTTATCGTAAATATTCACTTGTAGCATACCATATCTCAATAGATTGACGAAGTTTTTCTATCGCCTGTACATTCCCATAATGATGGAGTTTTTCCAAAATAAAATTTTATTGTTCAGCATCTTGAACTAGCCATCGTTTTGAAGGTATCGTTAAAAGATCATCAATACCTAGTGAAATAGAAGTAGCAGTGGTTTGATGGAAACTTATGTGTTATGGTTGGTGCTCGGAGCGCCAATCCGGATAGTATTAATATTCGATTCATGAATACGAACAATACATTTATTCCATAATATTACTTATTTATGGTTACACCTCTTATTTTTATATACGTATTCGATCTAATAACTATTAGATTGAAACTAAATCTGATTTAGTGATATGTATATACTAGACAAAAACCCATAATTTACAACGTAGCTTGTAATTGACATTGGAAAGTGTCACTATAAGTTGTATATTCTCAAATAAAGTTCTTGGTCAAGATTTACTGACACCAGTCGTTAGTAAAATCTGCTGAGACCAATACATGTTGTATATCGGACTTGGTTTGATGGTTTATTCCAATGAACCATGAGTCTTGGGAGACTCGTATAGACGTGTATGCATTTATTTGATAAACACTGAACGACTCACCGAAGATTTCCTAATAGATGACACATCAACGTCAATAGGAATCTTCTCGAGTCGAGTAGCATAATGGTCCATCGACTTGAGATACCACCGTGGATATATGAGACATCCTTCACACTTTTATGACAGTAACGTCACTGATCTATTTAGATCAAATCTCTATGTGCTCGTTGGGTGTGGACTGATGCTCATGATATCCTGTGAGTATCAGATAAAATCTTTCAGTCATGTGTACATGACATAGGTATCATGTACGTATTTGTGATCTAACAAATCCATGGTCGTGGTATACTTCGGAAGTGAGTTCCAAGTGTGATTTAGAGATCGTAAGTTTGAAAGTCGACTATATTATACCTTAGGGATTTGACGTTCTTAATTATATCTCTGGTATAATATTGATAGCTTGTGACGAATGGATTATACGTATGCAATTGTTGGGGTTGGTGCTCAGAGCGCCAATCTGCATCGTATTTATGTCTGATTCATAAATACGATCAATTCATTTTTCCATAATATTACTAATTTATGGTTGCACCTTTTGTTTTTAATATACGTATTCGATCTGATTACGATTAGATTGAAACTAAATGTGGTTTAGTTATATGTATATATTAGACAAATGCCCGATAATATATAATGCAATACACAGTAACAAAGCTAGTTTGTAATTGACATTGGGAAGTGTCACTGCTAAATGTATATTATCAAATATTGTTCCTGGTCAAGATTCACTAACACGGGTCGGTTAGTCAAATCCGTTGAGACCAGTACATGTCGTATATCGAGACTTGGTCCGATGGTTTATCCCAATGAACCATGAGTCTGGGGAGACTCGTATAGACGTGTAGGTGTTTATAGTGTATAAACACTGAACGACTCACCAAAGATTCTTAATGGATGGTACACCAACGTCAATAAGAATCTTCTCGGGTTGAGTAGCATAGTGGTCCTTCGACTTGAGATACCACTGTAGATGTATGAGACATCCTCCACACTTAGATGGCAGTCACGTCACCGATCTATTTAGATCAGACCTCCGCATGTTCGTTGGGTGTGGACCGATCCTCAGGATATCATGTGTGTGTCAAGATAGGATCTGTCAGTTCTGTGTACAGAACATAGGTAGTCCATATGTGATTATCAATCAGTTAAATCTATGGCCATAGTATACTTCGGAAATCAGTTCCGAATGTTATTTATAGATTGCTAATAGAATCATCGACGAGATAATACCTATAGAGATTTGACGTTTACATCTATATCTCTGGTATTATCCGGATACCTGTGACAGAGGGATTATACGTATGCAATGACCTAGACCTGTATGATTCAGCTAGTTTATTTGTGGTCGTCATAATTTACGGGTGGGTAAATTATGGACACGAAATTGGATTTTGTGACGGATATACCTGAATCTAGAGAGTCTCACTAATGAAATATACTCGTATAGCACTAGGACGAATTTTATAAATAATGATCATTATTTATAAATCGTTTAAACGTTAAATAAAAAATACATGCGAACGGGCTGAACCGTCATTTCCTAATTAATGTGTATTTGTATTTAATATATGATATTATTAAATACACATTAATAAATTGTCAAATAAAGGTATTTGACATATATTATTAATATATGTATTTGAGATATTTAAAGTAAATATAATACATATATTTGAGATATTTGTATTTAATTAATTATTTAATTGTTAAATGATTAATATAATTAAAATATAAATATCTCACCAAATGATAAAGCTAGGAAATGATTGTAAGTGTATATTGTTGACTTATACATTAAAGGAAAATGTTGTCAAATTGAATTTGACTTCTTTAGATATTTGTTTTAAATTGTTTAAAATTGAAATATCATTTTTTCCTTTATTTTCTTTAATTTCGGCCAACACCCTAAAATAAATATAATTGTTATATTATTAAGTTGCAATTGTTGACTTGGTTGAATAATTCATTAAAGTATAATGATTTAGAAAACAAGTTGACAAGTTGTAAATTAAATGAAACAAAAAAAAAATATCTAGATATTTCTTACCAATTTCGGCCAATGCTTAAATTTGTGAGTATATTTGTTTTGTTTCTGTTGGACAAAATGACCCATAGCGTCACTATTTGCACAGATCATTGTGTTGTTGTAGCAAATTAACTATGTGACAAGGAAATTGCACTCTCATCGTTTGTGATTAGATCACCATAGATATATAAATGAAGAGAGGTCCCTATGATTAGTTCCTGGACTGAGAATGATATGAGACAATATCAGTCCCCGAAGGTTTAATCATTAAATATCCCTAGCCGGAGTATTATCGAGACTGGACGTCGATAATGCGGAATAGGCTAGTATTGCACTTGTGTGCGTTGTGAGGGCACAACGGCATAGTTCTCATATATATATAAGTATTGGATACTTATGCAAGTGCGATAGGAGGTCGTGTTTCACCGATGGTACGGGAAACAGCTTCGCTCTGGATAGACCCCTCGGAATCCCATTGGTATTATGACTATGTGTCTATGGGAGTCCGACATCAGGGTAGGTGTATTTGGTCTTAACCTGAGACTTGCATCGCTAATGCTTGCGACAATCAATATACTTTGGTTGAGGTCGTCTAGGACTCTAACCGGTTCTGTGTACGCCAATACTGGGTATATTGAGAATCGTAGAGTTTGGGTGTGATGTCAAGACGAAAGTATCACTCCAGTCATAATGGAGATGATGTCACGCAGGATACGGTATTAGTGCTCTTAAAGTGATGCGCATCCAATCGTGATATTATGAATAGGTCATGAATATCCGATTATAGAGACTAGTTACCAGACATCCGACATGTGCTTCGGACGGGGCAGACACTTATCCAGCCCCAGCCCTAGCACGTGACTATCTGATACTGGACCAACATACGCGATACTTGGTATACTACGCTTGATACAGATCTTAATATTCTTAGATGGATATGTCCGGAGAATTGGGTAGACTTGGTGCTATGCTAGGAGTCGACCTTGTCTCGTAAATCGGTAGAACGTAGTACTTGGTACGTACGTGATTCGGATACTCCGACGACCGTATTTACTGCCAATATATCCGGGGATCTCATGGGTCGCTTCCCGATAATCCACCGATGACGCATAACTCGCAATCTTAAATAATCTGGGATTATATAGTAGAGAGAGAGAGAATTAATCTAGGATTAATAACGGAGATATTTTATCTAGGATAAAATATCGTCTAAAGAGAGAGAACGATTAATTTGGAATTAATCGATGAATTAATATATTCGATATATTAAACGAAATTGGATTTACGACGCAGAATTAAAATTAGATTTTAATTCGGGCGAACGAATTAATTTGAATTAATTCGTTAGCGACGTGAATAGTGAATTCGCTAGGCGTAATCATTTAATTACGACGCAACGGAAAGTTCGTTAATTTGGAATTAGCGAACCCGAGCCCGAGTGTGATTGCGAGCGCATTCGTATTTCGAATTCGAGTGCGGCGACGCAAGTCACATCAAGCGTCAAATCATTCGTCACATCAAACGTCAAATCAAATGTCACTTTGAGTGATGTGATTGATTGATGTGATTGATTGATTGATTGAAAGACAACTTGTGACACTTTGAGTGATGTAAGTTGTTGGAATAGTAATAGTTGTTGGAAAGTTTTTCTTTGACTTTTTGAAAGCCAAATTGTGTATATACCTTTAATATATTTTGGAAAATATATAAGGTAATTATTTTACACTTTCCAAATAACAACAACACAAATTTCTTCTCTCTCATTCTTTCTCGAAAGCTCACGCCCAAACACAAAATAATGGACTGGTTTGGAACCAGTTTTGGCGTGAAGAAAAGGGAAGCAAGAGTGGATTTTCATGGTGAAAATCCAAGTGCTAGCACACTTACGAGACTTGCGAAGGTGGTAGGGAGGTTCACCCATGAGCCGGGATCCGTTCGACGTGGCTAGGAGCTCCGTTTTCTCAGCTCAAAATCTGAAATTGAAGACAGTGGACTGATGCAGTACATGCGCCAAAACAGTGAGGTTTTTGTGCTTCAATCGTCTTCAAATCGACTCAACCGATCGATGTGAGTATTCCGCTATCTCCGTTGGTGTGTTCACACAATATTTTCATTGCTTGTTTGATCTTGGGACCTAGAATAAACCTAACAATGGCATCAAGAGCCTTAGGTTCAAGCATGAAAAATGTAGGGTTAAAATTTGGGAAAACTTGATTTGAGCATGTTTAATGAAATTGGATGATTTGATATGCTTAAATATGTTTAATTGAGGATTTATTGGATCAATTTGTTGAAATTATGATGGATCAAATTTCCCCAAAGTTCAAGTGTTGGTCGAATGTGTAGGGATTTTTTTTTTTGAAATCTTGGTTTTTTGATTTTGATTCATTCGATGAGTTGGAATCATGTTGGATAATGTTAATTTAAAATTAATTGGATTGAATTTTGAATTGAACAAAAATCCCCAAATTCTTACCTTGGCCGAATTGGATATGCCCTAATATTGTCTTGGTATTTTGATTTTATGAACATTGGATGTGTATGAAATCATTCGGGAAGTTAATACGTTGTCGATTGTGTAATTAATCGGATTGAATGAAAATCGGACAAAATAACCTTCCTTGGCCGAGACTTAGAAGCATGTAATATGGGTTTGATTTTCATTAATATGTTGGACATGTAATGATAATAATGAACATGATTATTGGACTAATTTGATGTTTTGGAAATGTTGATTTAGGTGATTAATCATATAATACACTTTAGGTAATTAAATTGCTAAATTTGATTTATGTGATTTAATTATTTGAGGCCTTAAAATTGGATTTGGGCTATTAAAGTTGTTATTTTGCTTATTGGGCTTTGTGGTACAAAGTTGGGTTTAGGCCAAATGGATTGGATCCAATTGGGCCCAAAACCATTTCCGTTAAGCCCAAATGCGACTAATGAACCTTTAAAGTTTAAATTGGGCCTAATGGGCCAAGATTGATTTATGGGCTTATGGGGTAAATCCCGGATTGGACTTTGGTTATCGGTTTGACCCGAGTTTACCAAAAGTCCACGCCTTAAGAAATCAATTAAAAGCCCATTGGACTTGAATTGAATTGACGTTGGACGTTAATCGGGCTTTGAGACCCGTAGCGATTAAATTTGGAATTTAAGTCGTAAAAGGTTCATTAAATAAAAGTGTAATATTTAATTTGGAATTGAATAGTGAATTAGTATTAAATACATGTTAAATTGGATTTAATGATGTAGTTTAATTTAATTCAATAATTCGTACTTTAAGTACTTATTCGCAAAAACGAGTTTGACTCGAGCAAAATCAAATCGTTGTTTGAACATTGGATGATCACTTAATTTTATCAGATTAATTAATTTGATTAGATTGATTGATAGCATGCTTTTGTGTGAATACGTGGTTGATGAATGAATAATGTATATCGGATGGATATTAGTCGGGTGGAGCAATTTTAGAAATTGTTGTAATAAATTCGATTTATTAAATTGGACCTGCGTGTCCAGCCTTATCACCTCTATTCTCTTTGTATTCTCTTCTCACCTATTCCCTCAATGTATATGAGGTTTCTTTAGAAGTGTAGTGTAACGGGTAGAAGTAGTACAAGTGCTAGCTTGAGTGAGAAAGGGAGAGATTTGATCTAGGATCAATGTGTAAAGTATCCATCCGCATATCATTATTATTTTATTTCATACTCGCTTTATTATGTGTTTAGAATGCATGTTTAAGGGTGTATGAAGATGAGACCTTAACAAAGATAATTAAATTGGTAGCCAATTTGCACGCGAAAAGCCCTCATCAAATATCATGCGTCTTTTCCTTCCATTGAGTGATTCTTACTCAAGATCCTAGATTGGCATGGGTTGTTGGCCAAAGTCAAGCCCTTGTCCGTCGAAGATGTGTTTGAATCACGAAGCTTTGTTCCATATTGGTGTCATGTCCAAGTTGTGGTTTGTTGGCCAAAGTCAAGACCACTTCTTGTCCATCGACATTGATTACGAAGCTTCCATGGTCAATGGGTCCGCGCTTGACTGGGATCATTAGGTTTGTTGTGCCAAAGCCAAGGCCTAGTTGATTCAGAGGAAAAAGGTTAGGATATATATTGGATATATAGACATATATGAGATATGTTTCGGACTTGGATGTCCACCTACTGGATCTAGGAGTTGGATGAGATCCAATTGATCTTCGAGATCTACCTAGTTAATTATCATACAATTTGTTGGCCAAAGTCAAGATTGTGTGATATTTAACGGGATCCTAGCCCACTAGGAAACACGGTTTCCCGAGTACTCGACAGAGGGTTAGAGGCTCGCCGAAAAATAGTGGGAGGCAAGAATTGAATTTGCAATATTCGTTCAATTACTCGCCATAACCGCTCAAACAATATCATTCGTCGTAATTTTAAATGTTAGTTGGACTAATATTAAATTGTTGTTTTAAAAATATATATATAGTTGGACTATATACAAACTCATTCAATATATAGTTGATTTTATAATTGGATTATAGTAATCAATATAATTGAATTAAAATGATAGTTGATTTTATAATTGGATTATAGTAATCAATATTAAAATTATAGTTGATTAAATAATTGGATTATTGTAATCATTATAATAAATAGTACCTTATTAAATTGATTAAATAGTTGGACTATTAAAATCATGAAAGAAATTGAAAAGTTGAATATTTAAATATATATAATCATTGGATTAAATGTTTTAAATGATTTAATTTTCAAATTGGGAATTAAATTTCAGGATGGTCCTGGAAATAAATAATAAGTTATTCTATTTGATAAAATAACCTATTATGCCTAAGCCCAGAATCAAGCAAATAAGTAGAGCGTAATCTTTGGAAGACTTATGTGATGATGACTTTAGTGCTTAATTCATTATACTTGACATAAATCTATGTTTAGATTTAAGAAGTATTAAAATTGCAATTAATAATTCTTGGAGAATTAAATGATCAATCTCAAGGAGATAAAGTCAAAGTTTGCAATTGGGCGTGTTGCACAAGGTGCACATCGTTTCAATATTCCGAAACCCAAGGCTTGGCCAAAGGTTTGTGAAATATTGAAAAGATAATTGACATATCCCAAAGTAACTACCATTTGGATATGGCAGACACCAATGAATTAAAGAAAGGGCGAGGCTCTAACTTTAAAAATATTTGTCAAAGTTATGTTCACTACTAGTATTGAAATTAGATTTTAAATACTTAGTGTGGTACATAAAAATATGTTTTGATGGTCAGATCATCTGCTTTGAGCAGGATACTGACTTCAAGCTGAGATTACTCTGCGAATCGGAAACGGGACGAAAGTTGCTGTTTCGACCGTAGATACCTAAGTTTAGGAACTACCTTCGGGGGTATGTACTTAAATTAGGAACTGTTATAATGTAACTAGTTTAACTAGAGACATTATCTCTATATCAGTGTTTAATCCGTTGCGGATAAACCTTTATATTCTTGAACACTAAGTGTTTCATTATATAAGATGATACTGAGATAAATACATTAGATGTGAATAACAGAATTTATATTTTGAATATAAATAAAATCTCAAACATATAAAATGACAAATAAATAGCTCAAATTGATTTGATCAATAGAGACTTATTTGTGGCATTGTCGTCTGGGACACAATTAAACATGACTCGTATATCCACATTTTTGAAGAGTGGGTACTTGGACTGATTTGACTAATCAAATAAAGTCTACGAATCTAGTTTATTAGGTAAAACACCTAAAATACTATTTACTTGGTAATAGTATAAGGGCCACCAATCTGTTAGCCCTATTCATTGTGAAGATAGTGGGCCCATATCTAGCAAGGCTAGATGTGAACATGAATATTTCGTGACCTTAACGGATGTGGCATCACGTTATGGTTATGTGTTTCTTTGAAAAACACAAATCGGAAACTTTTAGGGTTTCGACACACGAAGTAGACAAACAGATCGGCCATAGTATTATACCGTCGCGGTAAGACCGTAATGAAAATGCTTAAGCATTAAGTTTCATACATACATGAAAGAGTATGGTATTCTTTCATATGAGGACTCCTCCCGAGACACGTCAGTTAGACGGTGTGTCCGAACTAAAACCGAATTTTGTTGGACATGATAAGGTTTATCACGAGTCGCTCTGAGCTACTGTTTCCTTCAATATGATATGTATTAACAGTGCAAAACTTATTTAGAATAAGGTTCCATGAAAATCTGTTTGACAGAATTCATATTGGATATGAACGGGAAAGAAACAGGGTTTCACACTCCTGATAATTTGGGTATGTCAGGCATAATGTTTGGATGATACCAAACTAAGGACCCAAATTGGATAAGTGCCAATATAGGTTATCCTAAGGGAAACCATGAGTATAGTACTTGTAAATCTCACATGAGAACAATGTGATTGTTGCTCACCATGCGGTTTTTCTTGAGAGGAATACCGATATGCAGTGGTCAGTGGGAGGATAGTGATACTCGATGAAAATCAGTAATACTATTCAAGGCACGAAGTCCTTAATGAACATAAATATTTCATCTATGATGAATTTACACCATTAATCTTCAAATACACAAGAAACTAGTAGATCTGATAGAGTCAGAAAACAACCTAGGGTATGGGTTTCTGATCTAACCTCATAAAGATGTCAATCTTATGGAGGTATACCAACCGACTACGTTTGAGGAAGTGATACAAGGTATCGACTTCCTACTATGGCAAAGTGCCATGAGTCCGAAATGGATTCCATGTATAACAACTATGTTTGGATACTAGTTGTTGTACCACAAGGCATTGTGCCTATTGGTACATTAAACGTCTTCAGGGAAGACATACATGGAAGGCAACATACCAACGTACAAAGCTGGGCTTTTGACAGAAAGGTATCGTTATCAACATTGTGTTAATAACGGTTCAACCTTTTACCTGTTGCCATGGTAAATCCATTTTGAAAATGCTTGTAGATAACTGCGTATTTCATTTATGAAATGTGTCAGTTACAGATCAAAATCGCTTTCCTGAAAAGGAAACCTTTTGGAGGATGTCTACAACATCCTGACGATTTTGTATAACCGACAAACAAGGTTTGCGGGTTATTCGATCCATGTTTGGATTGAAGCAAGCATAAGGTTCTTGGAATTGACGTTTTGAAGTAATCATAATGGTTTATGATTTGACTCAAAACGAAATAATTCTTGTGTATATATGGAGGTTAGTGGGAGCGCACTCACAATGAATGTCCTGTATAAAATAATGATAATATATGTCATTTCATGGAAATGAAATTCCCATAAAACTATTGTTGAAAGCTTGGCTTCATAGACATTCTTTCAATAGAAATTCTCCGTAGAATTCTGGGGAGTAACAACCTTTATTCGAGGAATAAAGATCTACTGGGATAGATTTGGAGTTTGTTAACACTCTCTGGGAAATTGTACAATTAAAATGTACTTGTATTGGTGTCTCATACGCTTCGAGCATATGGAGTCACGATCAGGTCAATCCAAGTGATAGTCACTGGATTGAAGATTAAGAACATCTGTTAGTGTCTCAGAGAACTAAAGATGCTGTCTTAAACTATGGAGAATGAGAACTTGAAGTGACTGGGATCAGTGGATCACTGCTGCAAGTTTCCAAACAATTAAATACTATGGTACTATAAAGTTTGAACACTGGGACAGTGAGCTGGAAATATTTCGAGCAAGATAACTGTTGCCGAATAAACAATAATGCTGATTATTGCTGCAGCTGATGAGGCAGCAATAGAAGTCTTTGGTTCGAAAATAAATCTAATTAGATTAGATATAATTCTGTTAGTAGCTGAGCTAGGCGTCAGCACAGACTAAGGAATTAAAGGTCTCATCGACGATCCAGAAATATACTTTCTATATCATCTGATTCGTTCGGATCATACATCGTGGCGATGTGATGATCGTGTAAATCGCATCGGATGATAATCATGCAAATCCGCTGACGAAAACCTTTTCTCAGCAATTTGAGCGAACCGTACATAGTTCGGGTGTTAGACACTCGAGTGACTGGCTATGTGCCAAGTGGGAGATTGTTGGACAAAATGACCCATAGCGTCACTATTTGCACAGATCATTGTGTTGTTGTAGCAAATAACTATGTGACAAGGAAATTGCACTCTCATCGTTTGTGATTAGATCACCATAGATATATAAATGAAGAGAGGTCCCTATGATTAGTTCCTGGACTGAGAATGATATGAGACAAATCAGTCCCCGAAGGTTTAATCATTAAATATCCCTAGCCGAGAGTATTATCGAGACTGGACGTCGATAATGCGGAATAGGCTAGTATTGCACTTGTGTGCGTTGTGAGGGCACAACGGCATAGTTCTCATATATATAAGTATTGGATACTTATGCAAGTGCGATAGGAGGTCGTGTTTCACCGATGGTACGGGAAACAGCTTCGCTCTGGATAGACCCCTCGGAATCCCATTGGTATTATGACTATGTGTCTATGGGAGTCCGACATCAGGGTAGGTGTATTTGGTCTTAACCTGAGACTTACATCGCTAATGCTTGCGACAATCAATATACTTTGGTTGAGGTCGTCTAGGACTCTAACCGGTTCTGTGTACGCCAATACTGGGTATATTGAGAATCGTAGAGTGTTGGGTGTGATGTCAAGACGAAAGTATCACTCCAGTCATAATGGAGATGATGTCACGCAGGATACGGTATTAGTGCTCTTAAGTGATGCGCATCCAATCGTGATATTATGAATAGGTCATGAATATCCGATTATAGAGACTAGTTACCAGACATCCGACATGTGCTTCGGACGGGGCAGACACTTATCCAGCCCCAGCCCTAGCACGTGACTATCTGATACTGGACCGACATACGCGATACTTGGTATACTACGCTTGATACAGATCTTAATATTCTTAGATGGATATGTCCGGAGAATTGGGTAGACTTGGTGCTATGCTAGGAGTCGACCTTGTCTCGTAAATCGGTAGAACGTAGTACTTGGTACGTACGTGATTCGGATACTCCGACGACCGTATTTACTGCCAATATATCCGGGGATCTCATGGGTCGCTTCCCGATAATCCACCGATGACGCATAACTCGCAATCTTAAATAATCTGGGATTATATAGTAGAGAGAGAGAGAGAATTAATCTAGGATTAATAACGGAGATATTTTATCTAGGATAAAATATCGTCTAAAGAGAGAGAACGATTAATTTGGAATTAATCGATGAATTAATATATTCGATATATTAAACGAAATTGGATTTCGACGCAGAATTAAAATTAGATTTTAATTCGGGCGAACGAATTAATTTGGAATTAATTCGTTAGCGACGTGAATAGTGAATTCGCTAGGCGTAATCATTTAATTACGACGCAACGGAAAGTTCGTTAATTTGGAATTAGCGAACCCGAGCCCGAGTGTGATTGCGAGCACATTCGTATTTCGAATTCGAGTGCGGCGACGCAAGTCACATCAAGCGTCAAATCATTCGTCACATCAAACGTCAAATCAAATGTCACTTTGAGTGATGTGATTGATTGATGTGATTGATTGATTGAAAGACAACTTGTGACACTTTGAGTGATGTAAGTTGTTGGA
The DNA here is from genome assembly GCA_019454045.1 of Zanthoxylum bungeanum. NCBI lineage: Eukaryota > Viridiplantae > Streptophyta > Magnoliopsida > Sapindales > Rutaceae > Zanthoxylum > Zanthoxylum bungeanum. The sequence goes on from SKCR01001444.1 coordinate 32,957, forward strand.
ATAGTAATAGTTGTTGGAAAGTTTTTCTTTGACTTTTTGAAAGCCAAAATTGTGTATATACCTTTAATATATTTTGGAAAATATATAAGGTAATATTTTACACTTTCCAAATAACAACAACACAAATTTCTTCTCTCTCATTCTTTCTCCAAAGCTCACGCCCAAACACAAAATAATGGACTGGTTTGGAACCAGTTTTGGCGTGAAGAAAAGGGAAGCAAGAGTGGATTTTCATGGTGAAAATCCAAGTGTTAGCACACTTACGAGACTTGCGAAGGTGGTAGGGAGGTTCACCCATGAGCCGGGATCCGTTCGACGTGGCTAGGAGCTCCGTTTTCTCAGCTCAAAATCTGAAATTGAAGACAGTGGACTGCTGCAGTACATGCGCCAAAACAGTGAGGTTTTTGTGCTTCAATCGTCTTCAAATCGACTCAACCGATCGATGTGAGTATTTCGCTATCTCCGTTGGTGTGTTCACACAATATTTTCATTGCTTGTTTGATCTTGGGACCTAGAATAAACCTAACAGTTTCATCTTTTAGGGATCAGTGAAGTTCATTAGACATCAAATATAATACAAAAGTAGTTGAGAGAAAAGGTTGAAGGCTAAAGGAAGATGGATTGGAAAATCATGATTTTGTAAGTTATTTTTCAAAGTCTTCAACATGAAAATTATTTCTAACATGTTTAGCATCATTTTGTGTTGCTTTGGTGTTGTCTCTCTTCTTATAGTTTGTATTTATTTTGGTTGTGAACTTTGATGAAAGATTGATGCATGTAAGTAAGCTTGAAATGGTTTCAAAGCTTAATTTTGATTTTTGGAAAATCAAGTTGTCATTCTAGAGTTGGTAAGCCACTCCTTGGTGACCTATAATTGTTCTAGAGTTGTTTCAAAATGGTGAGGCTAGATTGGTGAAGTATTGAATGGATTAAAGTGTTGGATTTTGTAAATTTGATGAAATTGAAAAATTAGGGTTCATAACCCACTCCAAATTTGGGGCTTTTCATATATGTGATGTATTATGGTATGAATATGATGCATGTAAAATTTTAGGTTGATTTGATTTGATCTTGGCATGTTTTGAACTAAAGGGACTAAATTGTAATTAATTGAAAATTTTGGGTGGCTCACGACATTAGACTAAAAATTGGGGATTTGTGTGAAATCTGATTTTGATGCATTAGATATGTTGAAAAATATTTTAGAAATGATTTAGAATCATCCAAAATTATATTTGATAATTTTTGGGCTAAAATAATCAATTTACAAAGTTTTGGGGCAATTCGGTAATTACCAAAAAATTTGATCTCTTGTATAATTTTTCAGAATTTGATAATTGGATAATTAAATAAATAAGTTTATTTAATTGATCCAAGAAAAAATTTTGAAATCGGAAAATTTTGATTTTTCTGGATTCCGCTGCGTTACCGATATTCCCCCATAACTCGACATGCATAGTTTAGCGAGATTACTTATGGTCGTCATAATTGACTAGTAGGTGAATTATGGACACAAATTTGAATTTATGACAGATAAACCTAAACTTAGAGAGTCTCACAATATGAAGTGTACTCGTTGAGCACTTGGGCAACACGTTATGAATAATACAAATTATCATAATACTTTATTGGATTAAATGAGTTAATTCGAATTGTTAAAACGGTTAAACGAAAATACATGCATTATGAGATTTTGGTCAATTAATAATTAATATGTATTTGTATTTGTCTTTGTATTTTATACAAAAGTTAGATTATATACATATTAATTAATTGTCAAATGAGATTTTGACACATGTCATACATATATATATTTTGTTATTTAATGTAAATAAAAATACACACACACACATATATATCTATATATAATATATATATATATATATATTTGTATTAATTAATTATTCAGTTATTTAATTGTTAAATAATTAAATAATTAGAAATAAAATATATTATCCATAAGTCAAAATTAGTATGATAAATGGTGAGATGAGATATTATAGGTTACAAATAGCATGTTTAATAAATATTATAGTTGTCAAATGTTACAAGTAACCTTAGGCTTTAATTTAATTAGATTAAATAAAGCAAAATGACCATTTTGCCCCCTAAAATTCTGCCAACCTAGTATTTAAAGTAGAAAAATTTTGTTCTCTCTTTCATAAGCTCTCCTTGGCCGAAACTCACCACCATGAAAGCTCCCAAAATTTTTCTTGAAAAAACTTGAGAGAAAGTGATGAAATCAAGAAGGAAGCTTAAGTAAATTAGGAGATTTTGAGGTAATTTTTAATATTTTTAAGCTTAGAAAGTTTGTTTCTTGTTCTTGAGTATCTAGAATAGTTCTATGGTTTATTTCTTTCTTGGATTTTGAGGCTTTTTGATTTGGAGGATGGATTTGGAGGCTAGATGCATGTGTGAAGTTAGATTGAATAATATTAGTGTAATATTAGTTCAATTTTATCATTTGATAACTTGTTGTCATTGTAGAGTGTTATGACCACTATTGTAACTCTAGAATTGTTCTTGATTTCTTCATTGGTGGTGAATTTGATTGGTGTAAATATTAATATGATTAATGTTGAGAAAATTGAATTTGAAACATGAAAAATGATATTTTTGGCACTCAGATCAGATCTGGAAATTCTAAAATTTTGGTGATGAAAAATATTTTGTTTAAACGTATTGGATATGTATTGGCCATTGGAATAATTGCTGGAAATTATTTCGGATTGAAAATATGCGAAAACGGTGAAAAAGGACGTTACCGGATAAGTTTTGGGCTTACCGGGTGTCCGCTATCCAAATAGTGAATTGGGGCTGACCTGGGCAGCCCCGTGTGTATTGGTTGGTCGGTTCAGAAAAAAACGCGTTTTATGTTATTTTGCGGAAAAACATTTTCGTAAAAGTTTCGTGGTGTTTCTAAATTATTTATGGCATTATTTGATATCAAATAAATATGTTTAGGTGAAATATGAATGAATTATTCATATGAGATATTGAATAATTTATTCGGTAAGTTTAAAAAATTTAAAGTTATGATTTCGCTCGAACCGCGCCTTCTGCCGCGCCTGACCCCAAGACTATGGTCTTTACTTGATCCAGGATATGTGATGTATATGTCATTCCGAAGTGATCTATTAACCTGCTAATAAGTCATTTAATGGCAGTTCTATCTATCATTTTATTGTGAAAGACTAGATCGCCCATTCTGCCATAAATACCTCTGTATTCAGCTGAGTAGGATTCGACAATGGATTTGAGTCAATGATTGGAAAACTTCCTTTTCTTGATCTTGATACCACGTAGATAGG
>SKCR01001445.1:0-36755 GCA_019454045.1 Zanthoxylum bungeanum
TATTAAAGTTTGCAATTAGGCATGTAGCACAAGGTGCACATCGTTTCGACATTCCGAAACCCAAGGCTTGGCCAAAGGTTTGTGGAACATTGAAAATGATGATTGACATATCCCAAAAGTGACTACCATTTGGATATGGAAGACACGAAGGAATTAAAGAAAGGGCGAGGCTCTGACTTTAAATATATTTGTCTAAGTTATGTTCACTACTAGTATTGAAATTAGATTTTAAATACTTAGTGTGGTACATAAAATATATATGTATTGATGTTCAGAATCCGCTATGAGCAGGATACCGACTTCAAGCCGAGATTTCTCTGCGAATCGGAAACGGGACGAAAGTCGCTGTTTCGACCGTGGATACCTAAGTTTAGGAACTACCCTTCGGGTATGTACTTAAATTAGGAACTGTTATAATGTAACTAGTTTGACTAGATACAATATCTCTATATCAATATTTAATCCGTTGCGGATAAAACCTTTATATTCTAGAACACTAAGTGTTTTATTATATAAAGATGATACTGAGATAAATACATTAGATGTAAATAACAGAATTTATATTTTGAATATAATAAAATCTCAAACATATAAATGACAAATAAATAGCTCAAATTGATTTGGTCAATAGAGACTTATTTGTGGCATTGTTGTCTAGGACACAATTTAACGAGACTCGTATATCCACACTTTTGAAGAGTGGGTACTAGGACTGATTTGACTATTCAAATAAGGTCTACGATTCTAGTTTACTAGGTAAAGTACCTAAAATACTATTTACTAGGTAATAGTGTAAAGGCCACCGATCTGTAAGCCATATTCATGGTGAAGTAAGTGGGCCCATATCTAGCTTGGCTAGATGTGAACATAAATATTTCGTGACCTTAACGGATGTGGCATCACGTTATGGTTATGTTTTTCTTTTGAAGAACACAAATCCGAAACTTGAGTTTCGACACGAAAATATAAAACAGATCGGCTATAGTATTATACCATCGCGGTAAACCGTAATGAAAATACTTAAGCATTAAGTTTCATACATAAATGAAAGAGTACAATATTCTTTCATATGAGGACTCTCCTCGAGACACGTCAGTTAGACGTGTGTCCGAACTAAAACCGAATTTTGTTGGACATGATAAGGTTTATCACGAGTCGCTCTGAGCTATGATTTCCTTCAACAGGATATATATTAACAGTGCAAAACTTATTTAGAATAAGGTTCCATATAAATCTGTTTGACAGATATCATATAGGGTATGAACAGGAAAGAAACGGGGTTTCACATTCCTGATAATTTGGGTATGCCAGGCATAACGTTTGGATGATACCAAACTAAAAGACCCAAATTGGATAAGTGCCAATATAGGTTATCCTAAGGGAACCTTAAGTATAGTACTTGTAAATCTCACATGAGAACAATATGATTGTTGCTCACCATGCGGTTTTCCTGAGAGGAATACCGATATGCAGTGGTCAGTGGGAGGATAGTGATACTCGATGAAAATCAGAGTAATACTATTCAAGGCACGAAGTCCTTAATGGAACACAAATAGTTCATCTATGATGAATCTATACCATTAATCTTCGAATACACAAGAACAGGGTAGATCGGATAGAGTCAGAAAACAACCTAGGGTATGGGTTTCTGATCTAACCTCATAAAGATGTAAATCTTATTGAGGAATACCAACCGACTACGTACGAGGAAATGATACAAGGTATCAACTCCCTGTTTTGGCAAAGTGCCATGAGTCCAAAATGGATTCCATGTATAACAACTATTTTGGATACTAGTTGTTGTACCACAAGGCATTGTGCCTATTGGTACATTAAACGTCTTCAAGGAAGACATACATGGAAGGCAACATACCAACGTACAAAGCTGGGCTTTTGATGGAAAGGTATCGTTATCAACATTGTGTTAAATAACGGTTCAACCTTTTACCTGTTGCCATGATAAATCCATTTTGAAGATGCTTGTTGATAACTGCATATTTCATTTATGAAATGTGTCAGTTACTGATCAAAATCGCTTTCCTGAAAAGGAAACCTTTTGGAGGATGATTAGAACATCCTGACGATTTTGTATAACCAACAAACAAGGTTTGCGGGTTATTCGATCCATGTTTGGATTGAAGCAAGCATAAGGTTCTTGGAACTGTCGTTTTGAAATAATCATAATGATTTATGATTTTACTCAAAATGAAATAATTCTTGTGTATATAAGGAGGTTAGTGGGAGAGGGCACTGACAATGAAATTCCCATAAAACAATTGGTGAAAGCTTGGCTTTCATGGATATTCTTTCAATAGAAATTCTCCGTAGAATTCTGGGGAGTAACAACCTTTATTCAAGGAATAAAGATCTACTGGGATAGATTTGGAGTTGTTAACACTCTCTGGGAAATTGTACATTTAAAATGTACTTGTATTGGTGTCTCATACGCTTCGAGCATATGGAGTCACAATCGGGTCAATCCAAGTAATAGTCAATGGATTGAAGTTAAGGACATCTGTTAGTATCTTAGAGAACTAAAGATGTTGTCTTAAACTATGGAGAAGGAGAACTTGAAGTGACTGGGATCACTACTGCAAGTTTCCGAACAATTAAATACTACGGTACTATAAAGTTTGAATAACGGGACAGTGAGCTGGAAATATTCCGAGCAAGATAACTGCTGCCGAATAAACAACAAATGCGGATTATTGCTGCAGCTGAGGCATCAATAGAAGCCATTGGATCGAAAAAAATCTAATTAGATTAGATATAGTTCTTTTAGCAGCTGAGCTAGGCGTCAGCACAAGCTAAGGAATTAAAGGTCTCATCGACGATCCAGATATATACTTCTATATCATCTGATTCGTTCGGATCATACATCGTGGCGATGTGATGATCGTGTAAATCGCGTCAAACGATAATCAGACAATTCCGCTGACGAAAACCTTTCCTCAGCAATTTGAGCGAACCATACATAGTTCGGGTGTTGGACACTTAAGTGACTCGCTATGTGCCAAGTGGGAGATTGTTGGATAATATGACCCACAGCGTCACTATTTGCACAGATCATTGTGTTGTTGTAGCAAATTAACTATGTAATAAGGAAATTGCACTCTCATCATTTGTGATTAGATCACCATAGATATATAAATGAAGAGAGGTCCATATGATTAGTTCCTGGATTGAGATGATATGAGACAGTATCAGTCCACGAAGGATTAATCATTAAATATCCCTAGCCGTAGTATTATCGAGACTGGACATCGATAATGCGGAATAGGCTAGTATTGCACTTGTGTGCGTTGTGAGGGCACAACGACATAGTTCTCATATATATAAGTGTTGGATACTTATGCAAGTGTGATAGGAGGTCGTGTTTCACCGATGGTACGGGAAACAGCTTCGCTCTGGATAGACCCCTCGGAATCCCATTGGTATTATGACTATGTGTCTATGGGAGGCCGAAATCAAGGTAGGTGTGTATGGTCTTAACCTGAGACTTACATCGCTAATACTTACGATAATCGATAGACTTTGGTCTTGGTGGTAGGGGACTTTAAACGGGTTCTGTGTACACCACTTCTGGGTTTATCAGAGAGTCGTAATGTATTGGATGTGATGTCAAGACGGAAGTATCACTTCAGTCATATTGGAGTTGATGTCACGCAGGATACGGTATTAGTGCTCTTAAGTGCTGCGCGGCCATCCGGATATTATGACAAGGTCATGTATATCCGATTATAGAGACTAGTTACCAGACATCCGACATGTGCTTCGTACGGGGCAGACACTTATCCAGCCCCAGGCCTAGCACGTGACTATCCGATACTGGGCCGATATGCACAATACAATCGTATACTACGCTTGATACAGATCTTAATATTCTTATGAGAATATGTCCGGAGAATTGGAAGACTTGGTGCTTTGCTAGGAGTCGACCTTGTCTCGTAAATCGGTAGAACGTAGTACTTGGTACGTACGTGATTCGGATAACCCAACGACCGTATTTACTGCCAACATATCCGGGGATCTCATGGGTCGCTTCCCAAAGATTCACCGATGACGTATGACTCGCACTTATATTAATCTGGGATTATATGATGATGAGAGAGAGAATTAATCTGGATTAATTTCGAGACACTTTATCTAGGATAATAAAATATCAATTGAAGAGAGAGAAACATTGATTTGGAATTAATCGAGGAATTAATATATTTGATATATTAAACGAAATTAGATTTCGACGCGGAATTAAAAAATTAGTTTAATTCGCGGCGAGCGAATTAATTTAGAATTAATTCGTTAGCGACGTGAATAATAATTCCGCTAGGCGTAATTATTTAATTCTCGTCTCGACGGAAATTAGTTAATTCGGAATTAGCGAATTTGGGCCCGAAGTGTTTGCGGACACATTCGTATTTTGAAACGAGAGTAGGATCCGCAAATCACATCGCGAAGTCTCATTACTTGACACGAATAGATGATGGATGTATCTAGTCACCTTTATGGGATGATACATTGTCTCTATTCTCAATGTAAGTGGTGAGGTTATTTAATGGATTTTAAAAAGGTTGTGTGTGGTTGGGAATTATAACCCAAATGTGTTTGAAATGAATTTCAAATGAAATTCAAATGCATTGATGCATAAAGAAACACAAAAACCGTATACCTTTTTTCACTTCACTTTCCCTCCTCTCTCTCTCTTCTCTCTCCTCTTCTCTCTCACGCCATTTTCTGGTTCTTGTGAGGCAGTGAACTGCCGATTTAAGAAGCAAAAATGGAGGGAAGCAAGTGCGTTTTGTGGCAAAACAAGAGTGCTAGCACACTCCGGGATCATGCTAAGGTGATAAGGGAAGTATACCCATGAGCAAGGAACGTTTTGATGAAGCTTGGAGCTCGTTTTTCTTGTTCAAAATGGCACAAAACAGAAGCCAAATCTGCAGCAGTGGGCGCACATTGCAGTGAGGCAGTGAGCACTTTTCAGTTCGTTTTGTTGCCCAAATCGCATCTCAACCGCTCGATGTAAGTATTCCGCACTTCAATCGTTGTATTTGCTTATGATTCATGCTTGAGTTTTGATCTGGGACCTCTAGAAACTCCTACAGTTCATAGTGAAGCAAGTGGGCCCATGTCTAGCTAGGGTAGTAGAAGTGGATATGAATATTTTGTGACCTTTACGGATGTGGCATCGCGTTATGGTTATGTGTTTCTTTTGAAGAACACAAATCGGAAAATTTCTGTTTCGACACGAAATAGACAAACAGATCGGCTAAAGTATTAAAACGTCACGGTAAGACTGTAATGAAAAATTCTTAAGCAATAAGTTTCAAGTATACTTGAAAGAGTATAGTATTCTTTCAATGAGGACTCCTCCCAGAACACGTCAAAGTGACGGTGTGTCCGAACCGAGTAATCGAATTTTGTTGGACATGATAAGGTTAATCATGAGTCGCTCTGAGCTACCATTTCCTTCAACGGATACGCATAAACAGTGTAGAACTTATTTAGAATAAGGTTCCATAAAATCTGTTAGATAGAATTCATATTAGATATGAACGGGAAATAAACCGGGTTTCACATTCCTGAAAATTTGGGAATGCTAGGCACATGTTTGGATGATACCAAACTAAAACCCAAATTGGATAAGTGCCAAATTGTAGGTTATCCTAGGGATATATAAGTATAGTACTTATACAACTCACAAGAGAACAATTAGGTTGTTGCTCACTATGCGGTTTTCCTTTCAGGAATACCGATATGCAGTGGTAAGTTGGAGGATAGTAAAAGTCGATGAAAATCGGAGTAATACTATTCCAGGCATCGAATCCTTAATTGAACATAAATAGTTCATCAATGATGAACTATTACCAATAATCTTCGAATACACAAGAACTGCGTAGGTCGAAGAGAGTCAGAAAATAACTTGGGGTATGGGTTTCTGATCTCACCTCATAAAGATGTCTATCTTATTGAGGTATACCAACTGACTACATATGAGAAAGTGATACAAGGTATCAACTCCCTATTATGGCAAAGTGTCATATAATCCGAAATGGACCCATGTATATCAACTATGTTTGGACACTAGTTGATGTACCGCAAGGCATTGTGCCTATTGGTACTATATAAGTCTTCAAGGAAGATGTACATGGATGGCAACATACCAACATACTAAGCTTACGATTCAACCTTTTACCTGTTGCCACGATAAATCCATTTGGATAATGCTTGCTAAAGCTGCATGTTTCATTTATGAAATATGTCAGCTGAATGGCAAAATCGCTTTCCTGAAAAGGAAATCTTTTGGAGGATGTTTAAAACATCATGTCAGTTTTGTCGTACCATAACAAGCAAATAAGGTTTACAGGTTATTCGATCCATGTTTGGATTGTAGCAAGCATAGGTTCTTGGAATTATCATTTTGATGTAATCATAACTGTTTATGATTTAATTCAAAATGAAAAGGATTCTTGAGTATATAAGAGGGTTAGTGGGAGCGCACTGACTATAACTGTCCTATAAAATAATGATAATACCTCATTTCTTGGAAATGACATTCCCATAATACTATCAGTGAAAGCTTGGCTTTCATGAAAAACTCTCCGAGAACTCGTACATTGAAAAATGTACGCGACCTGGTGTCTCATACGCTTTGAGCATATGGATTCACAAACAGGCCAATCCAAGTGATAGTCACTGGATTGATGTTAAGAACATCCATTAGTATCTTAGAGAACTAAGGATGTTAACTTAATCTGTGGAGAAGGAGAAATCGAGTGACTGGGATCACTACTGCAAGTTTCCTAAACCGATATAATGACTATAAGTCACAAGCGGTACTACAAATTTTGAATAACGGCACAGTGAGCTGGAAATCTTCCAAGCAAGATACTGTTACCGAATAAACAACAAATGCGGGTTATTGTTGCAGCTAAGGCGGCAATAGAAGCCTTCTAGGTCGATACAATATCTAATTAGATTGGATATAATTCTTTTAGCAGCTGAGCAAGGAGTCAGCACAGGCTAAAGAATTAATGGTCTCATCAATGATCCAGATACATACTTCGATATTCATCTAATTCTTTCGGATCATACATCGTGGCGTTGTGATGATCGTATAAATCGCATTAGATGATAATCATGCAAATCCGCTGACGAAAGCATTTCCTCAGCAATTTGAGCCAACCGTACATAGTTCGGGTGTAAGATACTCGAGTGACTAGCTATAGGCCAAGTGGGAGATTGTTGGACAATTATGACCTATAGCGTCACTATTTGTACAGATCATGGTGTTGTTGTACATATTAACTATGTGACAAAGGAGATTGCACTTTTATCATTTGTGATTAGATCACCTAGATATATAAATGATAGGAGGTCCCTGTGATTTATTCCTGGATTGAGAATGATATGATACTGTATCAATCCACGAAGGATAAATCATTAAATATCCCTAGTCAGAGCATTATCGAGATTGAACATCGATGAATGTGTAACAGACTAGTATTACACTTGTGCGCGTTGTGAGGGTACAACGGCATAGTTCTCATATATTTTGGTATAGGATACTCATGCAAGTGTAATAGGAGGTTGTGTTTTACCGATGGTATGGGAAACAGCTTCGCTCTGGATAGACCCCTTCAGAATTCCATTGGTAGTATGATTATGTCTCTATGGAAGTCCGAAATCAGGGTAGGTGTATTTGGTCTTAACCTGAGACTTGCACCTCTAATACTTGCGACAATCATATACTTTGGTTGCGGTCGTCCAGGGCTTTAACAGGTTCTGTGTACGCCAATGCTGGGTATATTGAGAATCGTAGTGTGTTGGGTGTGATGTCAAGACGGAAGTGTCACTCCAGTCATATGGAGTTGATGATCGCGCAGGGATATAGAATTGGTTCTCTAAAAAGGTTGCAACCGTCGGGATAATATGACTTGGTCATGATTATCCGATATTAAAGAGACTAGTTGCTCGTAATCCGATATATGCTTCGTACGGGGCAGACACTGTACCAGCCCCATGCCTTGCATGTGATCATCTGATACTGGACAGAAATACGCAATACTACATATACTACGCCTGATATAGATCAATTATTCTTGTAAGGATATTTCTGGAGAATTGGGTAGGCATGGCGCTTTGCTAGAAGCCAACCTTGTCTAGTAAATCGGTATAAACGTAGTACTAGTACTAATGTGTTCGGATAGTCTGACGACCGAATTTACTGACAACATATCCGGGGATCTCATGGGTCGCTTCCTAAAGATTCACCGATGACGTATGACTCGCACTCTTAATTAATCTGGGATTAATTAGAAGAGGGAGAAAATTAATCTGGGATTAATTACGGAGATATTTTATCTGGGATAAAATATCATTAAAGAGAGATAATGATTAATTTGGAACTGATCGATTAATTAATATATTCGATATATTAAAAAAATTGGATTTCGATGCGGAATTAAAATTAGATTTTAATTCGGGCGAACGAATTAATTTAGAATTAATTCGTTAGCGATGTGAATAGTGACTTCACTAGGCGTAATCATTTAATTACGACGCAATTGAAAACTCGTTAATTTCGAATTAGCGAACCCTAGTCCGAGATTATTGCGAGTGCATTCGCATTTCGAATTCGAGTGCGGCACGCAAGTCAAATCAAGCGTCAAATCGCAAGTCGCATCAAGCGTCAAATCACTTGTCACTTTGAGTGATGTGACTTGATAACTTGATTGATAGATGTGACTTGATGGGAGTTGATGGTTGAGTGTTTAACACTTAATTGTGATGTTTGAAAGACATATACAAATATTTTAATATTTGGTATTTAATTTTCAAATTTTTGGTATATGTTTTTAAGAAAAGAAATACACAAAATCACTTTACATTTTTCAACTCTCTCTCTCTCTTTCTTCTCTTCTTCTACACGCCCATGCAGGGCTTTTCTTGTTCTGTTTTTCCACTGAAAAACCGTGAGCAGTGAATGGGAAGCAAGTGCGATTTTGTGGCAAAATCAACAGTGCTAGCACACTCCGGGATCATGCGAAGGTGATAGGGAAGTCCACCCATGATCCGGGAAACATTTGACGAAGCTTGGAGCTTGTTCAAGGACCTCCAATGGCCGAAAATGAGGAGCAAAATGCAGCTCACTGCCGCACAAACCAGTGAGCAGATTTTCAGTTTTTTTTCCCTGAAGCGTCGCCCAACTGATCGATGTGAGTATTCCGCGACTTTCTCGATTGTATTCACACATGTTCATGCTTGTTTATTGATCCTTGGGACCTTAGCAATCTCCAACATATGAGACTACCAACTACTAAGGAAAATGGGATATGTCTCATTTCCTCAACATCTTGAGATGTCTTAGGAGACTGTTCCTTTGAAAAATGAATTTCATGCCGATAAGGCAGATTGCCTTTCTTGGAATTCTGCATCCTAAATCACACAAGGATCTTGTCGATATAGGATGCCTGAAACATAGCTAACAGTCATTTCTTGCGATCCCGAATTATCTGAATCCCAAGAACATAACTGGCATCTCCCAAATCCTTCATTTGGAATTGGTTAGCTTGCTTGGTTTTCACGTCCGATAATATCTTTACATCATTCCCAATGAGTAAAATATCATCGACGTATAAAACAAGGAAAACCACATTCCCGTCAATAATGCGATTGTATACACAAGGCTCATCAACATTCTGCTTAAAATCATTAGACTTGATCGTGGTATCAAATCTTATATTCCAAGATCGAGATGCCTGCTGAAGTCCATAAATGGACCTTTGCAGCTTGTAAACCTTTTGCTCTTGATCTTGGGCTATAAACCCATTTGGTTGTACCATATTGATACTCTCATCAAGATTTCCATTTAAGAATGCAGTCTTTACTTCCATTTTCCAATTTCATAGTCATAATATACGATAATGGATAGAAGAGTTAGAATGGATTTGAGCATGGCTACTGGCGAGAAAGTTTCCTCATAGTCAACTCCATCTTTCTGGGTATAACCCTTGGCCACTAGCCTGGCCTTGAAGGTCTGTACCATCCCATCTGCTCACATCTTCCTCTTGTAGATCCACTTACAACCTATGGGTTTCACCCCATCAGGTTGGTCTACAAGTTCCCAGATTGAGTTGGAGTACATAGACTCCATCTCCAGGTTCATGGCTTTAAGTCATTCCTCTTTGTCAGAATCATTCATTGCACTACGATAGGTCAATGGATCATTTATACCATCACTGTATGCGACAACTTGTGCCCTCCAAATCCAAGGTAGCGATCAGGTTGTCGTACAACCCTCCCATTGCGTCTAGGTGGTAGATCATTCTGACGAACTTGCATCTGATGCTCAAATGTCGAAGGTTCTATGTATTTGTCAACTATCATTGACGATGGTGTGCTGATCGAACTAGCAAGTAACTCCTCGAGTAACACTTTACTTCGAGGCTTGAACTCCCTCATATAATCCTCCTCTAAAAACCTAGCATTTGTCGATACTAACACTTTGCTGTGAGCTGGGATACTATCCCATGCTTAACTAAGAATTCCTCAAAATCTCTATCATGGTATTCTCCTACACGATCTAATCATAGAGTTTTGATTGTGTTACCTAACTGGTTCTCAACCTCAGCACGATACTCTTTGAACTTTCCAAAAGTATCTGACTTATGCTGCATTAGGTAAGCATACTCATAACTAGAATAATCGTTAATGAATGTGACGAAGTATTCATAACCACCTCGGGCTCTTACATTCATTGATCCATAAACTTCCAAATGTATTAACTCAAGTGGTTGACTGACTCTTAAACCTTTTCCATTAAAAGGTCTCTTGGTCATTTTCCTTCTAAATAGGATTCAAAGACTGGTAAAGTTCTGAGATTTAACTGGTTTAATGCTACTTTCTTTATCAACATATCTATATGGTCAAGGCTGATATGACCAAGTCTAAGATGCCACGGATATGTGTCATCGTGAGAAATCTTTAGCTGTTTAGTTTTAGGTTTCTCAACCTTAAACATTTTAGCGTTGAGCAATGACCTATGTTAACGATCTTAACACATACAAGTTTTTTTTCTGAGTTTCATTTGCCTATTGTTAATCTATTTCTATCAATAATAACCAAATTGCTATTAAAAGAAACTGAATAACCATCATCCAAAAGTTTAGAAACATAACTCATATTCCTGCGAAAACCATGAATGAATAAGACATTGTTCAAATTTAAATAATTTTTATTTGTAAAATTAAAATTGGAAAATCCTACTGCTCTTGCTGAATCGTCATCCCATGTCTTGACCCTCATGGTGTAGTCACCTTCAACAAGGTCCCTCCATGAATCAAGTAGCTGCAAAGAAGAAAAAAAATGGTTAGTGGCTTCAGAATCAACAATCCAGGCAGATTTATCATCTTCCACTAATAGAGATTCGATAACGAGTAAATCATATTTACCTGTATCTTTTTTCTCCTTAAGCTCAGCAAGGTATTTAAGACAATTCCTTTTCCAATGTCCTTTCTTGTTGCAGTGGAAACACTTTCCTTTGGGCTTGGCATCATTGGAGCCTTTCTTGTTCTTTTTCTTCATGGCTTAGCCTTAGCCGTCCCAGTGCAATTCTTCTTCATCTTTCTAGATTTTGAAGACTCGGCAACATTTGCCTCAGCATTGGACTTACGAGGATCCATAAGCATGGACTCGTAGTGGGTGAGCTCATTAAGCAGCAAGGTCAAATTAAAAGTCAACTTGTTCATAACATAGATGCTTTTAAACTGTAAGAAACTCTTCCGAAGAGTTTCCATAATCATGGTCAATTGGATACACTCATCAATAGGTCATCATCCTCAAGATGTGCTCTCGTACTGATGTCCCATCCTTCATCCTAGCAGTCATCGCTGATACCATAGCCTTATGACGTTGACACTCCGAATGCTGCCCGAACATGCCCTGCAATGACTCCATCATCTGAGATGATGAAGCCATATGTTTATACTTTGCAGCAAGAACCTCAGACATCCCTGCTAGCAAGTAGCAGCGGGCTTTCTCATTAGCTGCGACCCATTTCTGGTAGGTATCGCGCACATCATGGCCGGCATTTCTGGCCAGCTCAGAAGGACACTCCTCCGTCAGGACAAACTTTAGATCTTCACAGACCAGGATATCGTTCATGTTAATTTTCCACTTAAAATAGTTTTCTCCCGTTAATTTATCATTAGAGAGTTTTGAAATAATCGGAGAAATCATGACTGAAAAATAAAATAAACATGCATTTAACATTCATTCATTGCATATTAAAATAATCAAACAATTTTTGCATAAAATTAAACATGATTTATGAACCATGAATACGAATAACGAATTAGAAACCTAACATAATTACTATGCCACGGAAATCTAGCATCCCACAAGTAAGTGCCGCTGTATGGTAGGTCAAGTACTTGCATGATAGATCGAGACAATCTCAGTCGACTAATATATATAGGAATAACATTTATTCCTATATTAACCAACTACCGTTTGATTCGATCAAGGAATTTCATTAACATCTATTTATTCCTTTGTGAGTGTGACCCGCCGTTTCGGGATCCTTGGACGTAACAATTGAAGTGCCGCCGTAGGGTAGGTCGGTTCACAAGATACATCTAGAATCCCTATCCTCTCGGAATCCAAACCTGATATTGACCCAAAATGGACACCATCCGTAGGGGGATGAAAGCAAAGTCGTCTCAAGGTGCCTTTTGAATCTCACATTTTCGGACTAACAACGAAGATCGCGGGATATACTGTTGTATATCCCTCTTCCACTCACTATATTAAAATTAAGGTTTCTATTTATAAAATATCTAATATTTCAATATAACTAGGGTGAATAAATTTATTTCGGCTAAATCATAACTATTATTTACACTAGTACACTGTTAGACATTATGACCCATAGCGTCACTATTTTGTAAATGATATTGTATTATTGTACAAAATCAACTATGTGATAATGAAATTGCCTTTTGCCGTTTTGTAAAATTATTTACTTTGATATATTAATGGCAAAAGTCCATATGATTAGTTCCGTATTGAGATGATATGAGACAGTATCAATATAAAAGGTTTAATCATTAATATCCCTAGTCGGAGTATTATCGAGATCGGACATCGATAATGCGGAATAGACTAGTATTGCACTTGTGCGAGTTGTGATGGCACAACGGCATAGTTCTCATATATTTAAGTATTGGATACTTATGCAAATGCGATAGGAGGTTGTGTTTTGCCGATGGTACGAAAACAGCTTCGCTCTGGACAGACCCCGCGGAATCCCATTGGTAGTATGTCTGCGTGTCTATGGGAGGCCGCATCAGGGTAGGTGTATATGGTCTTAACCTGAGACTTGCATCGCTAGTACTTGCGACAATCGGTAAACTTTGGTTTTGGTGGTTCGGGGCTTTAACCGGTTCTGTATACGCCTCTTCTGGGTTTATCGAGAATCGTAGTGTACTGGATGTGATGTCAAGATGGAAGTATCACTTCAGACATATGGAGATGATGATCACGCAGGATACAGAACTAGTACTCTATAAAAGGTTGCAACCGTCAGGACAATATGACCAGGTCAGGATTGTCCGATTTAAAGAGACTAGTTGTTTGATATCCGATATATGTTTCGTACGGGGCAGACACATTTCCAGCCCCAGGCCTAACATGTGATCGTCCGATACTGGATCGATGTACGCGATACTACGGTATACTACGCTTGATAAAGATCTAATATTCCAATAAGAATATTTCTGGAGAATTGGGTAGGCATGGCGCTTTGCTAGAAGCCAACCTTGTCTAAATCGGTAAAAACGTAGTACGAGGTACGTACGTGTTTGGATTATCCAACGACCGTATTTACTGCCAACATATCCGGAGATCTCTTGGGTCGCTTCCTGAAGATTCACCTATGATGTTTGATTCGAACTTTATTAATCTTGGAATTACGGAGAAACTTTATCTTGGATAAAATGCCTTATTAGGAGAGAGATAACGATTAATTTGGAATTAATCGATAAAATAATATATTCGATATATTATTAAACGAAATTAGATTTCGACGCGGAATTAAAATCGGATTTTAATTCGGGCAAACGAATTAATTTAGAATTAATTCGTTAGCGATCTGAATAGTAATTTCGCTAGACGAAATTATTTAATTCTCGTCGCGACGGAAATGCGTTAATTCGGAATTAGCGAAACCGAGCCCGAAAGTGTTTGCGAACACATTGTATTTTGAAACGAGTAGGATCCGCAAATCACATCGCGAATTTCATTACTTGACACAAATAGATGATGGATGTATCTAGTCACCTTTATGGGATGATACATTGTCTCTATTCTCAATGTAATAAGATGATGCCATTTAATGATTTTTTTGGAGGGAAAACCTTTCACGGTTTTTTAATTAAAAATTCATTTTGGTAAATCATATCTCATCATTGCTTTTCTCTTTCTTTCTCACGGTTTTTGAAACAAAAGGAGAACAAGAAAATTGAAAGTCACACACTCTCCTCTCCTTCTTCTTCACGCACGCCGTGAGCTTCATCCATGGCAGAAAAATTGTTTTTCATTTCTCCATTTTGCTAGGACAACAATGGATCAAAGGAGGTGATAGGGAAACATCCTTGGAGCTTGGAGTACTAGAAGATTTGAAGCTTCTCACATCTTGTTGTTCTTGGCCGAAAACAGCCCAAAGACTTGAAGCTTCTCTCATTCTTGTTCTTGCCGCAAAACACCCACCTTGGAGGCTCAAGGATCCTCTTCACCATTTTCGTCACAAAGCTTTGTAAGTATGATTCCGCCATGCTTCAAGCTTTGCATGTATGATATATGTATTTCTATGGCTTATTCTTTCTTTGGGACTAATTATAGAAACCAACAATGGTATCATGGAGCCATGTTTAAGCATGAAATACATTAGGGTTAATTTGGGGAAAATTGATTGAAGCATGTTCTTGTGAAATTTGTTGCTAAAGTATGCTTATATGTATGTTATATGATATATTACATGATCAATTTTAAGAAAAATGCATTGGATGATTTTTCACCAAAATGATTGCTTTGGCCGAATGTGAGGTACTTCCACTGGTTGTATTTTTTGCATGCACAAGTTCATTAGATGACTTAAGTATGCTTATATTATGTTATATGATGTAATACATGATCAATTTTGAGAAAAATGCATTGGATGATTTTTTCCCAAAAGTTGTTGCTTGACCGACTGTGGAGGTGCTTCCACTGGTTTGGAATTTTTCATGCACAAGTTTATTAGATGACTTAAGCATGATTATATGTATGATATATGATGTAATACATTATCAATTTTGAGAAAAATGCATTGGATGATTTTTTCCCCAAAATTGTTGCTTGACCGAAAATGGAGGTCCTTGCACTGAATGTAATTTTCTGTTTGCAAGTTCATTAGATGACTTAAACGTATACGGGATTTAGATTAGTGATTCAATTGGATTGAAAAACAAATCGAACGCAAAAATCCCTATTGGCCGAATGCAATATGGCATGTAAAGGACTTGATTTTTGTTCAAATAAATGTTGGACATATGTTTTGAACAAGTGATGATTAATAAATTAAATTGATGTTTTTGAAATATTTGGTTTAATGAATTAATCATGGATTTACACTTTAATTAATTGAATTTTAAAATTTGGAATATTAAAATTTAATTAAATGGGCTTTAATGTTTAATTGGGCCTTATGGGCTTGAAATTGATTTTATGGCATTTAAGGGTGATTCCTTATTTGGGCTTGGTAATTGGGTTTGACCCACATTGACCAAAGCCCAGCCTTGATAAATCAATTGAAAGCCCATCGGACTTTAATTAAACAAACATTGGATGTTGGTTGGGCTTGGAGACCCAATTAGAATTAGATTTAGAATCTAAGTCTTTAAAAGCACATTAAAAGTGTAAACATTTAATTTGGAATTAAATAATTGAATTAGTATTGAATACGACTTAAATTGGATTTAACGGGTAGTTCGATATAATTCATGAATTCGTACCTTATGTACTTATTCTCAAACGAGTTGGACTCGCGCAAAATCAAACCGTTGTTTGAACATTGGATGATCACTTAAACAAAGACTAATTAATTGGATTTGATTGGTTGTATAGCATGTTTGAATGAATATATATGTATGTGATGAATGAATAGTGTATATCTCGGATGGATATTAGAAGGGAAAGGGTAATTTTAGAAATTATTGTAAATTTAGAATTTATAAATTGGACCTGCGTGTCCAGCCTTATCTCTTTTATCTCTCTATTCTCTTCTCACCTAATTCCCCTCAATGTAAATGAGGTTTCTCTTATTGTATTATGTAATTGGGTAGAAGTAGAATAATGCTAGCGGGAGAGGAAGGGAGTGATTTGTTCTGGAACAAGTTGTTTTATATATCCATCCGTATATCACTATAATTTACTTTACGCTTTATAAAATTGTGAGCATATATTCACAACCAGTTGAGTCACACCCGAGGAGCCGTAAATTCGATATTATATTGGAGTTATACCATTTCCCTAGTTTTGGTTTATTTTTGAAAATCGAATCCAAGTGATATTTTTTTTATTTTCAAAGATAGTTATTGATATTTTATTTAAAAACCGAATCAAATTAATTGAATAATTGAATTTATTAAATTTTTAAAAATCTAATCATATTATATTATTTTTTATAATTATATTGACATTATTTAATTTATTTAATGTTTAGTATAATTAATTTCATGAAATATTTATAATTTTTTGATTATTTTTCTTTTTATTTTTCTACATTTTAACTAATTTAAATTATTATATCTTATTAAAAAAAAAAACTTGTTTAGTGTGGTGGTTATGATTAGAAGAGTTAAGTACATATTAATTTCAGTTAATATTAATTTTTTTTATTGTTATTATTAATAATTGGTTGCCAATTACGCAAAAATCCCTCAATTTATATTAAGCAATTATCCTTCCATTGAATGATTCTTGTTCAGATCCAAAATTGGCATTGGTTTGTTGGCCAAAGTCAAGACCTTTGTCAATTTAGGATGTACTTGAATCATGAGTTTTGTTCCACATCGGTGTCTTGTCCAAGTTGTGATTTGTTGGCCAAAGTCAAGATCACTTCTTGTCCAATGACATTGATTACGAAACTTTCCTTGTCAATGGGTCCCGCTTAACTAGAATCATTGGGTTTGTTGTGCCAAAGCCAAGGCCTAGATGATTCGGAGGATATGGTTAGGAAAATGTATTAGATACATTGACATAAGTAATATACATATGTTTTGGATTTGGATGTCCACCTAACCGGATCTAGGAATTGGATTGGATCCAATTGATCTTTGAGATCTACCTAGTTAAATAGCATACAATTTGTTGGCCAAAGTCAAGATTGTGTGTTATTTAACGGGATCCTAGCCCACTAGGAAATAGGATTTCCCGAGTTCTCAACAGAGGGTTAGAGACTTGATGAAAATAGTGGGAGGCTAGTATTGAATTTGCAATTTCGTTCAGATACTTAGCCTTACGCGTCTTTCAAATTTATTTCGTCTATTTATTAAAAATTAGTTGGACTAATACATTGTTATTTTTTGTGACAGTTTGACTGTACCCATTTTATCGTTAACTAGATAGTTGGACTATCGTAGTTGAGATGGCAAGCAAGGGAAATGTCCGAGACATCATCATGGGTGACAATGTCTTTAAGGGCACAAACTTCGCTGATTGGGAAATGAACCTAAGGATAGTCCTTGGGGCTGAGAGGATGCTGTACACTATACAGATACCACTCCCGCCTAAGCCCACTGACCCACTTGAGCTGGAGTTATGGAAAACTCACAGCGATGATTGTGACACTGCTCAGGCAATTATGTTAGCTTCGATGACTCAGCACTTTCGTCGCCAGAATAGGGACTTGGATCCTTATAATATGTTGGCTAGACTGAGAGATCTCCACCGCACCAACAAGCGGATGGAGAGGTACGAGTTGGTGAAGAAACTCTTCCGCGCCCGAATGACTGAAGGCGCATCAGTTGAGGCCCACGGGGCTCAAATGATCGCCGATATTGATGAGTTGGCCAATATGGGAATAGTCTTGGAGGCTGAGCTGACCGTAGATATGATCTTACAGTCACTTCCTGATACTTGGAAACAAATCATAATCAACTACAAGTTGATGGATACGGATGACACTCTTGGAGAGCTGTTATCCATCTTGAAGGAGTCTGAAAAAGGAACTCCAAAAAGGGGGCAAGCGCGAGGCGCACTATGCATCGACCTCTCAGAGGCCAAGGGCTGGGCCCAAAGCTACTGGAGGGGTGAGGAAGAAGAAACATAAGAAAAAGGGTAAAGGCAAGTTGACAAAAGCTTCTGGGAAGCCAAGGGACAAGTCTCAAGATGTCTGCCTCAACTGCGGCAAGAAGGGTCACTGGAAACGTGACTGCCGAATGGGCAAGGGACACAAGGAGGATATCAAGGCAGGCAAGGCACTAGCCTCTGGTATGTTTGTTATTGAGATAAATATGACTACTTCTAGTTTTAAAAATGGATTTTTGATTCTGGTTGTGCTGCTCATATATGTACTGATTTGCAGGATCTGCAGAATAGCAGGATGCTGGCTTCAGGGGAGATTGATCTACGAGTCGGAAACGGAACTCCAGTTGCTGTTTTGGCTGTAGGGACTTTTGTTTTGGAATTGCCCTCGGGGCATATGCTTAAACTTTTGAACTTTTATTATATACCTAGTTTGACTAGGAATATCATATCTGTATCTTTGTTAACCCAGCATGGGTACACTTTTGTATTTAGAAACACTGGGTGTTATTTATATAAAAATGATGCAGAAATTTGCACTGCTGTTGCAAATAATGGCCTTTATATTTTGAATATAAATGAATCTCCTAAACATAAAATAACAAACAAAAGCTCAAAAGGAGTAATCTAAAAGATGAAGCTTACATGTGGCATTGTCGTCTAGGACACATTAACAAGACTCGCATATCCACACTTTCGAAGAGTGGGTACTTGGACGGATTTGATCTTAATTCATATGATGTCTGCGAATCTTGTCTTTTAGGCAAAATGCCTAAATCACCTTTTAGTGGTAAAGGTGAACGTGCCACAGAACTGTTAGCCCTCGTTCATAGCGACGTATGTGGGCCCATGTCTAGCCAGGCTAGAGGTGGATATCATTACTTCGTAACCTTTACGGATGATGCATCTCGTTATGGTTATGTGTATCTAATGAGACACAAGTCGGAAACTTTTGAGAAATTCAAAGAGTTTCGACACGAAGTAGAAAAACAACAAACAGGCAAGAGTATTAAGACATTGCGGTCGGACCGTGGTGGCGAATACTTAAGTTATGAGTTTCAAGATTACTTGAAAGAAAATGGTATTCTTTCACAGTGGACTCCTCCTGGAACACCGCAATTAAACGGTGTGTCTGAACGGAGAAACCGTACCTTGTTAGACATGGTAAGGTCCATGATGAGTCGCACTGAGCTACCCATATCCTTCTGGGGATACGCATTAAACAGTGCAGTACTTATTTTGAATAAGGTTCCGTCAAAGTCTGTTGAACAGACTCCATATGAGATATGGACAGGGAGGAAACCAGGTTTCTCTTTCCTGAAGATTTGGGGATGCTGGGCATATGTTAAACGTTTGGAAGGTACCAAACTAGAACCCAAATCAGATAAATGCCTTTTCGTGGG
Source organism: Zanthoxylum bungeanum (assembly GCA_019454045.1). NCBI lineage: Eukaryota > Viridiplantae > Streptophyta > Magnoliopsida > Sapindales > Rutaceae > Zanthoxylum > Zanthoxylum bungeanum. Next base: position 19,749 of record SKCR01001445.1, read on the forward strand.
ATATCCTAAGGAAACCAAAGGATATTACTTCTATCACCCACAAGAGAACAAAGTATTTGTTGCTCTACATGCATTTTTCCTTGAGAAGGAATTCCTAGATGCAGTGGTAAGTGGGAGGAAAGTGGAGCTCGATGAAAATCGTAGTGATACTGTTCCTGGCAATGAATCAACGACGGAACATAAACAGACCATCCAGGATGAGTCTGTACCACAATCTTCATATACACAAGGACCGCGTAGGTCGGAGAGAGTCAGGAAGGTACCTGAGAGGTATGGGTTCCTGATCTCGCCTCATGTAGATATTAATCTTATTGAGGATAATGAACCGACTACGTATGAGGAAGCAATACAGAATATTGATTCCGCTTTATGGCAAGAAGCCATGAAGTCCGAGATGGATTCCATGTACGCCAACCAAGTTTGGACACTGGTTGATGCACCAGAAGGCGTAATGCCTATTGGATGCAGATGGATCTTCAAGAAGAAGACCGACATGGATGGCAACGTGCAAACGTACAAAGCTAGGCTTGTAGCAAAGGGGTATCGTCAACAATATGGTATTGATTATGACGAAACTTTCTCACCCGTTGCCATGATTAAATCCATTCGGATAATGCTTGCAATAGCTGCATATTTCGATTACGAGATATGGCAGATGGACGTTAAAACCGCTTTCCTTAACGGAAACCTTTTGGAGGATGTTTATATGCAACAGCCTGACGGTTTTATCGTACCTAGACTTGCAAACAAGGTTTGTAAGTTAAATCGATCCATTTATGGATTGAAGCAAGCATCACGGTCATGGAATCAGCGTTTTGATGAGATCATAAAAGAATATGATTTCGTACAAAACGATGATGACCCTTGTGTATACAAGAAGGTTAGTGGGAGAGCACTGACTTTTATTGTCCTTTATGTCGACGACGTATTGCTTATAGGCAATGACATTCCCATGCTAACGTCGGTGAAAGCTTGGCTTTCATTAAAATTCTCCATGAAAGATCTGGGAGAAGCAGCCTTTATTCTGGGAATAAAGATCTACCGGGATAGATCTAGAAAGCTGCTTGGACTCTCCCAGAGTACATATATTGACAAAGTGTTGAAGCGATTCAACATGGATCAATCCAAGAAGGGATTGATGCCAATGTCACGTGGTATCCTTCTGTCTAAGGACATGTGTCCTAAGACTAAAGAAGAGAGAGATAACATGAGTCGATACCGTTCGCCTCGGCAGTCGGATCGATCATGTATGCCATGATATGTACGCGACCTGATGTGTCATATGCTTTGAGCATGTGCAGTCGCTATCAGGCCGATCCAGGTGAAGGTCACTGGATGGCTGTTAAGAATATCCTTAAGTATCTTAGACGAACTAAGGATGCTTTCTTAATTTATGGAGGTGGAGAACTTGAGGTGTCTGGGTACACCGATGCAAGTTTCCAAACCGACAAGGACGACTTCAAGTCACAATCAGGGTACATTTTTGTTTGAATAACGGAGCAGTGAGCTGGAAATCTTCCAAGCAAGATACTGTTGCCGATTCAACAACTGAAGCGGAGTATATAGCTGCATCAGAAGCAGCAAATGAGGCAGTTTGGATCCGAAAATTCCTAATCGGATTAGGAGTAGTTCCGTTAGCTGCTGAGCCCGTGCCATTGTATTGTGCCAATAACGGGGGCTATAGCACAAGCTAAGGAACCAAGGTCTCATCAACGATCCAAGCATGTTCTTCGGCGTTACCATCTGATTCGGGAGATTATACATCGTGGCGATGTAAAAGTCGAGAAGGTCGCATCGGATGACAACATTGCAGATCCGCTGACGAAGGCTGTTCTTCAGATAGTTTGAACGACATATACATAGTTCATGTATTAGATGCTTGAGTGACTGGCTATAGGCCAAGTGGGAGATTGTTAGACATTATGACCCATAGCGTCACTGTTTTGTAAATGATATTGTATTATTGTACAAAATCAACTATGTGATAATGAAATTGCCTTTTGCCGTTTTGTAAAATTATTTACTTTGATATATTAATGGCAAAAGTCCATATGATTAGTTCCGTATTGAGATGATATGAGACAGTATCAATATAAAAGGTTTAATCATTAAATATCCCTAGTCGGAGTATTATCGAGATTGGACATCGATAATGCGGAATAGACTAGTATTGCACTTGTGCGAGTTGTGATGGCACAACGGCATAGTTCTCATATATTTAAGTATTGGATACTTATGCAAGTGCGATAGGAGGTAGTGTTTGCCGATGGTACGGAAAACAGCTTCGCTCTGGACAGACCCCGCGGAATCCCATTGGTAGTATGTCTGCGTGTCTATGGGAGGCCGCATCAGGGTTAGGTGTATATGGTCTTAACCTGAGACTTGCATCGCTAGTACTTGCGACAATCGGTAAACTTTGGTTTTGGTGGTTCGGGGCTTTAACCGGTTCTGTGTACGCCTCTTCTGGGTTTATCGAGAATCGTAGTGTACTGGATGTGATGTCAAGATGGAAGTATCACTTCAGACATATGGAGATGATGATCACGCAGGATACAGAACTAGTACTCTATAAAAGGTTGCAACCGTCAGGACAATATGACCAGGTCAGGATTGTCCGATTTAAAGAGACTAGTTGTTTGATATCCGATATATGTTTCGTACGGGGCAGACACATTTCCAGCCCCAGGCCTAACATGTGATCGTCCGATACTGGATCGATGTACGCGATACTACGGTATACTACGCTTGATAAAGATCTAATATTCCAATAAGAATATTTCTGGAGAATTGGGTAGGCATGGCGCTTTGATAGAAGCCAACCTTGTCTTTTAAATCGGTAAAAACGTAGTACGAGGTACGTACGTGTTTGGATTATCCAACGACCGTATTTACTGCCACATATCCGGAGATCTCTTGGGTTGCTTCCTGAAGATTCACCTATGATGTTTGATTCGAACTTTATTAATCTTGGATTAATTACGGAGAAACTTTATCTTGGATAAAATGCCTTATTAGGAGAGAGATAACGATTAATTTGGAATTAATCGATAAAATAATATATTCGATATATTATTAAACGAAATTAGATTTCGACGCGGAATTAAAATCGGATTTTAATTCGGGCAAACGAATTAATTTAGAATTAATTCGTTAGCGATCTGAATAGTAATTTCGCTAGGCGAAATTATTTAATTCTCGTCGCGACGGAAATGCATTAATTCGGAATTAGCGAAACCGAGCCCGAAAGTGTTTGCGAACACATTCGTATTTTGAAACGAGTAGGATCCGCAAATCACATCGCGAAGTCTCATTACTTGACACGAATAGATGATGGATGTATCTAGTCACCTTTATGGGATGATACATTGTCTCTATTCTCAATGTAATAGATGATGCCATTTAATGAATTTTTTGGAGGGAAAACCTTTCACGGTTTTTGAAGGGTTTTTTAATTAAAAATTCATTTTGGTAATCATATCTCATCATTGCTTTTCGCTTTCTTTCTCACGGTTTTTGAAACAAAAGGAGAACAAGAAAATTGAAAAGTCACATACTCTCCTCTCTTTCTTCTTCACGCACGCCGTGAGCTTCATCCATGGCAGAAAAATTGTTTTTCATTTCTCCATTTTGCTAGCACAACAAGGGATCAAAGGAGGTGATAGGGAAACATCCTTGGAGCTTGGAGTACTAGAAGATTTGAAGCTTCTCACATTGTTGTTCTTGGCGGAAAACAGCCCAAAGACTTGAAGCTTCTCTCATTCTTGTTCTTGGCCGCAAAACACCCACCTTGGAGGCTCAAGGATCCTCTTCACCATTTTCGTCACAAAGCTTTGTAAGTATGATTCCGCCATGCTTCAAGCTTTGCATGTATGATATATGTATTTCTATGGCTTATTATTTCTTGGGACTAATTATAGAAACCAACATACACTTTTAGTGACCTAACCATTTTAACTCTTAAAATTTATATCACTATTTGCATTAGTCTCTACTAATGTATTACTCAATTAACTAATTTAATTAGAGTGGTATTAGTGGCCTATTATATTTTAACTTATTAAATACTAGAACACTAATAGGTTTAAAATTTTTTAGAATCCTAAAATGGTCAAGATATATATTAAAATATTTAATTAATCTTAGTGCATATAAAAATCCAGTGGTACGTGGAATTGTATCCCGAGTGCAGACCATATTACCGTCCATTCAAATTCAGCTATGGAATTTATGTCCGGATTTTCATCATATATACCAATGGAATTTATTATATACTTATTAAGCCCAATATATTATAATTCAAATTTTAAACCTTAAAACCAATTAATCCAATTAACTATTTTTCCATGCATATTAAATTCTAATTTAAACTTTTTAAATCACATAAATTCATATTTCATGTCTATAATGATAATGCATCTAAAGCATGTTATGGCATGTGAAATGCAAGAGTAGGCACCATACGCTAGATGGCATGTTATTCAAACAATTCAAATTAAACATACATATAACATAAAAATTAATTTCCGTTGACCAGGCTCTTATTTTCTCCTATACTGATCTAATTAGTATAAAAATACCAAGGCATCCCTTGGTCTTTAAATCACGCTCCAAGGTGGTGTTGGCTCATTTTGCTACTTCGGTGCTCCAAATTACAACAATTGAAATTTTACATTGGAAAATAAAAATACAACAATTGTAAACAATGGCCTTATAGCCTTACATCCCAAAAACAAAATAAACATGAAAATAAGAGCCGGAAAAATTAACGACCAATACAAAATCCATTCATCACATGAAAAATAATAACCATTCATCATATGAATATTATTTTGTGCCAACTCATCTAAACATGCATATTAATATATATAACTCATATAAACATATTAAAAACCGTAACTTTAAATGAAAAATAGAAGGGTTAAAAAAACACTTTTCAACCATGCTCTCGATGCCATTTGTAGGAAACGATTTCCTGCGCAGTGGAAATGGTTTAGGCACACTGATCGGACTTGAAAAATTTTTCTTCCCTTTCACACTGAGTGGCCAAATGTTACTGTCACCACCACTGAAATTGTGCTTCAGCGTTAGACAAAATTCCTGACCCGGAACAATCCCCAAACTGTGAAAGAATACCATATTCTTTCAAGTAATCTAGAAACTCATTGCTCAAGTATTCGCCACCACGGTCCGACCGTAATATATACTCTTGCCGGTTTAATTTTCAACTTCGTGTCGAAACTCTTTGAATTTCTCAAAAGTTTCGGACTTGTGTCTCATAAGATACACATAACCATAACGCGATGCATCATCCTTAAAGGTTACGAAGTATTCGTATCCACCTCTAGCCTGGCTAGACATGGGCCCACATACGTCATTTTGAACGAGGGCTAACATTTCAGTGGCGCGTTCACCCTTACCGCTAAAAGGTGATTTAGGCATTTTGCCTAATAAGCAAGATTTGCAGACGTCATATGAATTTGGATAAAATCCGTCCAAGTACCCACTCTTCGAAAGTGTGGATATGCGAGTCTTGTTTATGTGTCCCAGAAGACAGTGCCATATATAAGTTTCATCTTTGTTACTCATTTTAAGCCTTTTGTTTGTTATATTATATGTTTGAGATTGATTTATATTCAAAATATAAAGACCATTATTTGCAACAGCAGTGCAAATTTCTACATCATTTTTATACACAAAACACCTGATGTTCCTGAATACAAAAGTATACCCAGATTGGGTTAACATAGATACAGAAATAATATTCCTATTCAAACTAGGTACATAATAACAGTCATTAAGTTCAAGTACATGTCCCGAGGGCAATTCTAAAACAAAAGTGCCAACGGCCAAAACGGCGACTGGTGCCCTATTTCCGACACGTAGATCAATCTCCCCTGAGGCCAGTCTCCTGCTAATCCGCAGATCCTGCACATCAGTACATATGTGAGTACCACAACCAGAATCAAAAATCCAATTCTTAAAACTAGAAATAGTCATGTTTATTTCAATAACAAACATACCTGAAGTCGGTGCCTTGCCCGCTTTAATCTCCTTCTGGAACGCCTTGTACTCGCGGTAGTCACGCTTCCAGTGACCCCGCTTGCCGCACTGGAAGCACTCATAGTGCAATTCTTCTTCATCTTTCCAGATTTTGAAGACTCGGCAACATTTGCCTCAGCATTGGACTTACAAGGATCCATAAGCTATGAACTCATAGTGGGTGAACTCATTAAGCAGCTAGGTCAAATTAAAAGTCAACTTGTTCATAACATATATGCTTTTAAATTGCAGGAAACTCTTCGGAAGAGTTTCCATAATCATGGTCACTTGGATACACTCATCAATAGGTCATCATCCTCAAGATGTGCTCTCGGACTGATGTCCCATCCTTCATCCTAGCAGTCATCGTTGATAACATAGCCTCATGACGTTGACATTCCGAAGGGTGCCCGAACATGCCCTGCAATGACTCCATCATCTGAGATGATGAAACCATATGTTTATACTTTGCAGCAAGAACCTTAGACATCCCTGCTAGCAAGTAGCAGGGGGCTTTCTCATTAGCTGCGACCCATTTCTGGTAGGTATCGCGCACATCATGGCCGGCATTTCTGGCCGGCTCAGAAGGACACTCCTACGTCAGGACAAACTTTAGATCTTCACAGACCAGGATATCGTTCATGTTAATTTTCCACTTAAAATAGTTTTCTCCCGTTAATTTGTCATTAGAGAGTTTTGAAATAATTGGAGAAATCATGACTGAAAAATGAAATAAACATGCATTTAACATTTATTCATTGCATATTAAAATCATCAAACAATTTTAGCATAAAATTAAACATGATTCATGAACCATGAATAACGAATAATGAATTAGAAACCTAACATAATTACTATGCCACGAAAATCTATCATCCCACAAGTAAGTGCCGCCGTATGGTAGGTCAGGTACTTGCATGATAGATCGAGACAATCTCAGTCGACTAATATATACAGGAATAACACTTATTCCTATATTAACCAACTACCGTTTGATTCGATCAAGGAATTTCATTAACATCTATGTATTCATTTGTGAGTGTGACCCGCCGTTACGGGATCCTTGGACGTAACAATTGAAGTGACGCCGTAGGGTAGGTCGGTTCACAAGATACATCAAGAATCTCTATCCTCTTGGAATCCAAACCTGATATTGACCCAAAATGGACACCATCTGTAGGGGGACGAAAGCAAAGTCATCTCAAGGTGCCTTTTGAATCTCACATTTTCAGACTAACAACGAAGATCGCGGGATATACTGTCGTATATCCCTCTTCTACTCACTATATTAAAATTAAGGTTTCTATTTATAAAATATCTAATATTTCAATATAACTAGGGTGAATAAATTTATTTCGGCTAAATCATAACTATTATTTACACTAGTACACTATTAGTGACCTAACCAATTTTAACTTTTAAAATTTGTATCACTAATTTGCATTAGTCTCTACTAATTGTATTACTCAACTAAACTAATTTAATTAGAGTGGTTTTAGTGGCCTATTATATTTTAACTTTTAAAATACTAGAACACTAATAGGTTTAAAATTTTTTAGAATCCTAAAATGGTCAAGATATATATTAAAATATTTAATTAATCTTAGTGCATTATAAAATCCAATGGTACGTGGAATTGTATCCCGAGTGCAGACCATATTACCGTCCATTCGGATCCAGCTATGGAATTTATGTCCGGATTTTCATCATATATACTAATGGAATTTATTATATACTTATTAAGCCCAATATATTAGAATTCAAATTTGAAACCTTAAAACCAATTAATCCAATTAACTGTTTTTCCATGCATATTATATTCTAATTTAAACTTTTTAAATCACATAAATTCATATTCCATGTCTATAATGATAATGCATATAAAGCATGTTATGGCATGTGAAATGCAAGAGTAGACACCATACGCTAGATGGCATGTTATTCAAACAATTCGAATTAAACATACATATAACATAAAAATTAATTTCCGTTGACCATGCTCTTATTTTCTCCTATACTAATCTAATTAGTATAAAAAATACCCAAGGCATCCCTTGGTCTTTAAATCACGTTCCAAGGTGGTGTTGGCTCCTTTTGCTACTTCGGTGCTCCAAATTAAAACAATTGAAATTTTACATTGGAAAATAAAAATACAACAATTGTAAACAATGGCCTTATAGCCTTACATCCCAAAAAAAAAATAAATATGAAAATAAGAGCCGGAAAAATTAACGACCAATACAATATCCATTCATCATATGAAAAACAATAACTATTCATCATATGAATATTATTTTGTGCCAACTCATCTAAACATGCATATCAATATATATAACTCATATAAACATATTAAAAACCTTAACTTTAAATGAGAAAGAGAAGGGTTAAAAACACTTTTCAACCTTGCTCTCGATGCCAATTGTAGGAAACGATTTCCTTGCGCAGTGGAAATGGTTTAGGCACACTGATCGGACTTGAAAATTTTTTCTTCCCTTTCCACTGAGTGGCCAAATGTTACTGCCACCCCCACTGAAATTTTGCTTCAGTTTTAGTCAAAATTCCTGCCCTGGAACAGTCCCTAAACTGCCTCGAACTGCCGGATAAAAACTGGATTGTTTTGGACCCGATATGCTCACAGTGCACTGTCAAAACAGCCAATGAAATGTGCGGACAGTGGCTGTGTTTCATTTTTGATTTGTCACTTGAAAATAGCCCCAAAACATCATAAAATGTTCCCAAAAAAACTGGATTAAAACTAAACCAAATTGAGTTCCGTTTCACAGAGTAAATATGCGGCAGTGAGCAAAATAAAGCCTCACTGCCGAGTACAACAAGAATAAGATGAATATGATGATTTGTTCGACACCACAAAGTCTTTCGAACTATATCTCGTTACCAACGGAAACTTGTGTGGGCAAGACTCATAAAATAAACACTAAATGTTTTAGAGATTTAAGCACATTTGGTATTTGTTTTTAATTTCTTCTTGTTTTTTCTTTTGGTTTGTCTCAACTTTTGAGAGAGAATGAAGAAGAAGAAGAAGATGGCGGCTAGGGTTGCAAAATAGATTACGGCAAAAAGAAAAACAATCTTTCTTTTATACTTAGGTTATTTTGTTTCCAAAATAAAACAAAACCCTTCCTATTTCTCCATGAGTGAAATTCGGCCTAAGGGTTTATTTTTCAATAATTTTGAAATATCCATTATTATTTTCTATAAAGAAAATATATGTTATAAAACTAATGAGTTATTACCTTTCAAAAATGTGTAACTACCAAAATAAAGCCAAGGGTTTCCAAAACCCAAAAATTTTGAAATTCCAAATTTGACCTCCATTAAATTATATCATATATAATTTAATAATTAATAATAAGTAATTATCATATAATCATTTATTATAAAACCATATATTAAACTTTAATATAAAGTTCCAAGTGTGAAAAAATAATATTATTAATCCTATTAGTAATATTTATACATATGTGAGTATATAATTCGACTATCTAATTATACTAAATCTACTAAAGTATATGAGCTAGCACGGGGACCAAATTGACCTACGGTTCCGAGCTCTAATAATCTCAAAACATTAATTAAGCTCTTAATTAAATATTACGAATTATTAACTTTGGGTTATTCAACTAAAAACCTGAAGTTGCACTCTCATTGATGCATATGGTATATTAAGCCGAACCAAGTCGTTGTCCACTGATATACGCACTATATACGAATTGACCATTCATGAGTATCTCGTAATTAGACCCGGGTCATAATATCTGTTATACCCCTCTAATTATGTATACCTTAAGTGCCATTGATTCTATAATGAACGATTTATTCATAACCATTATGAATTTTAATCTTTATATTCGTAATAGAAAGACTTGAACGCTTAAACCGTTCAAGTACCGAATAAACCCTTAAAAAAGATACTCATCTACTTCTTGCAAGAAGGAGTGAACTCCATGTCTATGTAAAACGTTCCAAGCTACACAACAGACTATGCCCCAAAGCACGTAGCTATTGGCGGGACTGCTGTTGGACAATTATGACCCATGGCATCACTATTTGTAAAAGACATGGTGTTTTTGTACAAATTAACTATGTGACAAAGGAAATTAATCTTTTATCATTTTGTAATTGCATTACTTGGATATATATAAATGATAAAAGTCCATATGATTAGTACCAGATTAATAAGATATGAGACAATATTAATCCACAAAAGGTTTAATCATTAAATATCCCTAGTCGTAGTATTATCAAGACTGAACATCGATAATGTGGAATAGACTAGTATAACACTTGTGCGCGTTATGGAAGCTTAACGGCATAGTTCTCATATATTTAAGTATTGGATACTTATGCAAGTGTGATATGAGGTTCTGTTAGCCGTTGGACCGGGAACAGCTTCGCTTTGGATAGACCCCTCGGAATCCCATTGGTAGTATGACTATACGTCTATGGGAATCCAAATAAGGGGAGGTGTATGTGGTCTTAACCTGGGACTTGCATCGATAATACTTGCGACAATCAGTACGCTTTTGTTTTGGTCGTCTGGGGCTTTAATAGGTTTTATGTACGCCTCTTCTGGGTTTACTGAGAATCGTAGTGTATTGGATGTGATGTCAAGATGGAAGTATCACTTCAGTCATATGTAGATGATGATCACGCAAGGATACAGAACTAGTACTCTTAAATGCTGCAACTATCGGGATAGTATGACTAGGTCATGATTATCCGATTATAGAGACTAGTTGCTAGTGATCCGATATATGCTTCGTACGGGACAGACACAATTCCAGCACCAGGCCTAGCATGTGACATCTGATACTGGATCTTAATATGCAATACATAGTATACTACTCCTGATAAAGATTATGTATTCCTCGTTGAATATTTCTGGAGAATTGGGTAGGCACGGTACTTTGCTAGAAGCCAACCATGTCTTGTAAATCGATAAGAACGTGGTACCGGGTACGTACGTGTTCGGATAGTCCGATGACCATGTTTACTGCCAACATATCCATGGATCTCTTGGGTCGCTTTCCAAAGATTCACCGATGACATTTGACTCGAACAAAATTAATCTAGGATTAATTACGGCAAGAATTTATCTGGGATTAAATTCGCATAGAAGAGAGAACGCGATTAATTTGGAATGAATCGGTAAAGTAAATTTAATAGTTGAATTGGATTTTACTATTTAATTTATTTAATTAGGCTAAAATAATATATTGGATATATTAATTGAAATTGGATTTCAATACGGAATTAAAATTGGATTTTAATTCAAGCAAACAAATTAATTTAGAATTAATTCGTAAACAACTTTCGTAATAATTTTGCGAGGCATTATTATTTAATTAAATTGGATTTAATTATTTAGCGACGGAAAATTAGTTTAGTCGGATTAAACGAACCGGGCCCAAAGTGTGTTGTTTAAGACAACTTGAATTTGGAATTCAAAATTGGGTAGGACCTACAACTCACATCACTTGTCAAATTTGTGATGGTGGTAGTTGGCAATAGTGTTTGAATTAATTAAACACTCAACAACACACAAACCAACTAAGTCAACACACTTGTTTTGGAAATAAGGAACTATTCATCTTCTCTCCCTCTTCTACCAAAGCCGAACATGCCTCTCTCCCTTTGGAAAATTTTGTTTCAATTTTCCATCAAAGCTAGCACTTTGTGAGTTGATTTAAGGTGATAGGGAAATTCACCCTTGAGTTTGGGATTCAAATTTAAGCTTGGAGCTTCCATTTTCAAAGAAAAGTTTTAAACTTCTCATCCAAATCAATGTAAGTTTTTTCCGCAACTCACATGATTATTCACACATGAATCACGCTTAGAGATCCTTGCCATTTCTAGGACACTAACAATGGTATCAGAGCGCCATCCTAAGCTTTATTTGAAATATAGGGTTTATGGACTTTGATTTGGGGATTTTGCTTGGAGTATATATTTTCCTAAATTGATTGTTTGGTTATGCTTAGATTATGATAACTTAGATTTATGCATGATTAGATTTGTAAAAAATTGATTGGATCAAAATCCCCATTTCCTTTAGCTTGGCCGAATATGAACCCTAATATGTGTTGGTTTCTATTGATGTCCCAAGATCATTCAAGCCACGAAATTGAATGAATACTATAAAGAAATGTGGCGGAAACACACTTACATTGAACGGATTGGATGTGATGCTCAACAAAATTTTTCTTCCCTTCAAACTACTCCAAGATTCGGCCAAGAGTAGCTTTGTTGATGAAGATGATGAAGCTCCAAGCTTTAAGGATTCCAAGCTCTAAGATTCGGTTCTCTATCACCTTGTATTTGATCATTTGATTGTGCTAGCAAAATGAAGGAAGAAAATCCAATTTTTCCCTCCAATGGAGCTCACGGTTTTGATGTTTTTGGGAGAGGGAATGAGTTCTGTTTTTCAATTCATTTTTGGCTTCAAAAATGTAAAATGATCAATTGAAAAACAAATACCAAATATTTGGTATTAACTTTCAAAAAGTCAACATCCATTTTGTCTCCAATTTGGCATTAATTGCCCACACCAAACTCCATCATGAATAGTGACAACATGTGACTTTTGACATCTATCACAAATAAATGACAAGTGATGTGACTCGCGATGTGACTTGTGGGCCCCACTTTAATTCAAAATACGAGTGGGCCCGCAAACACTTCCGGGCTCGGTTTCGCTAATTCTGAATTAACGAACTTTCGTCGCGACGTAATTAAATAATTATGCCTAACGAAATTACTATTCACGTCGCTAACGAATTAATTCTAAATTAACTCGTTTGCCCGAATTAAAATCTTATTTTAATTCCGCGTCGAAATCCAATTTCGTTTAATATATCGAATATATTATTTTGTCGATTAATTCCAAATTAATCTTTATCTCTCTTCAAATAGTACTTTATCCAAGATAAAATTTCTCCGTAATTAATCCCAGATTAATTATGCTCGGATCATACGTCATCGGTGAATCTTCGAGAAGCGACCCAAGAGATCCCTGGATATGTTGGCAGTAAATACGGTCGTCGGACTATCCGAACACGTACGTACCTCGTACTACATTTTTACCGATTTACGAGACAATGTTGGCTTCTAGCAAAGCGCCATGCCTATCCAATTCTCCAGAAATATTCTTACTGGAATATACGATCTATATCAGGCTTAGTATACCGTAGTATTGTGTATTGCGATCCAGTATCGGATGTCACGTGCAAGGCCTGGGGCTGGAATAGTGTCTGCCCCGTACAAAGCACATATCGGATATCAAACAACTAGTCTCTTTGAATCGGATAATCATGACCTTGTCATATTATCCCGATGGTTGCAACACAATAGAGAACCAGTTTTGAATCCCTGCGTGATCATCATCTCCATATGTCTGAAGTGATACTTCCGTATTGACATCACATCCAATACACTACGATTCTCAATAAACCCAGAAGAGGCGTACACAGAACCTGTTAAAGCCCTGGACGACCAAAACCAAAGTTTACCAATTGTCGCAAGTACTAGCGATGCAAGTCTCAAGTTAAGACCAAATACACCTACCCTGAAGCGGACTCCCATAGACACATATACATACTACCAATGGGATTCCGCGGGGTCTATCCAGAGCGAAACTGTTTTCCGTACCATCGGTAAAACATAACCTCATATTGCACTTGCATAAGTATCCGCTACTTAATTATATGAGAACTATGCCGTTATGCCCTCATAACGCGCACAAGTGCAATACTAGTCTATTCTGCATTATCGATGTCCAATCTCGATAATACTACGACTAGGGATATTTAATGATTAAACCTTTATTGATTGATACTGTCTCATATCATCTCAATCCGGAATTAATCATAAAGACTTCTACCATTTATATATCAAAGTAAATAAATTACAAAACGGTAAAAGGCAATTTCATTACAACATAGTTAATTTTGTACAAAAACACAATGTCTTTTACAAACAGTGACGCTTTGGGTCATAACTGTCCAAAAATCTCCCACTTGGCCTATAGCCAGTCACTCAAGCATCTAATACCCGAACTATGTACATGTCGCTTAAACGTTTGCTGAGGAATAGCTTTCGTCAGCGGATCTGCCATGTTGTCATCTGATGCGACCTTCTCGACCTTCACATCGCCACGATGTATGATCTCTCCAATCAGATGGAAACGTCGAAGAACATGCTTGGATCATTGATGAGACCACGGTTCTTTAGCCTGCGCTATAGCTCCATTATTGTCACAATACAATGGAACGGGCTCAGCTGCTAATGGAACTACTCCTAATCCAATTAGGAATTTTCGGATCCAAACTGCTTCCTTTGCTGCCTCAGCTGCAGCAATGTACTCCGCTTTTGTTGTTAAATCAGCAACAGTCTCTTGGTTGGAAGATTTCCAGCTCACTACTCCGTTATTCAAACAAAATATGTACCCAGATTGCGACGTACAGTCATCTTTTTCGGTTTGGAAACTTACATCGGTATACCCAGTTACCTCAAGTTCTCCATCTCCATAGATTAAGAAAGCATCCTTAGTTCGTCTAAGATACTTAAGGATGTTCTTAACCGCCATCCAGCAAAATCTCGTAATCGAAATATGTAGCAATTGCAAGCATTATCCGAATGGATTTAATCATGGCAACGGGTGAGAAAGTTTCATCGTAATCGACACCATGTCATTGACGATACCCTTCGCTACAAGCATAACTTTGTACGTTTGTATGTTGCCATCCATGTCGGTCTTCTTCTTGAAGACCCATTTGCATCTAATAGGCTTTACGCCTTCTGGTGCATCAACCAGTGTCCAAACTTGGTTGGTGTACATGGAATCCATTTCGGACTTCATGGCATCATGCCATAAAGCGGAATCGATATCTTGTATCGCTTCCTCATACATAGCCGGTTCGTTATCCTCAAAGAGATTAATATCTACATGAGGTGAGATCAGAAACCCATACCTCTCAGGTTGTTTCCTGACTCTCTCCGACCTACGCGGTCCTTGTGTAATAGAAGATTGTGGTACAGTCTCATCCCGGATGGACTGTTCTTGTTCCGTTGAGGATTCTATGCCAGAAATAGTATCACTCCGATTTTCATCGAGTTCTACTTTCCTCCCACTAACCACTGTATTTAGGAATTCCTTCTCAAGGAAGACCATTTGTAGAGCAACAAATACTTTGTTCTCTCGTGTGTGATATAAGAAATATCCTTTGGTTTCCCTAGGATATCCTACGAATATGCATTTATCCGATTTGGGCTCAAGTTTGGTACCTTCCAAACGTTTGACGTATGCCCAGCATCCCCAAATCTTCAGGAATGAGAAACCTGATTTCTTTCTTGTCCATATCTCATATGGTGTCTGTTGTACAGACTTTGACGGAACCTTATTCAAAATAAGAATTGCACTGTTTAATGCATATCCCCAGAAGGAAATAGGTAGCTCAGTGCGACTCATCATAGACCTTACCATGTCCAACAAAGTTTGGTTTCTCCTTTCGGACACACCGTTTAATTGGGTTGTTCCAGGAGGAGTCCAATGTGAAAGAATACCATATTCTTTCAAGTAATCTAGAAACTCATTGCTCAAGTATTCGCCACCACGGTCCGACCGTAATATATAATCTTGCCGGTTTGTTTTTCAACTTCGTGTCGAAACTCTTTGAATTTCTCAAAAGTTTCCGACTTGTATCTCATAAGATACACATAACCATAACGCGATGCATCATCCGTAAAGGTTATGAAGTATTCGTATCCACCTCTAGCTTGGCTAGACATGGGCCCACATACGTCACTATGAACGAGGGCTAACAGTTCAGTGGCGCGTTCACCCTTACCGCTATTAGGTGATTTAGGCATTTTGCTTAATAAGCAAGATTCGCAGACGTCATATGAATTTGGATCAAATCCGTCCAAGTACCCACTCTTCGAAAGTGTGGATATGCGAGTCTTGTTTATGTGTCCCAGACGACAGTGCCAAATATAAGTTTCATCTTTGTTACTCATTTTAAGCCTTTTGTTTGTTATATTATATGTTTGAGATTGATTTATATTCAAAATATAAAGATCATTAGCAACAGCAGTGCAAATTTCTACATAATTTTTATACACAAAACACCCGATGTTCCTGAATACAAAAGTGTACCCAGATTGGGTTAACATAGATACAGAAATAATATTCCTATTCAAACTAGGTAAATAATAACAGTCATTAAGTTCAAGTACATGCCCCGAGGGCAGTTCTAAAACAAAAGTGCCAATGGCCAAAACGGCGACCGGTGCCCCATTTCCGACACGTAGATCAATCTCCCCTGAGGCCAGTCTCCTGCTAATCCGCAGATCCTGCACATCAGTACATATGTGAGTACCACAACCAGAATCAAAAATCCAATTTTTAAAACTAGAAATAGTCATGTTTATTTCAATAACAAACATACCTGAAGCAGGTGCCTTGCCCGCTTTAATCTCCTTCTGGAGCCCCTTGTACTCGTGGTAGTCACACTTCCAGTGACCCTGATGAGTGGTATTTATATCACTATTTCCCACTCATTTAACCTAATATTTTGTATATTTTCTTGAGTCTTGTGAATATTTTGATGTGTTTGTGTTATTTTGTAGATAAATAAAGTTTCAGGTCATTCTGGAGGTGATTTGGAGCAAAACAGGAAAAATTGGCAAAAAGTGGCATTTCGGTAAATTTAGCGCGTCGCGACGCCTAACGTGCGCTGGGTCAGAATTTGAGAAGTTTGACTTTGCTAACGTGCGTCGTGCCACGTGTTAGCATCACAACCGATCTGCTAAAATGCGTCGTGCCACGTGTCATCATCCTACGGTGCCGAAAATTACTATTTCCACGTGTGCCACGTGTCATCCCACGTGTCGCCACGTCATCCAGTAAAGGAGTCAACTCTTCCACGCGTCTTGCCACGTCATCATCCA
>SKCR01001446.1:0-36653 GCA_019454045.1 Zanthoxylum bungeanum
GCAAACTGAATTAGTACACATAAATAAGAGAATCAATTCATCCTTTTAACAGTATTGTGTGGAGTCACGACCCTAGATCTTTTGAGTCTTTTTATTTATTTTCCTTAGTATTTTCTTTTGTTTTATTTTTATTTTAATTAAGCAATTCCACATTCAACCAACCAAAGCAATCAATCCCTTCTCCCTATAATTAGATACCTGTAAATAAATAGATTCAATAATTAATAACAACAGTAGGAATTAAGTCCTCGTGGGATCGATATTTTTATACTACTTGAACGATACGTGCGTTTACGTTATACGCGTGTGTTTGCACCGGTCATTAGAGACATAGGTAATGTAGCTTGAAGATAGCCAGAATAAGTGAAGGCTCTAACCAAACCAGTGAGCATATGCCCATTTCTCAACTTAGAGCCCATTAAAGAAAATGACCAGTAAAATAGAGCAATGGATAGATTAGACGAATAGCGAGATGATCAGACAACCAAATCAATAAGCTCAAGTGAGACATAGAGAAGAAGCATGTAATAGAATAGTTTGAAGCTACAATAAGTTGAGCTAAGCCTAGAAGTCACCATAGAATTAAGGAACCTTTAAAGAAGAAAAGGTTTAGAAGTACGAAGAGATTAGGAAGAACACTTCTTAGGAATATAGCGAACAATTTATAAAGAGTCTCATGGTATTGAGAAGAAGGACTAGGTAAAGAGTAACACCTGAACCAAAGATTTAGTATGAGATGTCTCAAATAATCGAAGTAGAAAGAGTTTTCAAGAAGTAAAGAAGTAAGAAGTTTAAGGAACTGAGATAAATAAGAATAACAAAGAGAGTACATCAATACTCAGAAGAAGAAAATAACGAATTCAAAGAGTTAAACAACAAAGATTAAACATGAATGAGTAGAAAGGCAGTACGAGGAAGTTGATAAAAGCATGTTTCTAGAAGGATTTTGCAAAAGATGTGGAGTCATAGAATGTGGAAAATGATCAGGAGAAAGGTTGGAGAAGGCAAGCCAGACAAGTTTTAGCAGTAGTACCCTAGTATAAGAAAAGACACTAGACATGTATACACGAGAGTCATAGACAAAGAACATATGTCACCAAATCATCATAACAGAAAAGCCTCAAGATAAGTTCCCATTATACATGGCAACGGGTCGGGCCGGGCTCGGGATTTGACAAGCTCAGCCAAGAAAAAAAAGCCTGGGCCGAGGAAAAGCCCGGCCCGGCCCGGGCTTTTTTTTGGGCCCGAATATTTAAAAAAATATAAATATAAAATACATTCACACTATTTGCAAAGACAAATTACGAATAAATCACAAGTTTCATTGAGAAATTAATAATTTAAAAGCTAAAAATAAATAAAAATGCTACAAATATATTTTTAAAAAAATATATATATAATTTTTTTTTTGTTTTTGGCCCGGGCCTGGCCGGGCCCTGGCCAAAATTGCAAAGCCCGGATCGGGCCAGGGTCCGAGCCTGGCTTTGATCAAAGAGCCCGGCCCGAGCTTTTTTTGCCCCGGGCCCGAGCTTTTCTGCCACCCTTAGTTCCCACCCTCCCAACTCTCGGTAAACAGCAACAACGAAGATAAACCTCGATGTTCATCTCAAAACATTCCCAGAACCAAGAGAATGCGTAGTTAAAAGAGATTGGGACAAAAAATCCCTAGATATAGTACAAGAACAAGATAGAAGAGGGAATAGTTCTAAGTGAGATATTTAGAAGAGAAGTTATCTAGATGATATAATAAAGAGAGAAAGTACTAGTTAAGCAGTGATAAGGATGTATGAGAACAACATTAAACATGACTAGGGACACGTGAGACCTGATATCTTTTGGATAAAGAGACAGAGATATAAACCATAGAAGTTCTAGCTATAAAACAAAACATGAGGACAGACAAAGGGGTCAACAAGCAAAAGATTTAGAAGTGAAATTGTCAACGTGTACCGACGATATAAGAAAATACTAAATAAGTATTGGCAAAAGTCTAGTATAGTATGGAACCGAGAAAATAAGCTTATTTCAATATGGAAAACAATAAAGAGTGAGTATCCTAGCATGAAATCAGGTATAGAAGTTAAGTGGATGAAAAAGAACAACAACTAGGTTTACAGTGATAGTGAAGACAAGTACAAAAAAGAAGAAATGAACTTTAGCAGGCCAAAAATGTCAATATCAATGTTAATAACAGGGAATACAGTTTAAGCACCAAGATGCACACAATTAAGCTTGAACCTGTAGTAGTTAAAGAGGACCACTAGAAACTACTCAGAAGCAATCTTCTTAGTATAGACATTATTGGTCACAGTAACACTAAGCTTAGAAGCCCTAGGCGGTACCATAAGCAGATGAAGTTTGGCAAAGAGAATATAGAGAATTAAGTAGCTAAGTAATGAGAAAGAATATTAAGATCAAGTTGGATAAGTAGAGTACAATAAGTATCAAGTACAAGCATTGTTAATAATGACTAGGACCAAATCCAAAAAGGGAGTATGGAAGCCTAATCGTAGAGACATTAATTTTTTAATGAGAAGTTAAAGGTGCCATCTATTAAGAACCTGATTAAGTCAATTAATTGTTGAGTTAAAGAACTAGAGAAAGAGATTTCATGGAAATAAGGGATGTTGAGCACAGCTAGAAGTCTAAAAATGAGGTAGTTAAGAACACTCAGTAAAAATATTATGAAACAAGAATGAGGTAGTACTTTTCAGTAAAGACCCTAAGGGATATTCATTGTAACGACGAACTCTGAAGCAGCTTACCAAGTATGAAAAAAGGTATAATGCATATATTAGATATTAAGAATGATGGAGGATAACATAAGCCTATTAGTCAAGTGAAAAATAATCAATCGGGCAGAGTCCTTCGTTGTTAAGTCAAATAGAATCCTTGATGACACAATTTAGTTTCAGCAGAACCATCACATTGCCCTGTAATGTAATGATAGCACACGAAAAGTCATCGGAAAGTGATTATACAGTGGTTGAGACAAAGGCGATGTGCTTATAGCCAGCTGGAGCTGGAGGTTTATAAGGAACCTACAAATCCTCTAATCTATGATTAGATCCCAAGTTTAAAGAGGATTCGAGGACGAATCCTATTTAAGGGGGAGAATCTGTAATGACTGGGAATTCTGACTAATTGATACACTGTGGGACGGGTGACGCATAATATAAATTATGATTGGAAACATATACCCTCATTAGATGGCTATCGGTAAATTCTTTGAGAATCCGATAATAGATGCTAGGATGTACCACTAAGGATAGCCCATGATATTTGGGCCGTAAATTTCTCATACGAGCTCCGATTTTTATGAATTTTATATCGTTGGAAATATGAGATCGAGATCTATGATTTTCAAGTTGAATAGTTTTCTAAATTCGGACCAGAAGTAAGTCAAAAGCGCAGATTAAAAATTCAAATGAATAGTACTTAGTGGCCATTCTAGAAAAGTCTCAAAGTTTCTACCAATTTCCAAAATTTTCTCTACTTTTACCAATTTCAAACAAGTACAAGTAGAATCTAAATTTGTGCCTACTTATCACAACATGTAAATTAATAATTTATATCTAATATAAATTATTAAAACTGAAACTTAAAAGAGAAGGATTAAGAACACTTTTCAACCTTAGCGCTCTGATACCAATTGTAGAAACAGTTTTCCTTAGCGCATCGGAAGTTGCTTTTATGGGCACCGACTCCGGTATGGACCTTAAAGTTTTCTTTTCCTTCTCCTTTGTTGAAACTGAACTCCACCAACAACTTGATGACTTTCCTTTGAGATTCAACAGTAGAATCAACCACCTGATCTTCCGAGATATGTCTCGAAACAAACAAACCGAAGTGTGGGTCACACTTACAAAGATCAAACTCTAAACTTTTTAGAGAAGTATAAAATCAAACTCTAAACTATTTAGAGAAATAATGTTGTCACAAAATGTATTTTGCTTTTAGAAAGATATGATGAAGAAGATCAAGTATCTAATTCACTCTTGTTTTTCTTTCTATTCTTAATTATTGAGAAAATATAATTTTCTCTCAACACTTAAGAAAAATTCAGAATTTTCTCTCTACCTCTCTCTCTCTCACTTGTGTGAATGGTTTCATCTAATGAAAGAGTGCAGATTGTAGAGATAATATTCCTTCCAAAAACCAACCACCTTTGTTATTAAGCATCTAATGCTTTCTTGCAATGACAAACACATTAATGTGAAGGCTATACCAAAGCATAAGAAGTTTTTAGCTAATGACAACGCCATTAGGTGTATATACATAACACCTAATAGACATAATAAATTGGAGAGCATGGTAAGCCATATGGCTTTGTCTCCAAGGTAAATAAAAAAAAAATCAATATCTTAATAATGATTTAATTACCTAAATTATGATGTCGTAATAATCTCATAATTATTACAAACTTGATTATCTTATAATCACAATTTGATTATCTCATTATCAAATAATTCATGAAAATATTATATTAAACAATTTAATATAGTTTTCATTTGTGACAAATATATTATTAATCTTATTAATAATATATAAATATTATGTGAGCATATTATTAGACAATCTAATTATATTAGGTTTACTACAGTTAATCGAGTTAGCACGGGGACCAAATAGACCAACGGTTCCGAGCTCCAATTATCCCAAAATATTAATTAAACTCTTTAATCAAATATTACGAATTATTAACTTCGCGTTATTCCACTGAAAACTTGAAGTTCAACAATCGTTACCGTAGATGGAAAAAAATAAGCCGAACAACTTCAGTGTCTATCAATATAGTCACTACATATAGATTAGCCCTTCACAAATATCTCATAAATAGAGCCGGGTCATAAGTCCTTTATACCCCTCTAAATATTTTATCTCTTAAGCACAATTGATTCCATAATGAACAATTAATTCA
The DNA here is from genome assembly GCA_019454045.1 of Zanthoxylum bungeanum. Lineage (NCBI taxonomy): Eukaryota > Viridiplantae > Streptophyta > Magnoliopsida > Sapindales > Rutaceae > Zanthoxylum > Zanthoxylum bungeanum. Next base: position 4,922 of record SKCR01001446.1, read on the forward strand.
TAACAATTATGAATATAAACTTTCTATTCGAAATAGAAGCACACTCAAATTGTTCAGTCCCGAATCAACTCTTAAAATAGATATTCTTCTGCTTCTCGTAAGAATGAGTCAATTTCATATCTATGTAAAATGTTCCTAGCTACAGACTAAACCATATCCCCAAAATACATAGTTATTGGTCCGGAATGCTACACCGACCTCACCTTAGTAAATCAGAAGACATAACCTTCCATGTAGGAGTTCGTAGTACACTCCGGATTAAGATCAAATCCATATATGTCCATCAAGTAGATAAAATGAATTTCTTCAGCCAACGGATATTAAAAGATATTCATTCTTATATGAGTTCAGTTCTATATTATCAAATCATACAAGGTGCCTCAATTCCCATGTCACCGTATGAACGATCCCGAATCAAGGTCGTCATACAAGTATAAAATGGACCACAGCTATAGATAAACCATAAACAAAGTACCCTCTTTGCTTGCTATCTATGGACTATTTAGATTTGTAGGAAACACTTTCCTTGCGCAGTGGAAACGTCTTAGGCACCCAGATCAGACTTGAAAATTTTTTCTTCCCTTCCCACTGAGTAGCCGAATGTTACTGCCACTACCACTGAAATTTTGCATCTGTTTTAGACAAAATTCCAGCCACGGAACAGCCCCAAATATATGGAAAAAAATTAGACTATTTTGGATCCGATACTCCCCAGTACACTGCCGAAACAATCCCTGAAATGCGCAGACATTGGCTGTGTTTCAGTCCTGATTTTTCACTTGAAAACAGCCCCAACATAGCCCCAAAACACCACAAAATGTTCCCCAAAAAATTGATTAAAACGAACCAAACCGAGTTCTGTTTTACTAAGTAAAGGGGCAGCAGTGAGGAAAATAAAGCCTCACTACTGAGTACATACAAGAATAACATGAAGATGATTATTTTTTCGACACCACAAAGTCTTCCGAAGTATATCTCGTTACCAACAGAAACTTGTGTGGGCAAGACTCACAATATTAATCCCCAAACTATTTAGAGATTAAATAACACTTATGTTTTGTATTGTTTTTCTTATTTTTCTTTAGTTTTATTTTTACTCAAATTTTGAGAGGATGAAGAAGAAGATGAAAGGTGGCTAGGGTTCAAGAATGAATTCTCTCCAAAAGAAAAAAAAACAATTTTTCTTTTTTATACTTAGGTTTGTAATTTCCAAAAATCACAAAGCCCTTCCTTTTTTACACCTTGTAATAATCGGCCATATCATAAGAAAAATAGAAATAATTTTATTTATTTTCATTAATTTTGTAACAATAAAATTAACTTTCCATAAAGCCAAAGATGTTACAAAATTAAAAGAATTAATGCCATTATAGATTTGTAACTTCCAAAATTAAATCAAGGGTTTCCAAAACCCAATAATTGGAAATCACAACTTTAGCCTTATTAAATTATATCCAATATAATTTAATTTTATTCATTTAATAATTATCATATAATTATTAAAACCATATATTAACTTTTAATATATAGTTTCAAGTGTGACAAACCATATTATTAATATTTATACATATGTTAGTATATAATTAGACTATCAAATTATACTAAATCCGCTATAGTGTAACGAGTTAGCACATGGACCAAATGGACCTACGGTTCCGAGCTCCAATAATCTTGAAATATTAATTAAGCTCTTAATTAACTCCGGGGTATTCCACTAAAAACCTGAAGTTGCACCCTCGTTGCCGTAGATGATATATTAAGCCGAACCAAATCGATGTCCATCGATATAGTCACTATATATGAATTGACCATTCACGAGTATCTCGTAATTAGAGCCAGGTCATAATATCTGTTATACCACTCTGATTATTTATACCTTAAGTGCCATTGATTCTCTAATGAACAATTTATTCATAACCATTATGAATTTTAATCTTTTTATTTGTAATAGAAATACTTGAGCGTTCAAACCGTTCAAGTACCGAATCAACCCTTAAGGAATATACTCATCTACTTATCGCAAGAAGGAGTGAACTCCATATCTATGTAAAATGTTCTCAGCTACAAAACATACTATGTCCCCAAAGTACGTAGCTATTGGTCGGGACTGCTACACCAACCTCACTTTTGAAAATCAAAGTACATAGCCTGCCATGTAGGAGTTCGTAGTACACTCAGGATTAAGATCAATCCATATATGACCATCTAGTAGATCGAAGAAATGGCTAATAATAATTCATTGTGGCCAACAGAAAGGAGCATGGTTCAACGAATTGCAGGAATTTATGAAGTTGAGCCAACTCAGCAGTGAATACTAAGTTGGATCAAATGTGCAAATGCTTGGAAACACTCAGCGCACAAGTTGTAAACATTGTCGGAACCATAAGTTCACCATATGGAGGAGCACCAGAGCCAAACTAGCAAGAAGAGACGGTGAATTATGTCAACAATTTCAACAGGCAGGGGAACAATCCATATTCCAACACCTATAACCCAGGGTGGAGGAATCATCCCAATTTTTCATGGAGCAATAATTCAGGGCTAACGAACAATCCACCATCTGGATTCCATCAGTAAAATAAAGGCCATGAGTTTGAAAAAGAACTAGAAATGAAAGAATGGATTTCAGAGATGTTCAAAAAGTAACAAGCAACATATGATGCTATGTTTCAAAGCCAATTTGTTTCCATCAAAGCACTGGAGAATCAAATTGGACAACTGGCCAATGCCCAGAGTTACAGATCGCCAGGAAATCTTCCTAGCAACACAGAACCAAATTCAAGGAACTGAGAGAATGTGCAATGTCAAGCTATTACCTTGAAAAACGGTCCTGAAATCAACAAAGATGTTGGAATCAAATCATCTATTGAAGAAGTTTGAAAAGAAGCAGAGCAACAGATGGAGGAAAAAGAATTAAAGGAAAAAGTTCAAATCACTCCACCTCAATCTTTTCCACAGCGACTTCAGAAAAACAAGCTGGATAAACAGTTTGCTCGATTCTTGGAAGTCTTCAAAAAGCTGCATATCAACATTCCATTTGCAGAAGCATTGGAAGAAATGCCCAGCTATGTCAAATTCATGAAAGATATTCTTTCACGAAAATGAAGATTAGGAGATTACGAGACAGTTACATTAACAGAAGAATGCAGTGCCATCATTCAGAGGAAACTTCCACCGAAGTTGAAAGATCCTGGCAGTTTCACTGTTGTAGGCACTGCATTTTTGCATATAAGTCCCTATGATGAGTCTCATTTGGAGACACTACCTTTTAAGTCACGGAGGTCACGGAAAACGGACATCGGATGGGGAAATTCAGAATAAACAAGGTTCACTGTTTTCGTTCGTGCTGCGTTCGTGTATACGTTTGAATGCCAAACAGATTGAGGGCGTTCATGCCGCATTCGAGGAAGCGTTCGAACGGTGTCGGTAATTCTGCTTTTGCTGCTAGCCTCACATCAAGCCCAATTCACCCAAGCCTTGGCCCACACGCCCAAGCCCACTTAAAACACATATTTAACACATGGTGAAATCAAAACAAATCTAAAAATCACATACCAAATTAAAATAAACATTAAAATCAATCAAATATTTTAACTCCCTAATTAAGATATTCACCCACCAATTGCACAAGATCCCTTCCTTTCATAAACCAATCAAAATATCTCCCTTATTTACTTGATTCCCTTCCTTACCTAGAAACCCTAGCCATTGCCTATAAAAAGAACCATTCACTACCCTCCTCTAGGCTAGCTCATACACACAACTCACACGAAAATCACAACAAGAAACCCTAGAAGTTCACGCATACTACAAAGAAATAACACAAAAATTCTATTCATCTCATTCCCCTAATCACCGAAAATCATACCTCCATTTAGCAACCTCGTATCACCGAAAAACAGGCCATACAGCAGCCCTAAAACACGCATACAGCAGCCCTAAAAACACACAAACATCAGCCCTCCACCACCAAAAATTACAACCAAAAACCGAACTGCAGTAACATAAAAACTGCACTTATAATCCTTGAAATAACCACACAGAACTGCACCAAAAACGCCAAAAACAGCAGCCATGCACGCCAAAACAGTGACCTGAACAGTGAGTGGAAAATACAGAGGAAACAGCAGTAAAACGGAGGCCAAACAGCAGCAAAAGATGGAGAACGACGACTCAAAACAGTAAGACAACGAACGAGAGCAGTGAACCAGTGAACCGGAAAAGTTGTGGAGCATCCACCCTTCCGACGATCGTGTACCGTACATCCGAGAGGTGATTTAAAAGGTTAGACCTGAGGGCACTTTTCTCATTAGTTTATATTCGTCTTTTGATTGTTTATTGAATTCTATTCGCATGAGAGTCGTTTGTGGATGCATGTTGTGGCTTGAATGAAATGGAAAATGTGTCGCCTCTTGTGGTATATAGGATGGAAACCCGGACATAAATTTCATAGCCGATTCCGAATGGACGGTAGTATGATCTGTACTCGGGATACAACTCTACGTACCACTTGAGTAAACGACACACTCTTTTGTTTTATGTTGCTTCGGTTTATTTATTTTTCGTTATTTGAATTCTGCATGTTAATTTTTGTATTTATGATACAATCGAGCGCATGGGCTTAGTAAGTCGGATTAAAGGTCCCCTATTTGGAGGGGTTAAAATCCTTTACCACAATGCTTTGCCGCGCCGGTTGATGTGTGTTCGGTTGGATATAAGATATGTTCAATCAGATATACTAAGTTTGATATGATTGTCTTTATCTTTGTATGCATGATACAATCGAGCGCATGGGCTTAGTAAGTCGGATTAAAGGTCCCCTATTTGGAGGGGTTAAAATCCTTTACCACGATGCTTTGCCGCGCCGATTAACGTATATTCGGTTGAATGTAAGATGTGTTCAATCGGGTATACGAAGTCTAAGGTTATTGTCTTTATTTTTATATGCATTGAGATAAGCGCATGGGCTTAGTAAGTGCGATGAAAAGTCCTTTAATTGAAGAGATTAAAATCCTTTGCCATGATGCTTCGCCGCGCCTCGTATTTCACTATTTGCTTTTTATGTATGTATTGCGTCACATTTTGTGCATCAGGTCTGTTCCCGTTCGAACGCGTTATCGAACGTTATACGAATGCGAACCTTCTGTTTCCCGTTCAAACGCGTTTTACAAACGCTACTCGAACGCGCATGCATTTTGTATCATCAGTTCTGGTACCGTTCGAACGCGTTATCAAACGCTACACGAACGCGAACCTTCTGTTTACCGTTCAAACGCGTTTACGAATGCTACACGAACGCGCACACACTGAACTAAGTCTGTCTCATCATATTTCATGCACAATTGCCTTTTGGGTGATCTACCTTGCATTATGTAGCCAATCATATTATTTGTATTCCTGCATTTATCCATTCGATGTGTTCTTGGGATGATATTCAAGCATGATTAGGCTGTTAGCATGTTATTTGGTTAATATGTTCATGAGATAGTACTCAAGAATGATTAGGTTGTTCTTAGTTTTCCCTATCATATGATTGAGAAATTTTCATGAGATTGCCATGTGATGTTGCATGTTGTGATGATTAATTTCATGCATGTGGATTTAGAAGTATGATACTCTAGGAAATAAGTGTTACTTAGGCCTGATTAAATTATTACACAAATCCTTTCATTACAAGTGACATAAGTAAGGGACCATTCCGAACCCAACTGTTTGAGGTCTTCCCTTGCGAGGGGTGAGTGCGGCCTTAAATCTCATTTTCCCGGTTCACACCAGGTGGCGACTCCATTATTCTCCGGTTTAGTCCTCCGTGGCTACTCCGTACTCCCAACCGGGCCGCGAGCCCGGGACAGCATGCGTCGCCCAGATCCTGTGTCCCACAGTCTGGCTACTCCACTGGGGATAGAGAATCGGCCCCGAAATATTTTTCTTGTAATGTTTGGATTTATGTTCTAATTGATCGTGTCTATAGTGGATAAAATGGGGGTTTAATCAAAGACATTTTGAGGCTAGGTAATGGTTTGGTGTCTTCCTTCATTCACTACCTTTCTAGAAGGAAAAGCTGTGAAGGCACCTATATAGCCATTTACTCGTAGCCTATTGTGATGGACTAATTTGTAGGACTCGTTGTTTATTCCTGTCACCAAGCGATAAGAGCCTAAGAGGCTAGGGTACTTAAGAGAGCCTCGCTCTACCCTCCCTCTGGGGAATCTACAACGGGAAATCCATTTGACAGTCAGTCACACACCATAGCTCATTGGCACGTACCTTAGTGTATAAAAAAGGGTGCGCTCACTTGGTCGCTCGAACCCTTGATTGAGGAGGCCTAGTTGTGGGCCATCTTTCGCCGGTGAGAGCCTTTGTCTACACTCTTGCGAACCCACCCATAGACCGGGGTTGTATGGTTAAAGTAACAATTATTTCCTTGAGTATGTGCTTGTGGACCATCCTCATTTGGATGCAGTTGGACTATTGTCAGAAATGCGAACTTGTTGGGCCATTTAAACTGGGGCGAGTTCGTACCTTATGACCATTAGGCCCAAAGCTTCTGAAATGTTGATGGGCCATTCTGTAGAAATCATTGTTTTATGTTTGCATTATCTTTCTTTTATGCTTATGTTTAGGAACATGTCATTTGGATCCATTCGGACCTTTTGTCATGAGGTATGGGCTTGTTGGGCCCTTTAAACTGGGACAAGAACATATCTTATGATTATTGGGCCAAAAGCTTCTAAAACGCCAATGGGCCATTATATGTTTGTGTTTAGGAACATTATCATTTGGATACGGTTGGACTTCTTGCCATGAGATGTGAACTTATTGGGCCATTTAAACTGGGACAAGTTCACTCCTATGACAGTTAGCCCAAAAGCTTCTAAAATGATGATGGGCCGATTTGTGTGAAAATTTTAATGAGTTGATATATTTCTTGTATCGCATGCATCTCATGCATCACATGCACCGCATGCATACATGCACCATGTTAACCCCATTTTGTCTTGAAAGCCATCATAGATACCCGTTGGTTAGGGAAGAGGACGGACTTGTCAAAAGACCGAGCAGCTACCAAGAGTACTGGCAGAAGACCTAGCCCAACGGGATAGGAAACTCAATCATGCATGCATGCATACAAGTAACATATTTGCATCATTTTTGTGTTTGTTCTGTTTTGTAATAACAGGTTTCAAAGGAGAAAAAGAGAAGGCGTCAAATGCAAGCCAACCAGAAGCAGCAACAGTACAATGTCAGCAGTCTTCAGGAATGAATCACAGGGGCGAGGCCCACATCAGTATCAGTCTGGGGCTAAGGCCCATATCAGTATCGGTTAGGGCCGAGGCCCACATCAATATCAGCCCAGGGCCGAGGCCCATATCAGTATCAGTCTGGGGGCGAGGCCCATATCAGTATCAGTCTGGGGGCGAGGCCCATATCAGTATCAGTCTGGGGGCGAGGCCCACATCAGTATCAGCTGGGGGCGAGGCCCATATCAGTATCAGTTTAGGGCGAGGCCCATATCAGTCTCGGTCTGGGGGCGAGGCCCATGTCAGCATCAGTTTGGGGATGAGTCCCAGGGCCGAGGCCCACATCAGTATCAGTTTAGGGATGAGTCTCAGGGCCGAGGCCTACATCAGTAACAGTTTTGGGGATGAGTCCCAGGGCCGAGGCCCATATCAGTATCGGTTTGGGGGCGAGGCCCATGTCAGCATCAGTTTGAGGATGTGTCTCAGGGCCGAGGCCCATATCAGTATCAGCTTAGGGCCAAGGCCCACATCAGTTTCAGTTTTGGGGATGAGTCCCAGGGCCGAGGCCCACATCAGTTGCAGTTCGGGGATGAGTCCCAAGGCCGAGGCCCACATCAGTATCAGCTTGGGGCGAGGCCCACATCAGCATCAGTTTAGGGCCGAGGCCCACATCAATATCAGCCCAGGGCCAAGGCCCACATCAGTATCAGTCTGGGGCTGAGGCCCATATCAGTATCAGTTAGGGCCGAGGCCCACATCAGTATTAGCCTAGGGCGAGGCCCACATCAGCATCAGTTTAGGGCCGAGGCCCACATCAATATCAGTTTAGGGTTGAGGCCCGCATCAATATCAGTTTAGGGCCGAGGCCCGCATCAATATCAGTTTAGGGCCGAGGCCCACATCAATATCAGCTTGGGGCGAGGCCCACATCAGTATCAACATCAGTTTAGGGGCTGTGGCCCACATCAGTTCCAGTTTTGGGGATGAGTCCCAGGGCCGAGGCCCACATCAATTTCAGTTTATGGACAAGTCCCAAGGGCGAGCCCACATCAGCATCAGTTTGGCCGAGTATGGCACTCTGAAAGTGGAACATGGTTCGAAAATGGACTACTTTCACATCTCGCCGAAAGTGGCACTCCAAAAATGGAGCACGGTTCGGAAATGGACCAAGGAAGGCCTAACCCATCGGAATATGATACATATCCATGCATACATGCATACATATCACATACATGCAATGTTTGTTTAGTGTTCACAGGTTTGTAGCGGCAAAGACCATCTCATCAAATAACGGTTCAAAAATGAGCCACATCCTCGCACAACACGGTTCAGAAATGGACCGCTACCACAACAGATGCCGAAAATGGCGCCTAAAATGGAGCACACATAGCAGACGCCGAAAATGGCACTCCAAAATGGAGCACCCACAACAGATGTCGAAAATGGCGTTCCATAATGGAACACACACAACAAAGGCCAAAAATGGCGTTCCAAAATGGAGCACACACAGCAAATGCCGGAAATGGCGCTCCAAAATGGAGCACACACAAACAGATGCCGAAAATGGCGCTCCAAAATGGAGCACACATAACAGATGACGAAAATGGCGTTCCAAAATGGAGCACATGCAGCAGACGCCGAAAATGGCGCTCCAAAATGGAGCACACATTACAGATGCCGAAAATGGCGTTCCAAAATGGAGCACACGCAGCAGACGCCGAAAATGGCGCTCCAAAATGGAGCACACACAACAGATGCCGAAAATGGCACTCCAAAAATGGGGCACATACATCAGATGCCGAAAATGGCGCTCCAAAATGGAGCACAGTTCTAAAATGGACCACCATATCAACTCAATTCGAAGCAGCAGGCAAGTCAGGCGGCAGCTGGCGAGCCAGGTAAGTGAAAATGCATTGCATAACTTTGATAGGATTGTCACTGTTACACATTACACAAGTCCCATCAAAGTGGGGGCGACTGTAGGCACTGCATTTTTGCATATAAGTCCCTATGATGAGTCTCATTTGGAGACACTACCTTTTAAGTCACGGAGATCACGAAAAATAGACATCGGATGGGGAAATTCAGAATAAACAAGGTTCACTGTTTTCGTTCGTGCTGCGTTCGTGTATACGTTTGAACGCCAAACAGATTGCGGGCGTTCGTGCCGCGTTCGAGGAAGCGTTCGAACGGTGTCGGTAATTCTGGTTTTGCTGCTAGCCTCACATCAAGCCCAATTCGCCCAAGCCTTGGCCCACACGCCCAAGCCCACTTAAAACACATATTTAACACATGGTGAAATCAAAACAAATCTAAAAATCACATACCAAATTAAAATAAACATTAAAATCAATCAAATATTTTAACTCCCTAATTAAGATATTCACCCACCAATTGCACAAGATCCATTCCTTTCATAAACCAATCAAAATATCTCCCTTATTTACTTGATTCCCTTCCTTACCTAGAAACCCTAGCCTTTGCCTATAAAAAGAACCATTCACTACCCTCCTCTAGGCTAGCTCATACACACAACTCACACGAAAATCACAACAAGAAACCCTAGAAGTTCACGCATACTACAAAGAAATAACATAAAAATTCTCTTCATCTCCTTCCCCTAATCACCGAAAATCATACCTCCATTTAGCAACCTCGTATCACCGAAAAACAGGCCATACAGCAGCCCTAAAACACGCATACAACAGCCCTAAAAACACACAAACATCAGCCCTCCACCACCGAAAATTACAACCAAAAATCGAACTGCAGTAACATAAATACTGCACTTATAATCCTTGAAATAACCACACAAAACTGCACCAAAAATGCCAAAAACAGCAGCCATGCGCACCAAAACAGTGACCTGAACAGTGAGTGGAAAATACAGAGGAAACAGCAGCAAAACGGAGGCCAAACAGCAGCAAAAGATGGAGAACAACGACTCAAAATAGTAAGACAACGAACGAGAGCAGTGAACCAGTGAACCGAAGAGTTGCAGAGCATCCACCCTTCCGACGATCGTGTACCGTACATCCGAGAGGTGATTTAAAAGGTTAGACCTGAGGGCAATTTTCTCATTAGTTTATATTCGTCTTTTGATTGTTTATTGAATTCTATTCGCATGAGAGTCGTTTGTGGATGCATGTTGTGGCTTGAATGAAATAGAAAATGTGTCGCCTCTTGTGGTATATAGGATGGAAACCCGGACATAAATTTCATAGCCGATTCCGAATGGACGGTAGTATGATCTGTACTCGGGATACAACTCCACGTACCACTTGAGTAAACGACACACTCTTTTGTTTTATGTTGCTTCGGTTTATTTATTTTTCGTTATTTGAATTCTGCATGTTAATTTTTGTATGTATGATACAATCGAGCGCATGGGCTTAGTAAGTCGGATTAAAGGTCCCCTATTTGGAGGGGTTAAAATCCTTTACCACAATACTTTGCCGCGCCGGTTGATGTGTGTTCGGTTGGATATAAGATATGTTCAATCGGATATACTAAGTTTGATATGATTGTCTTTATCTTTGTATGCATGATACAATCGAGCGCATGGGCTTAGTAAGTCGGATTAAAGGTCCCCTATTTGGAGGGGTTAAAATCCTTTACCACGATGCTTTGCCGCGCCGATTAACGTATATTCGGTTGAATGTAAGATGTGTTCAATCGAATACGAAGTCTAAGGTTATTGTCTTTATTTTTATATGCATTGAGATAAGCGCATGGGCTTAGTAAGTGCGATGGAATGTCCTCTAATTGAAGAGGTTAAAATCATTTGCCACGATGCTTCGCCAGGCCTCGTATTTCGCTATTTGCATTTTATGTATGTATTGCGTCACATTTTGTGCATCAGGTCTGTTCCCGTTCGAATGCGTTATCGAACGCTATACGAACGCGAACCTTCTGTTTCCCGTTCGAACGCGTTTTACAAACGCTACTCGAACACGCATGCATTTTGTATCATCAGGTCTGGTACTGTTCGAACGTGTTATCAAACGCTACACACGAACGCGAACCTTCTGTTTACCGTTCGAACGCGTTTACGAACGCTACACGAACGCGCACACACTGAACTAAGTCTGTCTCATCATATTTCATGATCAATTTCCTTTTGGGTGATCTACCTTGCATTATGTTGCCAATCATATTATTTGTATTCCTGCATTTATCCATTCGATGTGTTATTGGGATGATATTCAAGCATGATTAGGCTGTTAGCATGTTATTTGGTTAATATATTCATGAGATAATACTCAAGCATGATTAGGTTGTTCTTAGTTTTCCCTATCATATGATTAAGAAATTTTCATGAGATTGCCATGTGATGTTGCATGTTGTGATGATTAATTTCATGCATGTGGATTTAGAAGCATGATACTCTTGGAAATAAGTGTTACTTAGGCCTGATTAAATTATTACACAAATCCTTTCATTACAAGTGACATAAGTAAGAGACCATTCCGAACCCAACGGTTTGAGGTCTTCCCTTGCGAGGGGTGAGTGCGGCCTTAAATCTCATTTTCCCGGTTCACACCAGGTGGCGACTCCATTATTCTCCGGTTTAGTCCCCCGTGGCTACTCCGTACTCCCAACCGGGCGCGAGCCCGGGACAGCATGCGTCGCCCAGATCCTGTGTCCCACAACTGTCCCATGCACCATTGGAGAACATTATATCGGTAAGGCTTTATGTGATTTAGGTGCAAGTTTTAATTTAATGCCTTTTTCTATTTACAAGAAACTGTAAATTGGAGAAGCAATGCCCACCTCAATCTCTCTGCAACTTTCTGATCGAACACACTCGCATTTTTTAGAGGAGTCGTTGAAGATGTGCTGGTCAAAGTGGACAAACTCATTCTCCCAACAGATTTCATCATCATTGACATGGAGGAAGATAAAGATGTGTCTATCATCACTGAGAGACCATTTCTGGCTACAGGTTGAACTGTTATTGATGTACAAAAAGGAGAACTAACCATGAAAATTCATGACCAAGAGTTACCGTCAATGTTTCCAAAGCCATGAAATTCCCGAGTGATGAAAATGAGGAATGTTTCAGAATTGATGTTGTTGATAGTATCGTCCAGGATATTGATACAATTCCCACGGATAAACTTGAAGCTTGTATCACCAACATGACTGATAACGAGCTAGATGCTGAAATCCTGGAATGTATTAACTATCTTGACAAGTCTTTTCGTTTCAAATCAACACCACCAGTTGAAAGTCTGGAACTCCCGAAGAAAGATTGAATCAAGCCTTCGATTGAAGAACCACTGCAGCTGGAGCTGAAGCTACTGCCGAGCCATCTCAGGTATGCATTCCTTAGAAACTCTTCTGAATTACTTGTGATTATTTTTTCTTTGCTAACATTGGAGCATGAAGAAAAGTTGCTGAGAGTGTTACGAGAGCACAAGAAAGCTATTGGCTGGACTATAGCAGACATTCGAGGCATTAGTCCATCATTTCGCATGCATAAAATTCTAATGAATGACGAGTACAAACCCACAGTGGAACATCAAAAAAGACTTAATCCAATCATGAAGGAGGTCGTGAAGAAAGAAATCATCAAATGGTTTGATGCTGGCATCATTTACCCCATCTCATACAGCACTGGGGTGAGTCTTATGTAGTGTGTGCCGAAGAAAGGAGGAATTACTGTTGTCATAAATGAAAAGAACGAGTTGATTCCAACATGAACGGTGACTGGATGGAGAGTATGCATGGACTACCAGAAGCTGAACAAAACAACAAGGAAAGACCATTTTTCACTACCATTCATTGACCAGATGCTAGACAGACTGGCGGGACATAAGTTTTATTGCTTTCTGGATGGACATTCAGGATATAATCAGATTGTCATCGCCCCAGAAGATTAGGAGAATACCACTTTTACATGTTGTATGGTACTTTTGCTTTCTGTAGGATGTTATTTGGATTATGTAATGCTTCTGCCACATTTCAGCGTTGCATGATGGCCATCTTCTCAGACATGATGGAATAAAGTATGGAGGTTTTCATGGATGATTTCTCTGTGTTTGGAGACTCTTTCGACCACTGCTTGCAAAATCTCGAACATGTGTTACAAAGATGCGAAGATACCAACCTGGTGCTCAACTGGGAGAAATGCCATTTCATGGTGCAAGAAGGCATCGTTCTGGAACATCAAATCTCACAAAAGGGAATCGAGGTAGACAAAGCAAAGATCGAGACAATTGAAAAATTACCTCCACCAACATCTATCAAAGGGATTTGGAGTTTTCTCGGATATGCAGGTTTTTACAGGAGATTTATCAAAGACTTCTCAAAGATTGCTAAACCTTTATGCAATCTTCTAGAGAAGGATGTGCCTTTCAACTTCACCAAAGAAAGCCACGAAGCTTTTAAGATCTTGAAACAGAAGCTGGTCTCTGCCTCGATCATAGTAGTACCAGACTGGACCCTTCCATTTGAGGTGATGTGTGATGCTAGTGATTTTGCTGTAGGAGCAGTTTTGGGACAACGCAAAGCAAAGATTTTCCACACCATTTATTACTCTAGCAGAACTCTAAATGTAGCTCAACTCAGCTACACAACCACTGAAAAGGAGTTGCTAGCAGTTGTGCTCGCTTTTGACAAATTTCGTTCTTATCTGTTGGGTCCCAAAGTGGTGGTCTACACAGATCATTCAGCAATCAAATACCTGATCACAAAGAAAGATGCCAAGCCCATATTGATCCGTTGGATACTTCTACTGAAAGAATTTGATGTGGAGATACGAGACAGGAAAATGACAGAAAACCAAGTGGCAGATCATCTATCGAGGCTCGAGAATAGAGAAACAGCTGGCAAAGAACTGATAATCAAAGAAAATTTTCCAAATGAACCGATGTTTTCCATGAAACAGCATGATGTCCATTGGTATGCTGACTATGTCAACTACATAGTATCGAGAAAATGGCCGTTGGAATGGACAACTCAGCAACGAAAGAAATTCTTCAAAGAAGTTAAGCACTATGTCTGGGATGAGCCATACCAGTTCAAATGCTGTGCTGATCAATTACTGAGGTGTTGTGTTCCACAGAGGAAGTCAACAGTGTTCTGCAGCATTGTCATTCATCACCATATAACAGACACTTCAGCGGGAATAAAACTGCAGCCAAAGTCCTACAACCAGGTTTGTTCTGGCCCACTCTTTTTAAATATGCTTATCTATTTGCTCATCAATGTGACAGGTGCCAGAGAATGGAAAATATTTCAAGGAGAAATGAAGGACCTCTGTAAAATATTCTAAAAGTTGAGATATTTGATGTATGGGGGATTGATTTTATAGGACCATTTGTTCCATCATTTGGAAATCTGTACATACTGGTTGCTGTAGACTACGTCTCCAAATGGGTTGAAGCAATTGCACTGCCATCCAATGATTCAAAAGTAGTGATCAAATTCTTTAAAAAGAATATTTTCACTCGCTTCAGAACACCTAGGGCGATTATTAGCGATGGTGGCACATATTTCTGCAACAGATACTTTGATGCACTCCTATCCAAATATGGAGTTACTCATAAGGGTTTCCACAGCCTATCATCCATAGTCAAACGGACAAGTTGAAGTTTCAAACAGGGAGATCAAAAGAATCTTGGAGAGAATCGTTGGATCAACAAGGATGGATTGGTCTACAAAACTAGATGACGCATTATGGGCCTACCAGACAGCTTACAAGACACCCATTGGTATGTCCCCATATCAAATGGTGTTTGGGAAAGCGTGCCATATGCCAGTGGAGCTTGAACACAAGGTGTACTTGGCACTGAAGAAGTTGAATCTTGATCCACAAGATGCAGAAAACGAATTGGAGGAATTTCACCTACAGGCTTATGAGAATGCCAGATTATACAAAGAAAAGACCAAGAAATGGCATGATAAAAAAATAGTGCGCAGACAATTGGAACCGAGGCAGCAGGTGTTGTTGTACAATTCGAGGTTGAAACTTTTCCCTGGAAAGTGGAAATCAAGGTGGTCAGGTCCATTTGTGATCACTCAGGTTTTACCATATGGAGCTATTGAGTTACTTGATCCTAACACCAATAAGACATTCAAGGTTAACAGTCAGCGTGTCAAGCACTACTGGGGAGAATCATTTGAGCGACAAAAAGAAAATGTCACACTTTCAGATCCGGCCTAACGTTCAGGAAGTCATGTCTAGCTGACGACGTTAAACTTAGCGCTAGTTGGGAGGCAACCCATGCAATTTTTTGTATATATTGTGATTTGGTGTGTTTTATTTTGTTGTGTTTAATTTGTGTAGGTAAAGTCACATTTCAGGATGAAAGAAGTTCTCGTAAATTTTCACAAGCAATTTCCTTCTCTCCCTCAAAAATCTATGTTGAAAGTTTAAAAAGCTCGCTTGGAATGGATGAGACTATTGATGATCAAAGGTATTCCTACTGACATTCGTTGGATTATTGAAGCACAGGTCCGATTGGCAGGTGAGTCCTCTGACTCTTTTATTTCACATCTACCTGGTTTAGGAAGAAGCACCTATGCTAAAATGAGAAGAGCTAAAAGAATGTGTGTTTGTTATAAATGTGCTCGCATGTTTTGTGATACTTGTTGTCGATCTTTAGGAATGGTGTCTGATAACCGTGAAGATAAGATTAATTTCAATAGGGATGGCTTGAGTAAGGAGTCTTTGGCTGATATATCTAAAACTCTTGAGATGCATCCCAGTGGATATGTGTATCACAAAATTCGCGTGTTATATACATAATTCCAGAAAGAAAGACCGCAGTTAAGTCTCGGGAATCCGACTCAAAAAGATCTTGTTTGCCAATTTATAAGAAAATTGGATGGGAAGCTTGTCCCTGACGCATAAACGTCATTCAAGCTGTTACTTTCTTGTAAATATTATATCTCTTTGTCTTTTCCTAATAATTGTGATTTGTTTTGTTGTTTTCTTTTATTTTCTCCGACAGGATCCAGATCTTTTTGACCTTTCACGATTTATTTTATTGTTTAACTAATAATTGTCATTTCGCAGGTACTAATGCTATTATTACTCACCCCTTTTCAGGTGTTATAAATTCAAATCATCATTGAACTTTTGAAGGCATCCAGATTTAAGAAAAGAAACATACATTAAATGGAAACAACTTCAAGAAGACGAGTTGTAAATATCTGTGTCTTTTGTGGTAGTAGTATTGGTACTAAGCCATAATACGTAGCAGCAGCACAAGAATTGGGTCGAGTCTTAGCTGAAAGGAATATGCACTTAGTATATGGCGGTGGCAATCTTAGACTAATGGGGATCGTTTCAAAGGCTGTACAGGAAAGAGGCAGTCAAGTTATGGGAATCATCCCAAAACCCTTGGTAGAGGCGAATATTATTGGATCATCAAATGGAGAGGAACTAATCATTCCAGGTATGTCTGAATGACTAGTAGAGATGATTAACCATGTTGATGCTTTTATTGCTTTGCCAGGTGGCTTGGGCACAATGGAGGAAATTTTTACAGTGTTATCTTGGGTGAACTTGAACATACACCAGAAACCGCTTGGACTGTACAATGTTGATGGATTTTATGATTTTCTTTGTGTATTTCTTGATGATGCTCGGAGAAATGGATTCATGTCAAAACCTGTAAAAGAACTCCTCTTCACTACCAGAACTGCCCCAGATCTAATTGACCAAATATTAGCCGTTGAACCACATATTGACCCTATCCTTTCCAAGATAAACTGGTCTGATAATGATCGTGGTAAGAGGCGTCGGATAAATCTAGATCTTAACTTTTAACTTTTCATTTAGATGTAGAATTTCAGCTAATCAGGTACGATTTTCTAAATTCTTCTTCTACTTTTTAAGACATTGGGGACAATGTCTCATTTAGGTTTAGGGGAGGGGAATAGTTAATTAGTACCTTATTTTTATTGTTTTATTTTTAGTCAAAATTTTTCGAAAAAAACCACAAAAAAAATTGAAAAGTTTTCAAAAATTACAAAAATATTTTGTGTTTTTTATGTTTTAACTTTATTAATCAGGTGAAATTGGTGAGAGATAGCTGTGTAAGGAATTTCCATTCCTGAGACGTATCTCAACCTATTTCGGAACAAGTTAATTTTTGTTTATTTCCTTTTGAATTATTTAATTTGTGAATTCTCCATAAAACTGACTAAAATGGATCTTCATATGCTCAATTGATAGGTATTATCAACATGCATGGTAACTTACGAACATGAGCTGTAATTGAAAAGTTTGTAATATTCAGTGCTATAGTTTAATTGGAGGAAACATCTATAAAAAGCGATGGGATAAAAAAAACTTCTGAGATCCGAGTAATTAAGTCTGTAGGGGTGTCTTAACACCTAATGCCCTAAAGCCAACTGGCCTAAAGCTCGCTACATGGATCGAAGATGTTGCAAACTATATATATTTGAAGTCTGAGTAATTAAGTCCGTAGGGGTGTCTTAACACCTAGTGCCCTAAAGCCAACTGGTTTGGGAGACATTGGCCCAAAGTTCGCTACATAGATGAAAGATATTGTATATAAATTAAAAAAAATTAAAAATCAAAAATCAATCAAAAAAATCAGAAAAATTATTCCATTGCTTAAAAAAAGATGTGAATTCTGATAAAACTTTAGGACACAAATATTACTCTATTCTCAACTACATTTGTGACTATTGTGGGAAAAATGAGTTGATTAATATTTTGTTAGCTGTGTATATAAAGAATGGTAAAAATAATCGGAGGATTTACTTATTCGGTAATTTAGAAAGAAATAAAACAACTATTAACTTGGATAAGAAGTTTCACCTGTTTAGTCACTAACTTCTTTATTCTCTTTTCTCTTGTCTTTTTACTTTTGTGTGCATTAATTTTAATATCTTTTACTTTTATAAGACGTTTGTGGGTATCGTTGCTGTAAACCATCACGAGACTACAACTCGTCCACTTGGGACACCTAGGGGTTTAAAGGCATGTTTCATATGCTAAATGAAACCGTGACTCCTAAGAAAGTGGCTTAGTTTAATTTTAATTATTTATTATATTTTATTTTGTTGTTTTGCTTGTGGACTAGCAAAATATTAGGTTTGGGGGTGTGATGAGCAGAAAATATATCAAGATTTACTGCCCCCTTTACCTAATATTTTGTTTAGTTTCTCAGGTTTGATGAATGTTTTGATGTGTTTTGCAGATAAATAAAGTATCGGGACTTAATGGAATCAACTCGGGTCTAAAACGATGAAATCCAGAGTAAAAAATGGTGAAAACGGAAATTTACTATACGCGTCACGAAGTGCAGTCCTAAATTCTAATTTTGCGCAAGTTTGGTATTTTGGCCATAACATTTTCATCCGATATCCGATTGAGCTGATTTAAGTTCCAGAGTAAATAAGACACAGAGATCTACAACTTTAAAGCTTTAAATATTTTCGAATTCTGAAGTTTGCAAGACCGAAATTGATGAATAATCCAGTATATTTTGTGTAATTACTATAGTCATTTTCAAAATATAAAATAAATAAATAAAATAAAAAAATAAAAAATGTCAAACTTCCACCAAACATGCTTGCTTATTTAGTGGAGGATTTGGTTCCATGTTTGCTGTCATGTTTGGTTCCATGTTTGGTGGAGCAATTGGTGGAGAAATTGGTGGAAGCCTTTAGATTTTCCTATAAATACCAAGCTAAATTGTAACTTTTCCATGCTTTCTTTGGAGGAATTTCTCCATGAAAACCTAAAGGAAAGTGTCTTGTATATTTATTTAAGTTTTCTTGCATTTTCTTTTTATTTAATTAATAAAATTTTGTGTGTTTTCATTTATAGCATGAGCAAGTAATCTCATTCTGCTGGGGTGAAAATGTGAGACTTTTAATATAATGAATTAGATTAATCTCCCTTATTTTAATTAAAATTTGAATTAATTAGTTACCGCCTATATGACCAATTTAGGTAACAACCTTATTTACCGCCTATATGATTGGTTTTACATTTCAGACGTAGTTTCCGCCTATATGGTCAGTTGGATTTAATTTAGACAAATGAAATTACCGCCTTTATGGTCTGGTTAATTAATCGGCAAACATTGAGAATAATGGAGATTTCTAATTTTGAAATATTAAAAGTGTATCCTCTAACCCTAGCATTTTCTTTATTGTTTTATTTACGTTTTTAATTTCTAGCCTTTACTTTATGTCTTTTACTTTATTTAAGATTTCATTAGCCTTAAATATGTGTCGTAGCTAAGCCCGTTATCTGGGGTTGTGATGAATTCCAATATCACTGGTTTATAAGGGGTTATTTTATAGTTTGGGTAATTTAAAGGTTTACTTATTAAGTCTTAGTCTTAATGCTTCTTGTTAACTGGCCATTAATAAGATTTATCTGGTAAACTTAAAATAAACTTGACAAAGGAATTTTAGGTTTTAGCCTTAGAATTAATAGCCCACGATCTTCCTTGAGGATAGAGAACCCTTTAATAGATTTCCTTACAAGATAGACATATACCTGTCGGGCGGGGGTAACCACAATTGGAACTTAATCTTAATAAATTCAGGTAACTTGGTTGACATAGACATATGATTAATTGGGTTACACTGGGTATTTACATCCGACCATCGACAGAGGCTTTTGCAGAATTTCGTGTTCCAGGTTAGTAAACCAATATATTACACAAACATAAAATAACCACTTCATCTTTTAAAAGATATTGGAAAGATTCACAACCCTAGATAGTTTCTTAATATTGAATTTTCCTAAACCTACTTTCGTGCAATTTTATCTACTTGTTTTAAGTTTAAAGTCACCATCAAATCAAACAACCAATCCATTAGATACTTGTAATAATTTAGCTTTATAAATTAATAGCTTAGGTATTAAGTCCTCGTGGGATCGATACTTTTATACTACTTGAACGATATGTGCGCTTGTGTTATACGTGTGTGATTATGCCGGTCAGCTCATGATGGAGTCAAGTTCAGTAAATGGACCTTCTGGTCCAGCCAACCTATAGACTTGGTTTGGTCCCTATTCGGAACCAAACGAATGAAAGATTTCCTGGCCTTCATCAGGTTCAGTCGATGGAAACGCTCCTCAATTGGCTCATGATGGAGTCAAGTTCATTAAATGGACCTTCTTCTGGTCTAGTCGACATGTAGACTCGATTTGGTCTCTATTCGGAACCAAACGAATGAATGATTTACTGGCCTTCATCAGGTTCAGTCGACGGGAACACTCCCCAATTGGCTCATGATGGAATCAAGTCCAGTAAATGGACATTCTTCTGGTCCATTCGACCTGTAGACTCGATTTGGTCCCTATTCGGAACCAAACGAATGAATGATTTCTTGGCCTTCATCAGGTTCAGTCAACGGGAACACTCCCCAATTGGCTCACGATGGAATCAAGTCTAGTAAATGAACCTTCTTCTGGTCTAGTCGACCTGTAGACTCGATTTGGTCCCAATTCGGTACCAAACGAGTGAATGATTTCCTGGCCTTCATCAGGTCTAGTTGATGGGAACACTCCCCAATTGGCTCATGATCAAGTCAAGTTCAGTAAATGGACCTTCTTCTGGTCCAGCCGACATGTAGACTCGATTTGGTCCCTGTTCGGTACCAAACGATTGAGTCGACAAGCTTTCTCCTCAAGAGGCTCATTAATTGAGTCAAGTACCAATCCGGACCTTCATCTGGTACCAGACGACATGCGACTTGACTAGGTCCCTATACCGCACCAGCCGATAGAATGACATCTCGGCCGTCATCAGGCGAGTTGAAAGACCTTAACCAAACTCGATCCAAGAGACCTGAAGGCTCCATTGGTCCTCTGACCAATCAAATGGAGTTCTTCAAATAACACTACTCGGATCTATCGATTGGGACAAGACTAGGCAAGTAGATGACTTGGACTACGTTCAGTCCAGACATGAAGACTCCATTGGTCCTCAGCCCAGTCGTATGGATTATGACCGAGATAAACGTCCAATTCGATCGACTGGGGACATCCCCCATAATTCCTGTCGAGTCAGATTCAGACTTTAGCCACACTGTCCAGGCGATATTGAAGATACTCAACCGCGTCTTAGTCCAGACAATAGACTTTTCCGTTTTGGTTCAGACAACACGACCAACCTCTCCAAGCCAATGGCTCATTGACTTAGAGAGTAGGGGATAAACTGTATGGGCCAAATTTGGGCCAATGGTAATTTTGACTTTTCGCTTCGAGCCCAATACTAAATACACCCCAAATTCCCCTAATAGTACCCAAAATAAGATCCAGGCCCAAGTTGCCATCTCAAGCCTACACACATAAAAAAGGTCCAATATCCTGCAATCATAGGACCTAAGACTCTCAAAGGAGGCCCAACTTTAGAAGTGAATGTTGGCCCAAAGATATTACACAAGCCCATGCCCAGTAAAACATCATACCCAAACCGTAACCAAGACTCACCATGTGCCAGCCCACGAAACGCCCAGACTTCTAAATACCCCTCATGAATCGGCCGTTACCAGCATCCAACGGACGAGTAATCAAATATGATAAATTCACACGTTTCCCCGAGGGTGTGTATATAAGAGAAGAAAGTCTATGAGAAAAGACACACAAGCTCTAATATTCATAGCTTAACAATATTCTCTCCAAAACTCTCAGAACCCCCTACCTACCGCCCTCACGGTAGCTCACAGGGATCAAGGTAATCTCTGACCTTGCTCCTCCTCCTACGACATTTATAGCTCATCTTCACCGCTGACTTGGGCGTCGAAGTGCCTACGGCTTCCACCGCACCGGTGGGTAGATTCTCCACGCTCACTCTACTTTTTATTTTGCAGGATCGCTAGTGTCCCTAACCAATAAATTCTCGATTGTGGACCTCGACCGTAAATCAGCGTCTATAATATATTAAACAGAACTAAATCGGTGTCCATCGATATAGTCACTACATACGAATTGACCCTTCATGAGTATCTCGTAATTAGAGTTGGGTCATAATGTCCGTTATACCCCTCTAATTATTTATACCTTAAGTGCCATTGATTCGCTAATGAATGATTTATTCATAACCATTATGAATTTTAATCTTTCTATTCGTAATAGAAAGACTTGAGCGCTCAAACCGTTCAAGTACCGAATCAACCCTTAAAGAAGATACTTATCTACTTCTCGCAAGAAAGAGTGAACTCCATATCTATGTAAAACGTTCCCAGCTACACAACAGACTATGCCCCCAAAGTACGTTGCTATTGGTCGGGACTGCTACACCAACCTCACCTTTGTAAATAAAAGGAAATAACCTGCCATGTGTAGGCACTGCATTTTTGCATGTAAGACCCGATGATGAGTCTCATTTGGAGGCACTATCTTTTAAGTCGCGAGAGCCGCGAGAAACGGACGTCAGAAGGGAACCGGTATTTTTGTTAGATTTTATTCGCTTGTTTAGCTTCGGGTTCGCTCGTTGGACCTCCGTTTTAAAACACACCCTTAACCCACTAAACACACACCATGCCCATCTCACCCAAGCCCAATCTAAAAATAATTAAAGCATTTAAAATGCATGTCACAAATTAAATTAAATCTAAATCAAATTAAATTAAAACAAATTAAAGTGAAATTAAATTTAATTAAATTAAAGCTAATTAAATTAAATTAAACTAAAATTAAAATCCTTTTAATTAAATTCCTAAATTAAATAAATCAATTCCTAAAATAAACAAATCACTCCCCTAATTTAAGAAATTCCCCACCAAAATATAAATATTCATGCCTAATTAAAATAAATCAAATATATAACCTTCCTAATATAAACAAGTCATGTCCCCCAATCAAATATAAATTTTCCTAGTAAGACACTAATTGGTTTCTTTCCTTATTCAAAAAACCCATGCATAACCCAAACCCTAACATGCAACTATAAATATAGCACAAATCTAAACCCTAAGCTCATCTCTCAACTCTCTCACGGCTTCACAAAAATAAAAACAAAACCTTACTCACAGAGAAGACTCACGGCAATCACTCAGCCGAATCCATAAAACCCTGCCCTCCAACATACGCCCTCAACTCCACTCGTCATAGCCTTCATCCAACATGCCACTCAGCCCCTAAACCAGCCAGCTGCCTCCCATAAATTCACATACACATACTCACCAATGCCGACCAGTGACACGCCCTTTCGTTCATGATACATGCACACACGATAAACCATAAGCCCCTTAACAAACCCATAAGCCACGCGTCCCTCATCTTCATAAACAAAAGCCATACACACACCCTAGCAAACTAACCCTAGCAGCCTCTCAACAAACGAACCAAAGCAGCACTCACCATCACTCACTACCCCCTCACGATCAGCTTCAAACTACGCCACCAGCACACACCAAAATCCCACTCACGTAACCGCAGCTTCCCACTAGCGCCACAAACCCCCTTCACGTGAAGCAACAAATCAACACACCACCTTCATGTTACTGCACCTCTCAAAGCCACGCACCAGCCCTCTAAAATCAGCACTCAAACAGTCCCTGTAACCACTAAAAATAGTCCCTGTAACCACCAAAACAGTCCCCGAAATTGCACCCAAAACTACCCTAAAACAGTCCCCGAAAATACCCCAAAACAGTCCCAAAATCGAGCCAAAACAGTCCACTAACACACCTGAACAGTGAACAGAAAATACAACGAAAACAGCAGCAAAACGGAGTGAAAACAGCGACCAAAATAGTAAAACAGTGAGCTAAGACGTTAATCCAGTGAACCGGAAGAGTTGCGGAGTGATAGCCCTTCCGACGGCCGTGAAACGCGAGTCGAAAGTCGACATAAAAGGTTAGACCTGAGGGTATTTTTCCTATTATTTTCATCTATCCCTTTTTAATTGTTTTATTCATCACTATGGCATGAGAGTCGTTTATTGATGCATGATTGTGGCCCTTGAATAGAAAGAAAATGCATGTATTGTGGAATGATGTATGTTGTGGCCCTTGAGTAAAACGGAAAATGTGTCACCTCTTATGGTATATAGGATGGAAACCCGGACATAAATTTCATAGCCGATTCCGAATGGACGGTAGTATGATCTGTACTCGGGATACAACTCCACGTACCACTTGAGTAAACGGCGCATATTTCGTTTTATGTTGTTTTGATTTGTTTATTATTCGCTATTTGATTTCCGCATGTTATTTGTTTATGTAATGATGAGATAAAGCGCATGGGCTTAGTAAGTGCGATTAAAGGTCCTCTATTTTGAGAGGTTAAAATCTTTTACCACGATGCTTTGCCGCGCCAGATGATGTATATTCGGTTGAATGTGAGATTTGTTCAATCGGGTATACGAAGTCCGATATTGTTGTCTTTATTTCTTATATGCATCGTGTTATTAGCGTATGGGCTTAGTAAGTGCGATTAAAGGTCCTCTATTTTGAGAGGTTAAAATCATTTACCACGATACTTTACCGCGCCGGATAATGTATATTCGATTGGATGGGAGATATGTTCAATCGGATACACGAAGTCCGATATCGTTGTCTTTACTTTTATATATGTCTTGTGTTGTTTGTGCATGGGCTTAGTAAGTGCGATTAAAGGTCCTCTATTTTGAGAGGTTAAAATCCTTTACCACGATGGTTTGCCGCGCCGGATGATGTATAGTCGGTTGAATGTGAGATATGTTCAATCGGGTATACGAAGTCTGATATCGTTGTCTTTATTTTTATATGCATTATGATGTGATGCGCATGGGCTTAGTAAGTTGGATTAAAGGTCCTCCATTTCGAGGGGTTAAAGAACCTTTACCACAATACTTCACCGCGCCTTCTATTTCGTTATTCGCTTTTCTTTGTATGTCATCTTCTTGCATAATCATGCATCATGTCGCATTGCGCATGGGCTTAGTAAGTCGGATTAAAGGTCCTCCGTTTCGAGGGGTTAAAGATCTTTTACCACGATGCTTTGCCGCGCCTTTTAGCCCGTTATTATTTATTAGGTGTCATCTATTCATCCGTTCATGCATGTGTCATGTTGTTTACTGCATTTTGGAGGTCATTGCTATAACCTCGTTCGAACGCGTTTCAGAACGCCGCACGAATGCATGTTTTCTGTCTGGTCCCGTTCGAACACGTTATCAAACGCTATGCGAACGCGAACCTTCTGTTTACCGTTCGAACGCGTTTACGAACGCTACTCGAACGTGCATGCATTTGTTTCATCAGGTCTGGTCCCGTTCGAATGCGTTATCAAATGCCACACGAATGAGAACCTTCTATTTACCGTTCGAACGCGTTTTCGAACGCTACACGAATGCGCATACACTGAACTGAGTCATTTTCATCACATGTCATGCATAATTGTTTTTTAGGTGATTCCTCTTGTATCATGTAATTAACCATACTATTTGTATCCCTGTATTTATCTATTTGATGTTTTCATGAGATGGTATTCAAGCATGATTAGGTCATTAGTATGTTACTTGGTTCTCATGCATGATTTAGCCTATTTAATTGTCCATTTTCAAGCATGATTAGTCATTTATTTTGCGTTTGGAATTTGCATTATGTTTAGTTTTGTTCTTTATTTCCTGCTTTATATAATTAAGGTATGTCATGAGATTATTGTATGATATTGTCGTTATAATGGTTTATTTTATGCATGCGAACTTAAGAGTGAAATTTTCCTTGGAAATATGTTGCTTAAGCTTGGTTAGATTATTGCACAAATCATTTTATTACAAGTGGCATAAGTAAGGGACCATTCCGAACCCAACGGTTTGAGGTCTTCCATTGTGAGGGGTGAGTGCGGCCTTAAATCTTTGTCCCGGTTCACACCGGGTGGCGACTCCATTATTCTCCGGTTTAGTCCCCCGTGGGCTACTCCTTACTCCCAACTGGGCCGCGAGCCCGGGACAGCATGCGTTGCCCAGTTCTTGTGTCCCACAATCTGGCGACTCCACTGGGGATAGAGAATCGGCCCCGAAATAATGTCTTGTAATATTATGATTTGTGCTTTAATTAACTGTGTTTACTGGGGTTAAAAGGGGTTTAATCAAAGGCACTTTTAAGGCTAGGTAATGCTTTGGTGTCTTCCCTCATTCACTACATTTCTATAAGGAAAAGTTGTGAAAACACCTAGACAATCACTTACTTGTGGCCTATTGTGATGGACTAATTTGGAAGACTCGTTGTTTATTCCTGTCACCAAGCGATAAGAGCCTAAGAGGCTAGGGTACTTAAGAGAGCCTCGCTCCACCCTACCTCTGGGGAATCTACAACGGGAAATCCATTTGACAGTTAGTCACACACCATAATCGTTGGCACGTACTGTAAGGTATAAAAAAAGTGCGCTCACTTGGTCGCTCGAACCATTGAGGGGGGAGACCTAGTTGTGGGCAATCCTTCGCCAACGAGAGTCTTTGTCTACACTCCCGCAAACCCATAAGTAGACCAGGGTCATATGGCCTATAGCAACTATTTCCTTGTGCTTGTGGACCATCCTCATTTGGATGTAGTTGGATTTCTTGTCAGAAATGCGAACTTGTTGGGCCATTTAAACTGGGAAGAGTTCGTATCCTATGATGATTGGGCCAAAAGCTTCTGAAATGTTGATGGGCCACTCTGTAGAAGTTATTTTTGTATGCTTGTGTTTGGGAACATTGTCATTTGGATCCATTCGGACCTTTTATCATGGGATATGGGCTTGTTGGGCCATTTAAACTGGGACAAGAACGTATCTTATGATGATCGGGCCAAAAGCTTCCAAAACGCCAATGGGCCATTATATGTCTGTGTTTAGGAACATTATCATTTGGATACGGTTGGACTTCTTGCCATGAGATGTGAACTTGTTGGGCCATTTAAACTGGGGCGAGTTCACTCCTATGACAGTTAGCCCAAAAGCTTCTATAACGATGATGGGCCGATTTGTGTGAAAATCTTAATGAAATGATATATTCCTTGTATCGCATGCATCTCATTCATCTCATGCATACATATGTCCTGTTAACACCCTCTATATCTATAAAAGAGACATCATAGATTCCTATTGGGTAAGGAAAGATGGAAGACTCACTAAAATACTGGTAACAGATATGAGTACATCCGATAGCGAGGTATCCAGGATAGATCAGTTGGAAAACGGTCTCGCCAAAATTACTGAACAGTTGCAAGCATTGACTACTGCTATGGCTGGTATGGCTGTACCCCGTGCTGGGGGGTTCTGAGAATATGAGGCGCGAGAGAGCCTCCGAATGGGTTGGGGGATGATATCCCCACTTTTGATGATGACATGGCAGAGTATGCAACAGGCAAAGTGATGGGTCTCAGGCAGAATTTCAGAAGCTTCGGGATCAGGTTGAACAGTTACCCGCAAAATGAAGGGTAAGCATAAAGAGTTGTTAGATTATGAGGCAATGACCTTTGAAGAACAGTTGCCTGCTCAGTTCAAGATGCCGGATATGGCTAAGTTCAACGGGAATGGGGATCCAATCGTTCATCTCCGTCAGTATGTATCAGTTATGAGTTCCGTGGGTTTGGCAAAGCGACAGGTACAGAAGATGTTTGGAATGTCACTCGAGGGGGCACCGGTGGTATGCTATCACAGCCTTGAGAAGAAAGTAAGGGAAGATTGGAGGGAATTGGCTGATGCATTCCTGAAACAGTATGTCACGGACTTGGAGATAGATCTCTCACTCCGAGATTTGGAGAACACCAGGCGAAACGGAAGAGAGTTTCAAGGAGTATGTGGACCACTAGAGAAGCCATCTTAAAGATGCAGACCAAGCCCTCAGAGAAGGACCAGATAAAAATGATTATCAAGGGCACCAAGCCCTCCATCTATGGGAAGCTAAGGGGATGACCTCCATGATTACTAATTTTCGACAGTTGAGGGAAACTGTCATGGATATTGAAGAAGAAGAGGCCGAGAATAGAAAATTCTATGGTTTGAACAGGAGGCCCATTAGGGGGACATCGGGAACAAAGCCCGTTTATGCTGAGATTTCCGCTATCCGAAACCGGAGATTCTCCAACTTGGATAGACCCCTGTCCAAGGTATTGGAGAAATTGAAGAGACAAGGACTTCTGAAACCCTTAGAAACCAAATCGCTCCCAAACCCACCACCACCACATCTCAACCTAAACCAATATTGCCAATTCCACCAATAGAAAGGCCACGATACCGACAACTGTGCCTGACTCCGCCATGAAATCCAGGACCTTATAGACTCAAAAAAGAAACCCGACCCTGAAATAGAACACCCCAACACACACCAGAACCCTTTACCAAATTACCACTTTGTCCCGCCACCAACCTATATGATAAACTCTGGCCTACCCGAGAACCTTGTCCTCAAATCCTTTGACCTCCAAGCCGTTTGCCTTGGGATTTGGGATAGTAACAGCGAAGATGAAACCAAACATGGGAAAAGTTTCTGGGCAGACTTCTCTAGTAGTGATGAAGAAGAAGTGAGAGGTATGACACGCAACGGGCGTTTCTACAATGATATGACTGATAAGGGTAAATGAGTGTTATCAGAGGGTAGAGAAGTGGCTGAGAATATAGAAGGTGCCGAGGGAGATGTAGTGCTGCAGTAGTTGAGGAAAACCCGAGCACGAGTGAGTATCTGGGATTTGTTGTGTGCATCTCAGGAGCACATGTGGGCCATGGTTGAGGCCTTAAGCAAGATAGTAGTGACGGAGGATGCCAACCCCGCAATGTTTGTTGGGTCATTGCAAAAGAAGGCTTTGCAGGCAATCACTTTTTCTAAGGAAGAACTCCCAGCTGAGGGGAGAAATCATAATAGACCTTTGTTTATCAGAGCTGAAGTGAGAGGTAAAATGACCTCTTGTGTGATGGTGGATGATGGCTCGTCCATCAATGTGTGCCCGTTGAAGATTTTGGCCAAGCTGGGTATGAAAACAACAGATCTGGATCCCTCTAGTATGACTATCAAGGCTTATGATGACAGTAAGCGAGGAGTTGAGGGTACCTTTGTAGCAGCAGTCAAGGTTGGTCCTATTGAGGACGAAGTTGAGTTCACAGTGCTGGATATCCCAGCCACTTTTGCATTGTTGTTGGGAAGGCCTTGGTTTCATAAGCTTGGGGGCGTGCCCTCCACTCTGCATCAGATGATTAAGTTCCCATATGGGGGAGAGATTGTCACCATCCGAGCTGAGGTAAATAATGTTGTGGCTGCCTTGGAGATACAACCTTTCACGAGGTTTCATGTGTCAGCAACTTTTGAGGAATGGGTGGATCCTAGGGTGGCTAGGATCATGAAAAAAATGAAGTTTGAGCCGGGTGAAGGTTCAAAATTGCCAAATTTCAGAGGACAGACTACTCGGAAGGGTTTGGGATACACATCTGATGAAGAAAATCCAAAGATTAAAAAGAAAGGTTGAAACTGGCAGATTGTTTTGTGAAGGCTTCAGGGTATCAGGGTGAGCCCGAACCGATAGAAGTTAACGGGATTGTGGTACCTGGTTTTGAGATCTTCCAAGAGATGCTGGGCAAAAGATGCTGACCAAAGAAGTTGGGGAATGATAGAATTGGGAAGAAGAACTGATGAAGTTGGAGAGCCTGACTCTTGAAGAGGATATAAAGCCTGAAGAACACTGGTTGCAGAGGAAGAAGTGTCTATAGATGATGAAGACATTTACCTTCCTGATTTGTTTGAATGTACTTCCGCATTATCCAATAATAAAGACATTTCTTTTGTTTACTTGCCTGAATTATTTCCATTTGCTCTACATGAATCAAGCATATTTGATATCAGTTCAGCCAGAACTACTGCATTTAACTTGGGTACATCTAAGAACCCCAAGGAAATTCTGATTGCAAGTGAAGTTACCTCCGAGGAGAGGGAGAAATTAGAAGAAGTATTGGTCAGATATGCCAAAGTGTTTGCTTGGTCCTATGAGGACATGTCTGGAGTAGACAGAAACATTGCCCAACACACAATACCAACTTATCCGAATATGAGGCCAGGTGAAACAGAAACTCCGACGGATGAGACCAAAATGGGCTGAGAAAGGTCAGAGAAGAGGTTAAGAAATAGATAGATGTGGGGTTCCTGGAAGTAGTGAAGTATCCTGAGTGGTTAGCAAATATTGTGGCCAGTACCGAAGAAAGACGGGAAAGTCAGAATGTGTGTGGATACAGAGATCTCAACAAGGCTTGCCCGAAAGATGATTTTCCTCTACCGCACATAATGTTCTGGTTGATAGTGCGGCTCTATCTGCTATGTATTCATTTGCAGACCGATTTTCAGGTTACAATTTCAATCAGTGCTCATGGCTGAGGAAGATAAGCACAAGACTGTCTTTGTTACCGAGTAGGGTACTTATTGTTACAGGGTAATGCCGTTTGGGCTCAAGATGCGGGAGCTACGTATCAACGGATAACCACTACCTTATTTCATGACTTGATGCACAAAGAGATTGAAATGTATGTGGATGACATGATGGTGAAATCAGAGACAAGAATTGGGCATATAGAAGCACTGGAGAGGTTCCTTCAGAGAGTTGACAAGTACAACCTGCTGCTGAACCCCAAGAAATGTGTGTTTGGGGTAACATCAGGAAAGCTGCTGGGGCATACAGTGGGAATGGGAGGAATTGAGGTAGACTCTGAAAAGATCAAAGCAATCACAGAAATACCAGCACCAAACACTGAGAAAGAAGTCAGAGCATTCCTGGGGAAGATTCAGTACATCAGTCGGTTCATCGCCAAGTTGACATCAGTGTGTGAGCCTATCTTCAAACTATTGAGAAAAGATCAGCCGGTAAAGTGGAATGAGCAGTGTCAAGCAGCCTTCGACAAGATCAGAGAGTACTTGGTAAAGCCTCCTGTGTTAAAAAACTCTCGAGATTGGGCAGACCTTTGATATTGTATTTGGCCATGAATCAGAAGCACTGGGGGCAATGATGGTACATGCAGATGAGACAGGGGGTAGAACATGCAGTTTACTATCTGAGTAAGTAGAGATGCTCACGTATGAGGCTCGTTATCAAGAAGTAGAAAAGATCTGTCTATCAGTGGTATGGGCTTCCAAAAATTGCGGCATTATTTTCAGTCTTACAAGATCCAGGTAGTGGATAAAGGAGAATCCTCTGAAATATCTGCATTCAGTGCCTTCTCTAGTGGGGAAATTGGGCAGATGGTTAGTATTGCTGACAGAGTTTGACATTGAGTATCTCACCACCAAAGTGGTCAAAGGGCGAGCAGTAGCAGAGTTTCTGGCATTGCAACATGTTGAAGGGGATCAGTATAAGTTTGAATTTCCAGATGAAGAGATCCAAGCAATAACAGTTCAGAGATGGAAAATGTATTTTGATGGAGCAGTGAATTACAAAGGAGCCGGAATTGGGATTGTGATAGTGACCCCCGAAGGAGAAACCTTGCCTTTGGACAAAAGGTTGACATTCAGAGTAACAAACAACATGGCCGAGTATGAAGCATGTGCTTTTGGTTTGACTGCATTAATAGCCTTGAAGGCCGAAAGTGTGGAAGTCTA
>SKCR01001447.1:0-36442 GCA_019454045.1 Zanthoxylum bungeanum
AGGAAAAAAAAAAAAAAAAAAGCTTTGTCATTTATTAAAATGAACCATGATATTGAAGTTTTGTTAAAATATCCAACTTCTTCGAAGTTTATTCCAAAATTTTAATTTTTTTTAATTTAAACTTCGGATCTCCGAAGTTTTAATATCTTATAAATGCATTTTTTTTTTGCTTTTCATTTAAAAATCGTACGAGACAGCTCACATACACTTCGGGAGCCGAGCCCCAATACCGGGGCTTAGGTCAACACTTATATAATAGCCTGTCATCCATTAGAAACAGGCAAAATGGTGATAAATTGTGATTGGTCCAAACGTTCTACCAACGACTTATTGCGACCTACTCATCCATACTTAAAACTACAGAGATCCGAAGTCAATTCTTCGGATCTTCAAGTTTAAATAAAATTAATTATTTAATTAATTAAAATTTCGTAACTTCGAGGTAAACTTTTGAGAAGTTGGCTTCTCTGAAGTCTACTTCGAATAAATTTGATATTTTGACAAAACACAAACATTGTGGTTCATTTTGACAAATGACAAAATATTTTTGGCTAGTTTTGTTAATTTCCCATTTATTTTTAAGGACAACCTAATATTAAAATTATTTGTATGCTTAACATTATATCAATCAATTATTATTATATTCTTCTCAAAAAAAAATATTATTATATTTGAGATACATTTTTCAATACAACAAACCTTTAATTTCTAAACATGAATAGTTAATTGATATAAAAAGCTTCTAACAAAAGAATAAAGAGAGCTTGAAATGGGGTGAGATGGGAAAAAATATCAATTATGTTATGTTTGGAAAAAATATCCCATATTTAGTCTATTTTTTTTTAGACAAAAAATTGTATCGTCTCATCTCATTAAAATTATATCTCGTTTTATATCATGTCTTATTATGTTATATTTTTTGTTTCGTCCTATTTTCAAATTAGAATAAGAAAATATGTCTGAAATTATTGGAGTTGGTGCTTGCAGCGCCAATCCGAATAATATATTATACATTTTATTATTTATTAATAAAATAACTACATTTTCATTTCAACCTTATTAATGGTAATGTCATTATGCATATTAGATGGATGTATAAATATGCTAAGAATGACATCGACCTTAGATAGTCATTTAGTAATATTGGACATTGTGTGGTCTGATATTGAGATATTATTACTATTATAAATTATTCTTAAAATAAGTATTCCTAGTGATTGGTTTTGGAATACATTCAAATTCTTATAATTATCAACCAATATAATCAAGTGTTATTGGATAATATTGATTATTTATTTTGACCTGATTGGATTAATCAAAATTACATAAGGTTTTGTCGTAATTTCATAAATATCTATACAATTTGAAGATATTTTGGTAATTACAAAAATATAATTATATATGTATTTGGCTTGATTTAATTGAATTAAATCAAAGTAGTAGACATGTAACTAATCCATTAATTAAACTTTATCTTGATTTAATTGGATTAAATCAAAGTGGTAGACAAATGTAATTAGTCACACCTAATTATACATATTTGGACAAAATAGATTAAGTCCACATAAAAGTTAATTATAACTTTTATTAATTAAAAATTGCATAAGTTTTGCTATAAATAACAAACTTGAGCAAATGTTTTAATCAAGCTTCGGAAAGCTAAAACAAGCAAGAGTTAGAAAAATTAGCCTAAGCTGGATAAGTGTTTAGACAAGTTTTGGAATATCTCTATAATATTTCAACAATGAGAAATTAAGATTGGATCTTAGAGTAAAGCTTGCTAGCATTTGAATCAAGATTGGAACTTGGAGTCAAGCTTGCTAAACTTTGAAAGTTTTCCAACCATTTCAACAAGGAGAATAAAATTGGATCTTTGTATCAAGATTCATAGGTAAGTTGATCTTATCCTAAGCTATGTTCTTCATTAATGAGTTTTCATTAGTGAGACATATAGTGATGAATTATGTATTGGATATATAACAACATAACTTGAAGTTGAAATTAGGCTAATTAATTGTGTATAGATGCTTTAGAAGTATAAACACAATATGCTTGTAATTGGGTCAAATATGTTCATGTTGGACATGAAACAATTAATAAGAGTTTGGAACTCTAGATTAAAGCTTATAGTTATGACAACCATTATAGAATCACTTGACTACCTTTGAGTGACCTAGAATTATAATGAGTCATTTCATTGTGAGATTCTAATTTGGTTTGTGTTTTGATTCAAACAAATGCATATATGTATTTAGAATACATGTATGTTTGTTGTATAACATGTGTTGATGGTGGTTTTGATGCTAAAATTAAATTTTATGTGTATTAAAGTATTTGGAGAAAATTGTAAGTGTTTAGAATTGATTTGAGGGCAAAATTGCACACTGCCAATATTTTACACAGAGTGGGGTCACGACACTCAACATTCAGTATTTCAGGCGTCGCGACGCCTAGTTCTCGCAGATTGGGCATCGTGACGCCCAAACCTGAGTGTCGTGACACGTCGTGGCCTGATGCCTGCACTGAAACTTCATTTTCTCCATTCCGAAATTTCCGGACTCCGATTTGGTCCCCGTTTTTTCCTACGGACTCGTAACAGAATGTAATTTTTCATAAAATATTTTTAAAATACACCTAATCTAGATATACAAGGGGTTAGACCCACTTCCTTTATGCGGGTATTGATCCGACCATAGGGGTTCCACATCCGCCCCAACAGAAATACCGTCTCATCTCATATGAATTGTTGAATAAGTCATATGCGTATAGTGAATTATTATGTTTTTTTTATTGTTTCACATGTTAGTGATGTTAGTTTATATTCTTAATAGTGAAGTATTTACGGACAAATTTTAGATATTTTAAAATTATTTAATGATGTTACATTTATTTTATCTAATATTTATTTTCCTACTGCTCATTTATTTATTAATTAATGTATTAATATTTCTGTTGTTATGCAAGAACATGAACATTATGAATACGTGTACGAGTTAGTTGCAATCATGAAAATTAAATGGTGCCAACATTTTGAAAATATTTCTTTAATTAACTTGATTGTTTCTGTTTTTTATTCTCATATTAGATTAAATGGTTTGAAAGATTATTTAGATATTTATTATGAATGTTTAAATAAATAAGTATAAATTAATAAAATTATTAGTGATTTTCGAGGTGATATATTTCAACTATATAATGAATATTATTCAAAATTTGGTGAGAATTCCCTCATGTCTTCCCAACATACTGAAGTTGAGCAATCTAGTTCAATAATATCTATAGGGAAACTCATGCGGGAAAAAAAGTAACCAATGGTAACAAGTGTCGCGACCGAATTTGATATTTATCTAACAACTTATTTTGAGATTGGTGATAGTACAGGTATAACTACAAACTTTAACATTTTGGAATTGGGGAAGCAACATGCCAGACAATTTCCAATATTAGCATTAATTGCTAAGGATATTCTTGCATCCTCAGTGTCAACAATTGCAGTTGAGCAAATGTTTAGTGTTGGAGGGAGTATATTGGATGATACTTGGTCAAACATGAGCCCATAATCATTGGGGGCTCAAACATGTCTTAATGACTGGTACAAAGCTAAGCATATGATCCAAGAAAATATCAGAGAGAGTAATGATTATTTATTCGACTTAATCAGAGGAATTTAAGTAACGACAACTAAAATAGCCAACAACGAGTAGCCGATTTAAGAATTAAATTCAATTTCAATTTCAATTGTTATATAGTGAGTTGAAATTATGTATTATGTATACAATAAAAGAAATTTTGTCAAATCCAAATTTTTTTCAAATCCTTAAAAATAGAAGCAATAACCGGTTTGAGGAACCGATTCCGATCGAACCATTCACTGAATGATTTGTTCTGATATCTCATTCAGCATGAACCAGATGTTTAAGTTCCCATAATGATATACGAAAAATGAGAGAAAATTTTTATTACCGGAGATAAATATATAGATATGGATTTATTTGTGCTAATCAAGACTTGTCAATGTCATTAATTTGGTAAATTGTAATCTAAAATTATTGACAGCTATTTTTCGTTTCAATGGCTGTATAGGAAACTCACCCCTCGAACAAATCTTCACCAATTGTGAATTTGTTTGGTTAATGAGAACCACATAGACTTAGCATAAAACAAACAATCACATAAGTAATGATTTACGTGGTTCAGTAGAGGGTGGCTCCAATTTACGTCCACATGAGAAATGAGAATGCTTTTAATTAGACTCGGGATAAATACCGACCCAAGCACCCAACAAAAGGATTTACATATTTTACAACAAATAACTCATCAGGTTCGCAATATGGTCGGGTACATGACTCACTTTCTCCCTATATCACTAGCTTGCTCTTACTATAATTTGCTCTCAAATTACAAGTGATTGTAAAATGTAAAAAATGCTAACTATTTCTAAAATGGCTTCTACTACTCCGTATATAAACTCTCAAATCCACTATTGCAATTGACCTGACGTCAACTCATATCACTGAATCATTATTACAACTGATGAACATTAAAAAATGTATACTTAATAAAAGAGACACTAATCAAATTACACTTATAATTTCATTAATCCCCTTAATTTAGCACATTTATAAAATAATAATTAAATTTATGTTTTATATATTTTTATTGTGATTTTTATTTCTTATGTAGGTGAAATATTAATTTAGATACATAACTAGAAAAATGGACGTGACATTTGGATTTTAGAAGCCAAAAACTTAAAAGGGCGTTCTAACAGTGTATAATTTCGGAAATTCAACTCTTGCGCAATTTTCGTATTTTAGCTATAACTTCTTACTCCGATATCGGATTAAGGCATTTCCAATTCCATATGAAATAAGACTCAAATATCTACAATTTTATTGTTTACAATATTTTTTTGTTCTGAAGTTTTCAAAACCGAAATTGACGAAAAAATCAAAGTGTGTTATATGTAATTATTAAAAAAAAAAATTACGGTGGATGGCCCCCTCCACATGCAATTGTCTTCAACAATTGTAATTTGTAATTATTGAAGACACTGAGCACCCTCAATAAATAAGAAGATGCTCAGCTCTCATTTCTCATATTTTCTTCTAAGGATTCTCTTGAAAACTTGGAAGAGAGTGTCTTATATATTTTAATTTTTAAGCTTTGTTGTAATTTCTTTTTCTTTCGGTAATAAAATTATGCATGTTTTTATTAAATCATGAGTAACTAATTTCGTCATGCTGGGGTAAAGGGTGAAACTCTTAATATGAAAATATAGATTGATTATATTTTAATAAAATTATCCATAATTTTAGTAATAAATTATAATATAAATAAAATTAATCTATATTATAATATATGAATTGTAATATAATGATTAATATTTAATTTAAATCTGGATTAATTATTGACAAACTTTGTTACCGCCTTTATGACTGATTTTATTTGTTTTGGTATAATTAATTTCTAAAATAAATTAACTGGGTAATAATGATAATTTATATATTACAAAAAGTAAGATTTCTAAATTTAAAATATTAAAAGTGGATCTCATAGCCTCAATATTTTATTTTATTATTGCAGTCCAATTTAAAAATTATCAATCATTTCAAATAATTCAGTCCTTTTATTTTCACTCAAATTATTATTTTATTTTACTAAATCTATTTCCTATGGATCGACCTCGGACTTACTATGTTATTTTATTACTTCGATACTCTTATACTTGGAAGTAAATAACCATTTTGTGAGTGTGTCAATAACTCTTAGTCATTGCTTCCGCCACCTTCTCAGTCAATCAAACACAATTATTTCCCTACTACTAAACCGTCCTTTGGCGGCCTATGGCAGTTGCTGCTTTGTCACTGCACCAACATATGGCTAGGGGTGGCAAAACGAATCAACGAATCGAATTTGTATCGAATACTAAACGAATCGAATCAAAATATGATAGATTCGTATTCGATTCGTTTATTAAACAAATTGAATACGAAGATTTATTTATTCGTTTAGTCAATGATATTATTTAATAAAATAATTTACCACAGTTGATTTACATTAATTCTTCATAAATATATACATATGAAATATGTAATTAATATATTTACTAAAAATACCTCACCAAATATCGAAAATATTACTTTTTTTATGATAATTAGCTATAATTTCTCGATTTTATTTGAAAATCAACAAAAACTAGTAAATAAAAATAATAAAACGAATCCTAAATGAATCAATGAGCTTAAATTCCTATTCGATTCGTTTAATAAATGAATCGAATCGAATTGACCCATTTATTAAACGAATATATTTTTTCAAACTCGTATTCGCTTTAAAGCGAATCGAATCGAACGAATAAACGAATCCTGACACAAATTGCCACCCCTACATATGGCAGCTGGCAAGGCATATGACAATGTGAACCGTTGTTTTATCTCTTTCATCATTATCCTTATAGACACACTCTTTCTAGGCAAGACATACGTCATGTTGCCCCCAAACTGGTCGGTCATCATCTCATATTCGTTCATCGGGTCAGATAATCGAGAAAAATTTACTCTTTCAAATCTAGCTCGTGGATGTTGTCGGGTCTTGTCTGTTGGGGTTTTTGGCAAAATACCCAGATTACGCAGCGGAATGCAGGAAAATCAAATTTTCCCATTTCTTTAATTTTTCATGGGAAATTAAAATAAACTTATTTATTTTAATCACCAAATACTCAAAAACAGAAACTTTAACCCAGAAATCATAATTTCAGTAAATTATCATACAACTCAAAAACTTTACATTTTAATCATTTTAGTCTTAAGTTGTTCAAAACAAGCTTAGGTGATTTCCAATCACAACCAAAATGATTTGTACATCAAATATACATTAAAACAGAATTTTGAAAATTTTTCCAGATTTTTAAGTAATTACGGAAATGCCCCTAAACTTTACATTTTGATTATTTTAGTCCTAATTTGTCAAATACATAATTAGGCGATTTCAAATCACTAACAAAATGATCTATACATGTCTTATACATGAAAATACAATTTGCAATTCAAGAAACCATTTTTTCTCAAATTGCCGGATAGGTCCATCAAGTTTCCAAGAATTGCTCTTTAGTCCAAATTGGTTCAAAACCATTCAATCTCAAGTCCAATCAACACCAAAATTAATATGCATCATATATACATCATTAATTAACACATATATGAAAAGCCTCAAATTTGGAGAGGGTTATGAACCTTAATTTCTCAAAATTATCCAATTGGCCCATTAACACCAAATTAATAAAATTCAACACTTTAATTTAATCCTTACTACAACTACACCAACAAGTATCACCCACCATGAAACAACTCAAGAACAATTCTAGGTCATTTATGAGTGGCTAAACAACTCTATAACGGCTACCAAATCATCTAATGATTAAAAGTGTGCTTATTAACCATTAATAAGCAAACTTTGTTTATATACATGCTTATATATAACATCCAAGCTTCCAAACATCTTATTACAACACAAGAGAGTATAGAAACATGTATGTAGAACACAGAAATCGACGACGTTGTTCTAGGCTCGTGGCCTGGTTGAGAGTACGGAGTAGGCCGCAGGGGACTAAACCGGAGAATAAATGAGTCGCCACCCGGTGTGAACCGGGAAAATGATTTAAGGCCGTACTCACCCCTCGCAAGGGAAGACCTCAAACCGTTGGGTTCGGAATGGTCCCTTACTTATGCCACTTGTAATGAACGGATTTGTGCAATAATTTAACCAAGTCTACACAACATACATTTGTAAAAGTAATCTACATCTAAGTTCATATACAGCCTAAATGTAAGTCTGTATGATTTAAAAGTAAATTCTCATAACGACAAATATACAATATCACACAATAAACATGTTGAATAAATAACGATCTAAACATAATGTAAATTAAATTGCTATTGCGAAGGGTAAATGACTAAATCATGCATAAAAAATAACGTACTAAAACTAAATTATACTGAAAATAAAAATAACCTCATAACGGCCTAATCATGCTTAAATACAAGTTTGGATGAAAATGAAATATGTGAATCTTTCAAGTGGTACGGGGCATTGTGTCCCGAGTGCAAACCATAATACCGTCCATTCGGATTCGGCTATGGAATTTATGTTCGGGTTTCCATCCAATACCACAAGAAGAAACATATATTCCATTCACCCGGAGTCACATCTTATACTAATTTACAATATTCATGCGAAATAAAGTAAGTTATATGTCTTCTAAATTATTAATTCATGCGAGGAAAGATAAATATCATGCTTTCTAAGTGGTTAATTCATGTGAGGAAAATAAATATCATATGCCCTCAGGTCTAACCTTTGTGGTCGTCTCTTGGAAGTGCGTTATACGGCCGTCGAAAGGACTAACACTCTGTGATTCCTCCGGTTCGACGTTTTCTTTCGTTGTTTCGCTATTTTGCTTGCTGTTTTCACTTCGTTTCGCTGCGGTTTCCGTTGTATTTTCTGCTCGCTGTTTTTGGTAATTTAGGAGACTGTTTTGGCATGTTTGGAGGGGTATTGAGCTACTGTTTTGGGGATTTTTTAGGGGAATTCTGTGCAGTTTTTCAGGCTTATTTTCACGGTGAAACTGATGATTTAAGGGCAGAATAGGCGTGCAATTCAGACAGTGTTATGCGGCTGTTTTAGGCAGAAAATTGTGTGATCTGTCCGGCAGTTTTCAGGCTGAACAAGGAGCAGTTTAGGCGTGCAGGGGGCAGTGTTTGTGGCAGTTTGAAGGGCTTATGGTTCGGCTAAACTAGACAGTGAGGGGGCTGTGGCGTGTGTGTTGATTTGGTGCGTGAAGGTGGCAACTAGCGTGGACAATAACGTGATGAAAGAAGGGGCAAATTCAGCGTGAAGGTTTGGGGTTTAGGGAGGCTAATTGAGTGAAGGGTGTTGGCTGATTGCGTATAGAATTTGTTGAAAGATAGTTGATTGAAGTGGTAAGGGCTATGGCTAGGCGATGTGGGACTTGGTGGCTCGTTGGCAGTGAGTTGACTGGTGAGTGACGACGGGGACTGGTGAGTGTAGGTTGCGTGGAGGTAAGTGACAGGCGTGAGATCAACTAAGTGCGTGAGGGCTAGGTGGCAGTGTTGTAGGCATTGCATTTTTGCATGTGAAACCCCGATGATGAGCCTCATTTGGAGGCATATCTTTTAAGTTACGGAAATCGCGGGAAACGAATGTCAGAAGGGAAGAGTCAAGAATTGACGTTTTTGTTGGATTTAGTTCACGTGTTTAGTTTCGGGTTCGCTGTTGGACCTCCGTTTTAAAACTTAACCTTAGCCCAAGCCCATTAAATCACATCCAATAATAATTAAACTTTAAAATATATGTGTCACAAATTAATTTAATAATGAAATGAAATTAAAATAACTAATTGAAATTAAATTAAATAACCAATTAAATTCTTAAATTAAATAAATTAAATGTTAATTAAATGATATACCAATTAAATAGAATAATTAATTAAGTCATATACCAAATTAAATAAAACAAATAAAATTTAATTAAATCACCTACCAATTTAAAATATTTACTCACCTAATTAACAAATTAAATATGTGATATTCCTAAACAAATAAATCATGTCCCCCAATTAAAATATATACTTTCCTTGTAAAAAACTAATTGGTCTCCTTCCTATTCAAAACCATGCAAACCATAGCTTGTCACTATAAAAATAACACAAACTTCAACCCTTCCTCCTAACTCTCACTCACGGCTCATTCAAAAACAAGACAAAAATTGCAACCCTAATTCACACACACGGTCAGACAACCAGATCAGACCTTCCACTGATCAACATCAATAAACGAAGCATCAACCACTCAACTATCCTATATACGCACAGCTCCTCCTTCACTCGGTCCACAACTATTTTTCATCTCTCTCTCCCACTCATCACATGCGCTGATCAACCCCAAAGCAACACAGCCCAGCCTTTACTCACGCCTCAAACACTTCACGCTTAGCCACCTTCAACAACCCTTAACCCTCACGGATCCACACATCAAGAGTCCCCTCTCACGTAAGCCACTCATTCACGCCAATAAACACTCTCACAACCAGCCCCCATTAACTCACGTACTGACCCTTCAAATACGCCTAAAAACCCCCTCAACACTCAACAACCTCACGCCTAACCATCCCTCCATTAACCCCATGTTACTGCCCCTGAACCAGCCAATCTTAACGCCTGAAACAGCCCCTTTACACCCCTGAAATTGCACAAACAACCCTTACCCAAATCAGCCCCTTATCCCTCACCAAAACACAAACAGCCAGCAACTGCTCAAAACAGTGACCAGAAACTGCTCCCGAAACCCTTCCAAAACACAGCCCCTTTACCCTCCAAAAACGCATAAAACAGCCCCCAAACAATGAACAAACACACCTGAACAGTGACCAGAAAAACCGCGAGGAAATAGCAGCAAAACGGAGTGAAAACAGCGGGAAAACAGGGAACAACAAGTTAAGACGCTAAACAAGTGAACCAAAAAGTTGCGGAGTGATAGCCCTTCCGACGGTTGTAAACGCGAGTCCGGAAGACGACTTAAAAGGTTAGACCTGAGGGCACCTTTCACACTTGTTTTCTTTTTATTATTTATTCGATTTTTATTGATTCTTTTAATTGTGTTTTAAATTATTTATTAAATATTGTTTGCATGAGATGGTGTTGTGGGCCATTGATTAAAACGGAAAATACGTCGTCTCTTGTGGTATATAGGATGGAAACCCAGACGTAAATTCCGTAGCCGATTCCGAACGGACGGTAGTGCGGTCTGTACTTGGGATACAACTCCACGTACCACTTGAGTAAACGGCGCATCTTTCACTTTATGTTATTTTGATTATTCGCACTTTATTATTCCGTCTTTTAATTTCCGCATGTTATTTATTTATATTGTGATGCGATCGAGCGCATGGGCTTAGTAAGTCGGATTAAAGGTCCCCTTAAAGGGGTTAAAATCCTTTGCCACGATGCTTCGCCGCGCCGGTTGATGTGTGTTCGGTTGGATGTAAGATATGTTCAATCGGGCATACTAAGTTTGATATGATTGTCTTTATTTTTTGTATGTATGATGCGATCGAGCGCATGAGCTTAGTGAGTTAGTCCAAAGGTCCTCTATTTGAGAGACGAATAGCCTAAAGGCCACCTTTGTGACACTACTTCGCCGCGCCGGACGAAGTGTGTTTGGGGTTGAATGTACGTTCAATCGGGCATACGAAGTCCTATACTTTTATTGTCTTTATTTCATGTATTGTGATGTGACGCGCATGGGCTTAGTATGTTGGTCTAAAGGTCCTCTCTTTGAGAGACAAAGAGCCCCAAAAGGCCACCTTTACGGCAGTACTTCGCCGCGCCCCTTTATTTTGTTGTTTAGTATGACGTCTTCTTACATGACCATGCATCATATCACATTGCGCATGGGCTTAGTATGTTGGTCTAAAGGTCCTCTCTTTGAGAGACAAAGAGCCTAAAATGCCACCTTTATGGCAGTACTTTGCCGCGCCTCTTTTATTTAGTTATTCGCTTCATAATGTCTTTTTGAAAATTCATGCATCATATTGCATTGCGCATGGGCTTATCAAGTGAGATTAAGGGTCCTCCACTTTGAGGGGTGAAAATGCTTGAAAGCTACCTTTACTACAATGATTTACCGCGCCCCCTTAATCCGTTATTGTTTACTAGATGTCATATATTCATCCGTCCATGTGTCGTGTTGTTTACTGCATTTTGGAGGTCACTGCTGATCCCCGTTCGAACGCATTTCAGAACGCCGTACGAACGCATGTTTTCTGTCTGGTTTCGTTCGAACGCGTTATCAAACGCCATACGAACGCGAACCTTCTGTTTACCGTTCGAACTCGTTTTAGAACGCGCACGAACGCATGTTTTCTGTCTGGTCTCGTTCGTTCGAACGCGTTATCAAACGCCATACGAACGCGAACCTTCTGTTTACCGTTCGAACGCGTTTACGAACGCTACACGAACGCGAACACACTGAACTGAGACACTTTCATCACA
Source organism: Zanthoxylum bungeanum (assembly GCA_019454045.1). Lineage (NCBI taxonomy): Eukaryota > Viridiplantae > Streptophyta > Magnoliopsida > Sapindales > Rutaceae > Zanthoxylum > Zanthoxylum bungeanum. The sequence goes on from SKCR01001447.1 coordinate 12,071, forward strand.
TGCCATGTATAATTGTTTCTTAGGTGCTTTTTCTTATGAAACCCCATATAGTCATTCCTATCTTTGTGCACATCATAATGTAAAGCATGTTTATTCCATTGGTTGCATCATTTACCTTAGTCTTGGTCTAACTTATTACAATTCATATATCTATGTCATGATAGCATTTGAGTATTATTTCTTGTGGTATATCGGATGGAAACCCAGACATAAATTCCGTAGCCGATTCCGAATGGACGGTAGTGCGGTCTGTACTTGGGATACAATTCCACGTACCACTTGGAAAAGTGCTCACATGTGTGCTTGTGTGGTTAATATGTGTGCTTGTGTTTTTGTGAATCTAATATGCCGATGAAGTTGTATGTTCGTTGCTACTTTGATGTATTTTCTAGCATGCAATCTTAGATGTGAAATATATGTAAATTTATGTGTAAGTTTTATTTTGTACATGTGAATTTAAAAGCATGATACCCTTAGAAATAAGTGTTACTTCAGCTTGTTTAAATTATTACATAAATCCTTTCATTACAAGTGACATGAGTAAGGGACCATTCCGAACCCAACGGTTTGATGTCTTCCCTTGCGAGGGGTGAGTGCGGCCTTAAATCTCATTTTCCCGGTTCACACCGGGTGGCGACTCCATTATTCTCCGGTTTAGTCCCCCGCGGGCTACTCCGTACTCCCGACCAGGCCGCGAGCCTAGGACAGCATGCGTCGCCCAGATTTCCTGTGTCCCCACAGTCTGGCGACTCCACTGGGGATAGAGAATCGGCCCCGAAATATTGTCTTTTGTAATGTTTGGATTTATGTTCTAATTGACTGTGTCTATAGTGGATGAAATGAGGGTTTAATCAAAGGCATTTTGAGGCTAGGTAATGGTTTGGTGTCTTCCTTCACTCACTACCTTTCTAGAAGGAAAAGCTGTGAAGGCACCTAGATAACCATCTACTCGTAGCCTATTATGATGGACTAATTTGGAGGACTCGTTGTTTATTCCTGACACCAAGCGATAAGAGCCTAAGAGGCTTGGGTATTTAAGTGAGCCTCGCTCCACCTTCCCTCTGGGGAATCTACAACGGGAAATCCATTTGACAGTCCGTCACACACCATAGCTCATTGGCACGTACCTTAGTGTATAAAAAAGGGTGCGCTCACTTGGTTGCTCGAACCCTTGAGTGGGGAGACCTAGTTGTGGGTCATCCTTCGCCGGTGAGAGCCTTTGTCTATACTCTTGCTAACCCACCCATAGACCGGTTTGTATGGTTAAAGTAACAATTATTTCCTTGAGTATGTGCTTGTGGACCATCCTCATTTGGATGCAGTTGGACTATTTTCAGAAATGCGGGCTTGCTGGGCCATTTAAACTGGGGCAAGTTCGTACCGTATGACTATTAGGCCCAAAGCTTCTGATATGTTGATGGGCCATTATGTAAAAAATTGTTATGATATGTTTGCATTATCTCTCTTCTATGCTTGTGTTTGGGAACATCATCGTTTGGATTCATTTGGACTATTTGTCATAAGATATGGGCTTGTTGGGCCATTTAAACTGGGACAAGAACGTATTTTATGACGATTGGGCCGAAGACTTCTAAGTGTTGATGAGCCACCTTGTGCTTGTGTTCGGAATGTTACCATTTGGATTTAGTTGGGCTCCTTGTCATGGGATGTGAACTCGTTGGGCCATTTAAACTGGGGCAAGTTCGTACCTTATGACAATTAGCCCAAAAGCTCCTAAAATGATAACGGGCAGATTTTTTTGAAGATTTTAGTTGATTCAATGTGTTATATACGTTACATGCATCTCATGCACCCCATGCATACATACATCATGCTAACCCTTGTGTTCTGAAAGCCATAATAGATTCCCGTTGGGTTAGGGAAAAGGGAAGACTCACCAAAATACTGAGAAAAGACATGAGTGGATCAGATATTGGGGTATCCCGTATGGATCAGTTGGAAAACGGTCTCGCCAAGGTCACTGAACAGTTGCAAGCCTTGACTACTGCCATGACAAATATGGTTGTGCCCCGTGCTGGGGGAAATGCTGAGAATGTAAGGCGCGAGGAGCCTTCGAATGGGTTGGGGAATGATATCCCCACTTTTGATGATGACATGGCAGAGTATGCCACAGGCAAAGTGATTGGGTCTCAGGCAGAATTTCAGAAGCTTCGGGATTAGTTGAAACAGTTACCCGTAAAATGAGGGGTAAAAATGAAGAATTGTTAGATTATGGGGCAATGACCTTCGGAGAACAGCTGTCAGCTCAGTTTAAAATGCCGGACCTGGCCAAGTTTAATGGGAATGGAAACCCGAGAGTCCACCTGCAGCAATATGTCTCAGTCATGAGTTCAGTGGGCCTATCACAGCGCCAAGTTCAAAAGATGTTTGGGATGTCACTCGAGGGGGCACCTGTGGTTGGTATCATAGCCTTGAGAAGAAGGTTAAGGAAGATTGTAGGGAACTAGCTGATGCTTTTCTAAAGCAGTATGTTACAGACTTAGAGATTGACTTGTCACTCCGAGATTTGGAGAACACTAAGCAGAAGCCGAAGAAAGCTTCAAGGAGTATGTAGATCGCTGGAGAAGCCAGCTTTTGAAAATGCAGACTCGGCCCTCAGAGAAGGACCAAATCAAAATGATCATCAAGGGTACTAAGCCCTCTATTTATAGTAAGCTGAGGATGATGACTTCGATGACAGTTGAGGGAAACTGTCATGGATATAGAAGAAGAAGAAGCTGAGAACAGAAAGATCTATGGCCATAATAGGAGGAATTTTGGGGGGCATTCTGAGGCCAAGCCCGCTGCGGCCGAAGTTGCTGCCATCAGAAACAGGCAATTCTCCAACATTGGTAGACCTTTGTCGGAGGTATTTGAAAAGTTACAGGGACAAGGAATCTTGAAACCCTTAGAAGGCAAGTCACTTCCGCACCCCCCACCACCACACATAAATGTGAACCTTTATTGTCACTTCCACCAGCTACATGGCCATGACACCGACAACTGCACCCGCCTCAGGCATGAAATTCAAGATCTCATAGATTCCCATAAAATACCCAACCCATGAAAAGAAACCCTTAACCACCAAGCTTCTTACATGGATGACAGTGAAGAACCATAGGCCGAGGAAGAAGGCAGTGCTGCGGATGATGGAGATGTTCCTCCTAGTCTATTTGATCCAGTTTTTTTAAAAAGACATTGATTTTGTTACTTGTTCGAACTCTTTTCCTCAACGATAATAAAGACGTTCATTTCGCTGAAACTCTTCTACAATATGAGTATATTTGAGAAAAGTATTCAACCTTGGTACTATGGAATCCAGTGATGGACACTGGGAACCTTCGAAATAAGCAAACAGAAAAGATAAGATAGACATTCAGAAATTGGGAAATAGAGGCAGTGAAAATGTCAGACTTGGAGGGGAATTAGATCACCGAGCCGATCAACGTAGACAGATTGAAGCAGTAGCTTGCCTGAAGAAAAGAAGACTAAGCAGTCATCAAGAAAATTGACGGAAGACCTAACCCGACGGGATAAGAACATTCATACATGCATACACGTAACACATTTTGCATCCTTTCGTGTTTGTTCTGTTTTGTATTCACAGGTTTTGAAGAAAAAAAAAAAGAAAAGTGGCAAAGACAAGCCAAACAGAAGCAGTAACAGTACAATGTCAGCAGTCTTCAGGAATGAATCACATGGGTGAGGCCCATATCAGCAGTATCAGTCTGGGGGAGAGGCCCATATCGGTAGCAATTACGGCCGAGGCCCACTTCATTATCAGCATTGCCGGGTATGACATTCTGGGGCCAAGGCCCACTTCAGTATCAGCATTGCCGGGTATGGCATTCTGGGGGCGAGGCCCATACTACATCAGATCAGCATTGCCGGGTATGGCATTCTAGGGGCGAGGCCCGCATCACATCAGATCAGTTCCGCCGAGAATGGCACTCCGAGAATGGAGATATAGTCCGGGAATGGACAGCTCGAGAATGAGCACGCCGAGAATGGCACTCCGAGAATGGAGATATAGTCCGGGAATGGACAGCTCGAGAATGAGCACGCCGAGAATGGCACTCCGAGAATGGAGATATAGTCCGGGAATGGACAGCTCGAGAATGAGCACGCCGAGAATGACACTCCGAGAATGGAAATACAGTTCAGGAATGAACAAGCCGGGAATGACACTCCAAGAATGGAAGCATAGTTCGAGAATGAACACCTCACAGTAAAGGTTCGGGAATGGACCAACTCACAGTAACAGTTCGGGAATGAGCACCTCACAGTAACGGTTCGGGAATGGACCAACTCACAGTAATAGTTCGGGAATGAGCACCTCACAGTAACGGTTCGGGAATGGACCAACTCACAGTAACAGTTCGGGAATGAGCACCTCACAGTAACGGTTCGGGAATGGACCAACTCACAGTAACAGTTCGGGAATGAGCACCTCACAGTAACGGTTCGGGAATGGACCAAGTCACAGTAACAGTTCGGGAATGAGCACCTCACAGTAACGGTTCGGGAATGGACCAACTCACAGTAACGGTTCGAGAATGAACACCTCACATTAAAGGTTCGGGAATGGACCAACTCACAGTAACAGTTCGGAATGAACACCTCACAGTAACGGTTCGGGAATGGACCAACTCACAGTAACAGTTCGGGAATGGACCACCTTACAGTAACAGTTCGGGAATAGACATCTCACGGTAACAGTTCGAGAATGAACACCTCACAGTAACGGTTCGGGAATGGACCACCTCACAGTAACGGTTCGGGAATGGACCAACTCACAGTAACGGTTCGGGAATGGACCACCTTACAGTAACAGTTCAGGAATGGACATCTCACGGTAACAGTTCGGGAATGAACACCTCACAGTAACGGTTCGGGAATGGACCAACTCACAGTAACGGTTCGAGAATGGACCACCTTACAGTAACGGTTCGGGAATGGACCACATCACAACACGGTTCGGGAATGAACCAGGGGTCGCAGCACCTCACCACCCAAATCAACTCAAACACGTGGAAAGTCAAGTGGCAGTTGGCTAGCCAGGTAAGTGAAAATGCATTGCATAACTTTGATAGGATTGTCACTGTTACACATTACACAAGTCCCATCAAAGTGGGGGCGACTGTAGGCATTGCATTTTTGCATGTGAAACCCGATGATGAGCCTCATTTGGAGGCACTATCTTTTAAGTTACGGAAATCGCGGGAAACGAATGTCGGAAGGGAAGAGTCAAGAATTGACGTTTGTTGGATTTAGTTCACGTGTTTAGTTTCGGGTTCGCTGTTGGACCTCCGTTTTAAAACTTAACCTTAGCCCAAGCCCATTAAATCACATCCAATAATAATTAAACATTTAAAATATATGTGTCACAAATTAAATTTAATAATTGAAATTAAATTAAAATAACTAAATTGAAATTAAATTAAATAACCAATAAATTCTTAAATTAAATAAATTAAATGTTAATTAAATGATATACCAAATTAAATAGAATAATTAATTAAGTCATATACCAAATTAAATAAAACAAATAAAATTTAATTAAATCACCTACCAATTTTAAAATATTTACTCACCTAATTAACAAATTAAATATGTGATATTCCTAAACAAATAAATCATGTCCCCCAATTAAAATATATACTTTCCTTGTAAAAAACTAATTGGTCTCCTTCCTATTCAAAACCATGCAAACCATAGCTTGTCACTATAAAAATAACACAAACTTCAACCCTTCCTCCTAACTCTCACTCACGGCTCATTCAAAAACAAGACAAAAATTGCAACCCTAATTCACAACACGGTCAGCCAACCAGATCAGACCTTCCACTGATCAAACATCAATAAACGAAGCATCAACCACTCAACTATCCTATATACGCACAGCTCTCCTTCACTCGGTCCACAACTATTTTTACATCTCTCTCTCCCACTCATCACATGCGCTGATCAACCCCAAAGCAACACAGCCCAGCCTTTACTCACGCCTCAAACACTTCACGCTTAGCCACCTTCAACAACCCTTAACCCTCACGGATCCACACATCAAGAGTCCCCTCTCACGTAAGCCACTCATTCACGCCAATAAACACTCTCACAACCAGCCCCCATTAACTCACGTACTGACCCTTCAAATACGCCTAAAAACCCCCTCAACACTCAACAACCTCACGCCTAACCATCCCTCCATTAACCCATGTTACTGCCCCTGAAACCAGCCAATCTTAACGCCGAAACCAGCCCCTTTACACCCCTGAAATTGCACCAAATCAGCCCCTTATCCCTCACCAAAACAGCCAGTAAACTGCTCAAAACAGTGACCAGAACTGCTGCTCCCGAAACCCTTCCAAAACAGTAGCCCTTTACCCTCCAAAAACGCATAAAACACAGCCCCTCAAACAGTGAACAAACACACCTGAACAGTGACCAGAAAACCACGAGGAAATAGCAGCAAAACGGAGTGAAAACAGCGGGGAAAACAGTGGAACAACAAGTTAAGACGCTAAACAAGTGAACCAAAAAAGTTGCGGAGTGATAGCCCTTCCGACGGTTGTAAACGCGAGTCCGGAAGACGACTTAAAAGGTTAGACCTGAGGGCACCTTTCACACTTGTTTTCTTTTTATTATTTATTCGATTTTTATTGATTCTTTTAATTGTGTTTTAAATTATTTATTGAATATTGTTTGCATGAGATGTGTGTTGTGGCCATTGATTAAAACGGAAAATACGTCGTCTCTTGTGGTATATAGGATGGAAACCCAGACGTAAATTCCGTAGCCGATTCCGGCCGGACGAAGTGTGTTTGGGTTGAATGTACGTTCAATCGGGCATACGAAGTCCTATACTTTTATTGTCTTTATTTCATGTATTGTGATGTGACGCGCATGGGCTTAGTATGTTGGTATAAAGGTCCTCTCTTTGAGAGACAAAGAGCCCCAAAAGGCCACATTTACGGCAGTACTTCGCCGCGCCCCCCTTTATTTTGTTGTTTAGTATGACGTCTTCTTACATGACCATGCATCATATCACATTGCGCATGGGCTTAGTATGTTGGTCTAAAGGTCCTCTCTTTGAGAGACAAAGAGCCTAAAATTCCACCTTTACGGCAGTACTTTGCCGCGCCTCTTTTATTTAGTTATTCGCTTCATAACGTCTTTTTGAAAATTCATGCATCATATTGCATTGCGCATGGGCTTATCAAGTGAGATTAAGGGTCCTCCAATTTGAGGGGTGAAAATGCTTGAAAGCTACCTAGACTACAATGATTTGCCGCGCCCCCTTAATCCGTTATTGTTTACTAGATGTCATATATTCATCCGTCCATGTGTCGTGTTGTTTACTGCATTTTGGAGGTCACTGCTGATCCCCGTTCGAACGCGTTTCAGAACGTCGCACGAACGCATGTTTTCTGTCTGGTTTCGTTCGAACGCTTATCATAAATCAAACGCCATACGAACGCGAACCTTCTGTTTACCGTTCGAACTTGTTTCAGAACGCCGCACGAACGCATGTTTTCTGTCTGGTCTCGTTCGAACGCGTTATCAAACGCCATACGAACGCGAACCTTCTGTTTACCGTTCGAACGCGTTTACGAACGCTACACGAACGCGAACACACTGAACTGAGACACTTTCATCACATGCCATGTATAATTGTTTCTTAGGTGCTTTTTCTTATGAAACCCCATATAGTCATTCCTATCTTTGTGCACATCATAATGTAAAGCATGTTTATTCCATTGGTTGCATCATTTACCTTAGTCTTGGTCTAACTTATTACAATTCATATATCTATGTCATGATAGCATTTGAGTATTATTTCTTGTGGTATATCGGATGGAAACCCAGACATAATTCCGTAGCCGATTCCGAATGGACGGTAGTGCGGTCTGTACTTGGGATACAATTCCACGTACCACTTGGAAAAGTGCTCACATGTGTGCTTGTGTGGTTAATATGTGTGCTTGTTTTTTGTGAATCTAATATGCCGATGAAGTTGTATGTTCGTCGCTACTTTGATGTATTTTCTAGCATGCAATCTTAGATGTGAAATATATGTAAATTTATGTGTAAGTTTTATTTTGTACATGTGAATTTAGAAGCATGATACCCTTAGAAATAAATGTTACTTCAGCTTATTTAAATTATTACATAAATCCTTTCATTACAAGTGACATGAGTAAGGGACCATTCCGAACCCAACGGTTTGAGGTCTTCCCTTGCGAGGGGTGAGTGCGGCCTTAAATCTCATTTTCCCGGTTCACACCGGGTGGCGACTCCATTATTCTCCGGTTTAGTCCCCCGCGGGCTACTCCGTACTCCCGACCAGGCCGCGAGCCTAGGACAGCATGCGTCGCCCAGATTTCCTGTGTCCCCACAAGTGTGTGCAATGAGCGTGAGTTGTTGCTTGCTAAGGGCGTGGATGCTGCTTATTTGTTGCTGGATTGGCGTGAGCAATGAGAGTCTTGTGTGTGTTTTTGTTATGAAGGTGTCAGGGGAAGGATGGAAGGAATGAAGGTGCATTAATTGGGTAGGCAAGGGGGCATTAATTGGGTAGGCTAAACATTGATTAGGTTGGTTTGCTTTGTTGAAAATGAAAGGATGATTGGTGGTTTCTTTTGACTTGGTGGGGGTGACATTAATTATGAGGTGGCTTTGTTGAAAATGGAAAGATGATTGGTGGTTTCTTTTGACTTGGAGGGGGTGACATTAATTAGGAGGTGGCTTTGTCAACGGTGTGGGGTTAGTGAATTAATGGTTTGGAAAATGAAGGGTAAGGTAATTTGAGGTCAAATGTGTGGGGTATGCATGGTAGAAGGTTATTTTGGTTGTTTGAATAGTTATAGGAGAGGTAATTATGTGTAATAGGCGTGGGCTTTGGTGTTTGGTGGGCTTGGTGTGTGATTTGGTTGGTTTTGGTGGGCTTATGGGCGTGGGTTTGGTGTTTGGGCCAAGGAAATGTTGCAACGGAAATCCGACGGACAAACCCGAATCTAAACGAGCGAATCAAATCCAACAAAACATCAATTCTCAATTATTTCTTTCCGACGTCCGTTTCTCACGACTTCCACGATATAAAAGGTAGTGCCTCCCGCTGGAGGCTCATCCTCGGAACTTATATGCAAAAATGCAGTGCCTACAGTCACCCCCACTTTGATGGGATCTGTACAGTGGTGTGACAATGAAAGTCCTATCAAAGTTCGTGCAATGTATTTTTACTTACCTGGCTCGCCAGTTGCCACCTGACTTGCCTGTTGCTCTCTGAACAAATTTGATGATGTGCTACTCCTGGCGTTCTAAACCCCGTACCTAGGGTGTCGCGGTAGTCCACAATAGTCCACACTAGTCCACGATAGTCCACGGTAGTCCACGATAATCCACAATACTCCTCAATAGTCCACGGTAGTCCACGATAATCCACGGTAGTCCACGACAGTCCATAATACTCCTCGATAGTCCACGGTATTTCACATAGTCCATAATCCACGATAATCCACGGTAGTCCACATAATCCACATAGTCCACATGCCGTACCCGTCAAAACTGATCTGATGCGGGCCTCAACCCTGGGACGCATCCCAAAACTGATGATGATTGAGTCTTGGCTTGTCAGCTGCCACCTGACTTGCCTGTTGATTCGAACTGTGCTGAAGATGCAGTGGACCTCGATCCTGGGATGCATCCCAATAACTGCAACCGAAAACGGGGGCATCGACCCTGGGACGCATCCCAATACCACTGACAAAATGGGCCTCGACCCGGGGACGCATCCCCAAATTGTTGATGATATGGGTTACAACCCTGGGACGCATCCCCAAAACTGCTGATGATGTGGGTTACAACCCTGGGACGCATCCCCAAAACTACTGATATGTGGGTTACGACCCTGGGACACATCCCCAGACTGATAATGATAATGCTGAATGTGGGGCCTCAACCCTGAGACTCATCTCCAAACTGTTGATAATGATGTGGGCCTCAACCCTAGAGTGCCATACCCGGTGAACTGATATTGATGTCGGTGTGGTCCTTGCCCCCAAAGTGTCATACCAGGCGAAACTGATACTGATATTGGTGTGGGCGTCGCCCCCAAAGTGCCATACCCGGCGAAACTGATACGGATGTTGATGGTTCATTTCAACATATTGCCCTGCCTGTCACGAGATAATCTTGATAGCTAAACATATTTTTGTCCTCAACGGATGCTTCGTGTCGAAACCGGAGAATCTTCAAAGTACCTTATACAAATTCGAATCCGACCGTCTGAGTGAATGATCTGAGCTAGACTCCAAGTGTGTGTGTGTGTCAGGGCTTCTTCGCAGCTACTCCTTAAGTAGGCCAACTCGATGATTTCGCTTCGGAAAATCGGACATGGTGGTCCTAATACTCTCCCATTGGTAGCTTCACGCTTATCGGTTATAGATGGTCTATTTTTTTTTCTTTCTTTTCCTTTTCATTGCAGAGACTTTTTCTTTATTTTCAACCATATCATATATCATAGCATCAGTAAACCAGGGTGGACATCCAGGCAAACGGTCATTCACCGATTCACAATCTCTTCAACTAGTCATCTTGCCAACCACTCAGGCTTCTACTGTTGAGATCATGTCAAGTGCTCGTGAGTCTAGCCCAGATCAACTACTCAGAACACCGGATAAGAGCATATCTCGCACTTATTGTTTCTATGGTTCCTTCTCTACAACATACAATGTCATCATCAGACATATGTCTAGCCACCAAAGACTTATCTCTTTCTGTGAAATTCCTCTTTTCAACTGCTAATAATTTGGGGCTTCGCCCCCTGAGACGCATCCCCAAAACTGACACTGATGTGAGCCTCAACCCTGGGACGCATCCCCAAAACTGATACTGATGTAGGCCTCAACCCTGGGACGCATCCCCAAAACTGATACTGACGTGTTTCTGAAGCTGATGATACTGTGTTGTTGCTGCTTTGACTGGTTTGTCTTTGCCGCTTTCCCTTATTTTCTTTGAGACCTGCGAACACAAACAAAACAACAGAATAAAACACGTGAATGTGATGTGTACGTATGCAAGTGTAGAGGTCCTCCATGTTCATGATGGGTTAGATCATCGTTGTGCTCCTTGGCGCCGCATGTCTCTGGTCACCCCCTGCTGGTTCTCTTTTGTATGAAATCTGCAAACACAAAACACAAAATAAGGGATGCAAGTTATGTGTATGCATGGATGAACTTCCTATCCCGTTGGGTTAGTTCTTCTGCCAGGTCTTCTCTTCTCAAGCAAAATACTGTTTCAATCTGTCCACGTTGACCGGCTCGGTGAACTCATTTCTTTCCAAGTCTGGTAGTCTTACTGCCTCATTTCCCAATTTCTGAATGACCATCATATCTTTTCTCTGCTTGCTTCTTTCGGGAATTCCCCGTGTTCTGAGTGTCACTGAATATCATGGAATCTGGGTCGAGTGTTTTTGTCAAATATACTCATATTGTGCAGGTTGAACGAAGGAGACTCGGGCAAGTAAGCGAAATGAACTTCTTTATTATGATTGAGAAAAGGTTCAAATAAGTAAACAAAATCAATGTCTTTATTAAAAATGCAGGAGCAAATGAACTAGGAGGAACAGCTTCATCCTTCGTAGTATCGCCTTCTTCCTCGGCCTATGGTTCTTCACTGTTGTCATCCCCTATGAAAGAAACCAAGTGGTTGAGATTTTAGAGGACAAAGCTTTCGGGCAGGTCGGAGTTGATCATATAAGTAGGTGGGGGAACATAGTGATAATTGGGCAATGGGTTGCGGTGTGTGTTTGGTTGTTCTTTTTCAGGGTCATTGATCTTATAGGAGTCAATTAAATCTTGGATCTCATTGCGGAGACAGATACAGCTATCGGTGTCATGGCCAGGTTGTTGGTGGAAGTTGCAGTAGCGGTTCATATTGAGGTTTGGTGGGGGAAGACTTGGGAGTGGTCTAGGCTCCAAGGGTTTTAAGAGTCATTGTCTGGTTAACTTCTCAAGTACTTTAGACAAGGGTCTCCCAAGTTGTAGAAACACAGATTCTTGATGGTAGCAACCTCGGCAGTAGCGGGCTTGGTCTCAGAAGGCCCCCCAAAAGTCCTCATATTCTGGCCATATAACTTTATGTTCTCAGCTTCTTCTTCTTCAATATCCATGACAGTCTCCCTCAACTGTCGGAAATTAGTGATCATGGAGGTCATCCTCCTCAACTTGCCATAGATTGATGGCTTGGTGCCCTTGATAATTATTTTGATTTGGTCATTCTCCGAGGGCCGAGTCTACATTTTCAGAAGCTGGCTCCTCCAGCGATCCACATAGTCTTTAAAGTTCTCATCCGGCTTCTGCTTGATATTTTCCAAGTCACGGAGTGACAAATCGATATTCAGGTCTGTAACATACTGTTTTAAGAAGGCATCAGCCAGTTCCCTCCAATCTTCCTTAACTTTTTTCTCCAGGCTTTGATACCCACTACAGACGCCCCCTCGAGTGATATTCCGAACATTTTCTGCACCTGCCGCTTCGATAAACCCATTGAACTCATAACTGAAATGTACTGGCGGAGATGGACCCTCGGATCCCCATTCCCATTGAACTTGGCCATATCCGGCATCTTGAACTGAGCAGGCAACTGTTCTTCAAAGGTCATCGACTCATAATCCAGCAGATCTTCATGCTTACCCCTCTTCTTACGGGTAACCATTTCTACCTGATCCCGGAGCTTCTATAATTCTGCATGAGACCCGGCTATCTTCCCAGCGGCATACTCAGCCATATCATTATCAAAGATGGGAATATCATCATTCACCCTGCTTGGAGGCTCTTCACGCCTCTCATTCTCAGAACTTCCCCCAGCACGGGGCACAGCCATATTAGTCATAGTTGCGGTCAAAGCTTGCTGTTGCTCGGTGACGTTGGTGAGATTGGCTTCAAGTTGATCCTTACGAGACCCCTCGTTAACATATTCACTCATATTTGATGATGGCCTTTTGATGAGTCTCCCCTCTTCCCTAACCCAACGGGAATCTATGATGGCTTTTAAGACACAAAATGGTTAACATGATGCGTGTATGCATGAAGTGCATGAGATGCGTGTGATGTACGGAATATATAAGTTGGCCTATTGTCATTTTAAACCATTCAATCACATTATCGCGAGGTGCAAACTTGTCCCAGTTGAAAAGGCCTAACAAGTTTATACTTTTGTGATACCATGGCTAAATAACTTCAAATAATAAGAGGCCTAAACACAAAATGGCTCATCGGCATTTTAGAAGATTTTGGCCCAATTGTCAAAGGACATGAACTTGTCCCAGTTTAAATGGCCCAACAAGTTTACATCTCTTGACGAAAAGTCCAACTGAATCCAAATGATGATGGTCCTAAGCACAAGCATAAAGAATAACTTTTATTGGTTATACAACTAAGGCCCACAACTAGGACTCCTCACTCAATGGTTCAAAAGACCAAGTGAGCGCACCTTTTTTATACACTAAGGTACGTGCCAATGAGTTATGGTGTGTGACTGACTGTCAAATGGATTTCCCATTGTAGATTCCCCAGAGGGAGGGTGGAGCGAGGCTCTCTTAAGTACCCAAGCCCCTTAGGCTCTTATCGCTTGGTGACATGAATAAACAACGAGTCCTCCAAATTAGTCTATCACAATAGGCTACGAGTAGATGATTATCTAGGTGCCTTCACAGCTTTTTCTTATAGAAAGGTAGTGAGTGAAGGAAGACACCAAACCATCACCTAGCTTTAATAATGCATTTGATTAAACTCCATAAACCCACAGTAGACATGGTTAATTTAAAGCACAAATCAAAAACATTACAAGACATTATTTCGGGGCCGATTCTCTATCCCCAGTGGAGTCGCCAGACTGTAGAACATAGAAATTGGTGACGATGTTCTAGGCTCGTGGCCTGGTTGGCAGTACGGAGTAGCCCACGGGGGACTAAACCGGAGAATAAAGGAGTCGCCACCCGGTGTGAACTGGGAAAATGATTTAAGGCCGCACTCACCCCTCGCAAGGGAATACCTCAAACCGTTGGGTTCGGAATGGTCCCTTACTTATGCCACTTGTAATGAACGGATTTGTGCAATAATTTAACCAAGTCTACACAACATACATTTGCAAAAGTAATCTACATCTAAGTTCATATACAGCCTAAATGTAAGTCTGTATGATTTAAAAGTAAATTCTCATAACGACAAATATACAATATCACACAATAAACAAGTTGAATAAATAACGATCTAAACATAATGTAAATTAAATTCCTATTGCGAATGGTAAATGACTAAATCATGCATAAAAAATAACGTACTAAAACTAAATCATACTGAAAATAAAAATAACCTCCTAACGGCCTAATCATGCTTAAATACAAGTTTGGATGAAATGAAATATGTGAATCTTTCAAGTGGTACGGGGCATTGTGTCCCGAGTGCAAACCATAATACCGTCCATTCGAATTCGGCTATGGAATTTATGTCCGGGTTTCCATCCAATATACCACAAGAAGAAACACATATTCCATTCACCCGGAGTCACATCTTATACTAATTTACAATATTCATGCGAAATAAAGTAAGTTATATGTCTTCTAAACTATTAATTCATGCGAGGAAAGATAAATATCATGCTTTCTAAGTCATTAATTCATGCGAGGAAAATAAATATCATATGCCCTCAGGTCTAACCTTTTGTGTCGTCTCTTGGAAGTGCGTTATACGGCCGTCGAAGGACTAACACTTTGTGATTCCTCCGGTTCGACGTTTTCTTTCGTTGTTTCGCTATTTTGCTTGCTGTTTTCACTTCGTTTCGCTGCGGTTTCCGTTGTCTTTTCTGCTCGTTGTTTTTGGTAATTTAGGGGACTGTTTTGGCATGTTTGGAGGGGTATTGAGCTGCTGTTTTGGTGATTTTTTAGGGGAATTCTGTGCAGTTTTTCAGGCTTATTTTCGCGGTGAAACTGATGATTTAAGGGCAGAATAGGCGTGCAATTCAGACAGTGTTATGCGTCTATTTTAGGCAGAAAATTGTGTGATCTGTGTGGCAGTTTTCAGGCTGAACAGTGAGCAGTTTATGCGTACAGGGGGCAGTGTTTTGTGGCAGTTTGAAGGGCTTATGGTTCGGCTAAACTAGGCAGTGAGGGGGCTGTGGCGTGTGTGTTGATTTGGTGCGTGAAGGTGGCAACTAGCGTGGACAATAACGTGATGAAAGGAGGGGCAAATTCAGCGTGAAGGTGTTGTGGTTTAGGGAGGCTAATTGAGTGAAGGGTGTTGGCTGATTGCGTATAGAATTGTTGAAAGGTAGTTGATTGAAGTGGTAAGGGGCTATGGCTAGGCGATGTGGGACTTGGTGGCTTCGTTGGCAGTGAGCTGACTGGTGAGTGTAGGTTGCGTGGAGGTAAGTTGATAGGCGTGAGGATCAACTAAGTGCGTGAGGGCTAGGTGGCAGTGTGTGCAATGGGCGTGAGCTGTTTCTTGCTAAGGGCGTGGATGCTGAGTGCAAAGGGCGTGAGCTGTTGCTTGCTAAGGGCGTGGATGCTGCTTATTTGTTGCTGGATTGGCGTGAGCAAGGGGAGTCTTTGTGATGTGTTTTTGTTATGAAGGTGCCAGGGGAAGGATGGAAGGAATGGAGGTGCATTAATTGGGTAGGCAAGGGGGCATTAATTGGGTAGGCTAAACATTGATTAAGTTGGCTTGCTTTGTTAAAATGGAAGGATGATTGGTGGTTTCTTTTGACTTGGAGGGGGTGACATCAATTAGGAGGTGGCTTTGTTGAAAATGGAAGGATGATTGGTGGTTTCTTTTGACTTGGAGGGGGTGACATTAATTAGGAGGTGGCTTTGTCAATGGTGTGGGGTTAGTGAATTAAATGGCTTGGAAAATGAAGGGTAAGGTAAATTTGAGGTCAAATGTGTGGGGTATGCATGGTAGAAGGTTATTTTGGTTGTTTGAATAGTTAGAGGAGAGGTAATTATGTGTAATAGGCGTGGGCTTTGGTGTTTGGTGGGCTTGGTGTGTGATTTGGTTGGTTTTGGTGGGCTTATGGGCGTGGGTTTGGTGTTTGGCCCAAGGAAATGTTGCAACAGAAATCTGACGGACAAACCTGAAGCTAAACGAGCGAATCAAATCCAACAAAACATCAATTCTCAATTATTCCTTTCCGACGTCCGTTTCTCGCGACTTCCACGACATAAAAAGGTAGTGTCTCCGCTGGAGGCTCATCATCGGGACTTATATGCAAAAATACACTGCCTACAATTTACACATCATATGTTATAGCTAAGAACCATAGAAACATTTTTTTATACAAAGAAAGTTAGAAATTACCTTTTACTCACAACTTTATTTCTTTGTAAACTTTGGAGGCTTAGCATCAAGTCACTCAAATGAAAAAGAAACCCTTATATACTAGGGTTACTTGGCCGACTTTGACAAGGGTAAAATGGTAATTTTTTGATTTTCAATTTCTTTAATCAATATTAAAAGAATTCAAAGTCAAAAAT
Organism: Zanthoxylum bungeanum; assembly: GCA_019454045.1. Lineage (NCBI taxonomy): Eukaryota > Viridiplantae > Streptophyta > Magnoliopsida > Sapindales > Rutaceae > Zanthoxylum > Zanthoxylum bungeanum. The sequence continues at coordinate 28,596 of SKCR01001447.1, forward strand.
GCTACCATTTTCCATAAATCAAAATACATGCGCACCAATCAAAATTAGCCATTTAAAAGCTTAATAATGATAAAGATAAATATATTAAATAATTCTAATTATTTAACAATTAAATAATTAGACAATTACTTAATACAAATATCTAAATACATGTATTATATTTACATTAAATATTCCATAATACATATATTTGGAACACATGTCAAATACTTTATTTGACAAATAATTAATGTGTATTTAATAAAATCAAGTATTTAATCTAAATACACACTAATTAGAAAACAGCCGGGTAACCCTTTAAGCATGTATTTTTCGTTTAACCGTTAAACGATCTATAAATAATCAATATTATTTATAAAAGTAGCCCTAGTGCTCTACGAGTATGTTTCATTAGTGAGACTCTCTAGGTTCAGGCATATCCGTCACGAAATCTAATTTCGTGTCCATAATCCACCCACTCGTGAATTATGACGAACACGGATAAACTCTCTGAACCATACAGGTCGAGGTCATACGGATGATACTTCATCGGATCGGGCTTAACAAACTGTGAGAGCACTCCAAAAATCCCATTTTATGTGGTCGGGTCGGGTACCACCATCACTTGCCTCTCCTCATAATCTCCCATTATGGAGGACAACTCATCACACATATGGCTGAGTCATTCATTCATCATTCCTCTTACTTTTGGGCTCATGGTCCTTTATATCCATCGGATTAAGTAGTACTTTAATGACCTTCAACCTTCCTTAAGGTAAGGGCTTGGAAAAAATCATCATCATCATCATCAAAAATGAAAATGAATTCTTTGGGTCCAAATATATCTAAATTTAAAGGGATGTTAATGAACATACAAAATTATATTGTTAATGTTTTAAATTTGTAACAAAAAAAACATGTGATAAATAATAAGATTAATTGGATGTCTCATAGTTAATATGCACTTTGATCTTGAAGCTGTTGAATTAATATGTGAATGTGAACCTTAATTAATGAGTGATTTTTATCTACACAATTTCAATACAATTAAATATCTTATAATTAATTTGACAAAATAGTAACTGCCACCTTTTCAAAAGAAATAATTAATTGTGAATCGGCATTATATTTCAATAACTAAGTTTTTCAAAATAACAAAAGAAAAATAATATAATTAGGTGTATGATGCCTTTTGTGTTTTGTAAATATTGTAAACATGTCTCGAATGAACGTGACTTGGTGGTGTGGGGTTCATGATCTCATCTTGAGGCCCTTAGTTTAAATCCAGAGAGTGCGTTTCAACGTTCTTGTAAGAGATTGGGACAGCCGCATATTTTACATGTTCCGCTTAAGACTGGAAGATGTGATTTAACTGTAGAGTTTCCAACGATCCAAAAAAATTATATTATAAACATAACATTCTTAAATTACTTAGAATATTTGTGAATATTAAAAAAAATCCAAATAACCCATTTATGTTGACCCATAACCAATGATGCACTAGGTGAGTCTCTCGTCATAGTTGACCAAGTTTTCAAACATCTTAATAGTGTGAATTGTTGTAAATTCTCTAATAGGTTGGATGAAGGAGGGTCATGTCCCTTGGGTGGTGCCCTATGGGAAGGGCACAAACATGTAGGGATATGTCCTCTAAATTAGAAGAACACACTCATAGGCTCTAAATGGTGCATGGAAGGGGTATAACCCTTAGGAGGGTTACACCCCAATCCAAATGGTGCCCTTAAGGCACCCTTCCATACTTATATATATGAGCCTTCATGTTCATTCTAAGGCATCCAGAATTTTGAAAAGTATTATGTCACATCTTTGTGTTTTAGAGTCAAGAGAGAGTTCCAATTATTGTCACATTTCGAGATCTTGTTAAGGAGTGTCCATTGAGCAAGAAGAATTCAAGTAATCATGGGAGGACGTTATCCACAAAATCCGTAGAGTACCGAGGCGGGGCTAATAAGTTCTTAAGGACAGAGATATATCTCGGCTTGGATTTTCTGTATCTTCAACGTTTTTACCAGATTTTTCTTATTATCTAAAGTTTTAGGGTTTATGGTTCAAGATTGATATTTTAGTGTAGATTTGTTTGCATTGTTGAATATTGATTTTGATGGTTGATGCATGTTCATTTCGTTTAATAACACACTAGTTCGTCAGAATATCAGGAACATGCAGCACACTAGTTTGTTCGAATATCAGGAACATATTCGTTTCCAAGATCTTACAACTGTTGGGAAGCGGCCGCGAGTGCGCAGCGGAAAATTAAAATTATTATGCCGCTTTCCCTTTGCCCAAGACCCATTTGTTTTGATTATTCTACAAGCCTAGGCATGTTACTATATATTCTAAGCATAAAACTCATAAAACATGCAAAGAACATAAACCTAAACATGCTAACTATCATAAGAACTCTAATTAAAATAAAGAAAGAAAAAGACTTACTTGAACCGAAGACTCCTCCAGTCCTCCCTCCAATCTACAAGTTTTTCTCGAACTCAGCAAGCTCTTCCACGTTCCAAAGAGCCACCCAAGTGTGTGGCCTCCAAAGATGCACACACCAAAGCCAAAACTCAACGGCAAGACTACGCCTCGAGTGCACGGGTATTTTGCCATTGGTGCTAGCCTAGGAAAATACCTCAAAACTTTTAACTCGAGGTTCCTCTAGTCAATTAGACTTAAGGATTCTCAAAATCAGTGGCTTACTCTTAAACTTTAGAGTTGCTCACTTATATAAACCCAAGATATGAAAGGTTTTAGTGTAAATATTTGTGAAGAATTCTTTGGGTTTATATAGTGCTCCAAAGACAACAAAATTAATTAAGAATCCGATGTTGGATAAAAGCGAATTTAATCTTAGCCATTGGATATTAATTTAGTGGTTAATGAGATTATAAGACCCTAATAAGAGTTTGGACCGAATTGGAATTAAAAACAAATAACAAAAAAATTTACTATTCATGTGAATAGTAATTTTTTTTATTCCAATTCCCAAAGTGCCCCTATCTTCATTCACCAATCCATAAGCCACTATGGAACCTCATAAATGATTTGTTCAATAATTAAACACATTGAACCGTTTATGAACAATTCCTACAGCAATCATATATGTTGTTATATTTGTATTGTGCACTGTTAACCATTGATTTCGAATTTGTTGTGTGTGACCTTTTGGGTTCCTCTCAAATTGGACATGGAATGAATCGTGATAATTTAATCGAACATAAATTATCCTGTGATCAGATGGTCGTTCGATTTCAATGACCAAGGTTGACATCTAGCAACATGTCAAGGCCCTCAAATGAGAAGGAAAGATATATATACTCATTCTGTATGTGATTTACATATGATACGGTCCATCACATCACTGTATCCCCACCTATTGACCTAGGGTACAGAAAGTGTCTACCCATATGGTCAAAGGTATGATGTTGATAATGTCATGAATCGTGCTAACCCAAGAATCTCACATGATTCTTCCGCTGTGGCCACAGTCTCAAGCACTGATCACACATATTAAACCGTGAACTGGAATACTACTCTTATAAGAAAATATATCTGAGAGAGTGGTGATTCTCTGTTGTATCTTTACAAACTTCATGTGTTTCAACAAATGACCCAATCATACCCTTATGACCGGATCTTTTGAACCGGGGAATGAGAATGTCAAAGTTATTTGATCCACACATACGATTGTAAAGACCTCAAGTCTAAGGACTAGTCATATAATCGATACATGAAAGTTCTCACAAACACATGGGATAAACACTCCATATGAAAACTTTCGGTGGTCAGTTCGATGGACACGAGCAACTCATGCATCTATGTGATACACCAAGCGGACGGATCTCTGCTAGTAGCCTATGAGATCGGCTACCCCACTTAAGAGCGGATCATATCATCATGTTAGTCTCTCCGCTTTGTGAACGTCCAGATTATTCACAAAACTATGACTATGAACATTTAAGAGTAATGATTCTCTTAAGGCGTGGAAGCCATCGTCTTATTACTCCAAGGCTTTATTACAGTGTTGATGATTCATATAAGTTATATAAGATGCGTATAATAAAGATTGTCATTTTATTAATTAATGAAAATATTACAAATACATGTACATATAGCCCATCCACAAGTTGGGTATAGGGCATATCCCTAACAAGTTGAAACACACTCTCTGGATTTAAACTCAAGACCTCAAGATGAGATCCTAAACCATACACCATCAAGTCACGTCCCTTCGGGACATGTTTAAAATATTTACAAAACACAAAAGCCATCATTCACCTAATTATATTATTTTTCATCTAAAGAATGTGTTGCATGTTCCTGATATTCAGAAGAACTTAGTTTCGAGCTCTCTCATTAACAATAATGGTTTTAAGCTTGTATTTGTTTCTGATAATTTGTATTGACCAATAATGATGTTTATGTAGGGAAATGATACCTCACTGAGGGCCTTTTCAAATTCAATGTAATGATTGTCATCGACACAGTGCTAATAATAAAGTAATGGGAGACACTACTGGGTTAAAAATCCATAACTAAGGCATTGTGTAATTTTATGGAAAATTCTGCTTCGTTTTCCTTTTATTCTATATTGTTTATAGAATTATACTTCTAATCCACTACATGCTTATTACTTGAATAGGTTTTCTGACTTTACTTATGGTTGCGTAATTCTAGAATAGGTTCTAGAAAGACAGTAGACTTAGATATTGTTAGATTATTTGAAACCATCGGGAACTGTTGTTCCGATTTTCTTGAAAATCAAGATGGTTTGTGACTTAGTTACTAAGTCACGATTAAGTAATCTAAATAGAAATCTGTTTTAGGATATTATTCTAGAAAGAATTGTTTCTTATGCAGTAAGAATTGACTTGAATAGTTCATGTCTCGAGGTTCTTGACTGACATTAAGAAAACCCTTTTAGTATTTGTTTATCTTTTAATGACATTTCTTGGCTTTAGTGACTTGTAGAAGTCACGTGTCTGACACAGTTTTCTAATCAATCATTTGCAATTGTTGTGAATAATTGAACGCAAATTATAAAGCTTAAGAAATGAGATGTGTATAGTTGTGTATAGAGAATATTGATTCTCACAATACGACAACTGTAGGTATTAGATACCAGATCTCCCGTCTAGTTAATTAAAATAATGTTTAATAACTATTTTGATATTTGATATCAGAACTTGTGACAGTTGGATAGTTACTTGTTTTATACAAACAGTTGTTACATATTTTAATATGAGTAGTAGTGTCATTAATGAAAAGATAAACATTAGGAAAATATTCGGTTAACAAAATAACTTAGAACATTTCAAGAACTTTCAATATATTTCTGATGAAACTTTGATAGAATATTTTGAATGGTTCAAATATTTCTATTTGTAGTATTGAAAACTATATCTTTAAAATTTGTTATGAGTCTTTGAATTGTTCGAAGATGTTTGATATGATCAAACACATGAATTTATGGCAATTAGTTCTAAAGTTATTTAATGAATTTGATTCTTACTCAATATTAAACTTCCACGATTCCATCTTGATGGAATTGGTCAGTGGGAGTTATCGAATCTTATATGATTTGATTCGTTGATATTGAGTGTTACCGAATTAGTTTTCAATACTCTTAGGGTTATGCTCCAATAACACTAATTCATCTCTTTAATTAAGGTTCCATTCGTTTCTTCAATTACATATATGATATGTATAGATGGAAAATCGAATCTTGAAAAGTTTGAGATTTGAAACTTCATTTTGTATAATGGTTATATAATTGAAAGTACTTGTGCTTCGGAGGTACGAGTGAAATGTTATCATTTATTCTATTTAATGGAATATTGTATTCTATTTGATAGAATATATTTTCTACGATCCAGAGTAATAAAATTATTTTATTACTTGGTGTGTAACATCAGCTGTTGATCATTGTAGAAAATACTTGACTTATTGAAGTCAAATATGAGAGTGATAAACTGTAATGGAACTACATAATTAATTAGATGAAATGACTCTTAGACAACTTCCGTTTAAGTTAAATAGGATGTCAGAATCATTTACAAAAGTATAAGATACTTAATGGTTCTGTTGTTTTCTTATTGAAGAAAATTATCCTAAAACTTATAGTGGGAGTGATGTTTGATATCGATTTCGGAAATTATCATGAACCATAGATCTAATATTGTTCATGGCTTACTACGATCAAGTTTTGAACTTTATTAGGCTTTCGTTATGAATCGTTCATAAAATATGCAAATTGTTTGTGCAGCAAAAGCGAAGTGAGCTTGATAAAGGTTCGACCTTTATAGTAAGACAGTGAAAAAATTTATATTCAGTGATCTATTGTAGATTCTGAGGAAACTTGTCTCTAGTCGTACTGATTGAACAATTAAAGATCTGTTAGTTAATGTTGATATTAAACTATGTATTTTGGCTAAAGAATACAAAATGGTGTTCTTGAGTGATTTCTTCGAATGAGAGATCCGTCGTGATTTCTTTGTTTGAAGAGTTCATTCTATAATGGCCCTAGAGTTTGTATTCTGCTAAGATCACAGTTTTGATATACTGGCTTATAGAGCCTATTGTATACTCATATAAGTTTTCCGAAAATCTGTGTTCTCTGATTTTGATATCAGTCAGATTGTCTGGTTTTATCAAAGTATAGAGAATACGTATTTGTCAGTAAGGTCAGTGGGAGCGTACAAATTTCTTTCTAGTATTATATATATCATAAGTCTTCTTTTCTCCGTGGTAGCAGTGAGAGTAGTCTCTGTTATATTTGATATAAAGTTTTATATAAGATATAAAACTGATAGACTTATGAGATACTCCCATTAGTCGCGTATTAGATATGATCTAATAAAGGAAACAGTGAGATTATTTGTATGACAGTTGGTATAACTGTTTGACAGTTAACGTGTCTTTTATATATATAGTATTCATCTTTCGTAAAAGATGATACCTTTGTCGAAAAATAGATTGAATAGAATGTATAGTCATTTTTATACATCATAGGATGATGGCGTAATGAATACTATATTATGTGCGATTAAAGATATCAATTTAATCGTAATTGTTACGAGTTATTTTGATATGCTGCAGACCATATGATGGGTCTTGAAACATGTTCTTTGTGATCTTTGAGATATTAAGAACAAGTTTCTCATTCATTGAGAATTTAGTCTGCAACCATAAGGTCGGATTAGTTTTGATCCTAATTATGACATTAAATGGTTTATGTCATATAAAGTCAGAAAAGATGCAGTGAGAGTGTCACTGTTGATTCTACTGAACTAGTGGAATCAGTTGCGACTTTTGAAGTATTGACTTAAGAAGTTGTAAAGTGACCTCAATAATTAGAAGTTTTCATATTAGTGCAGTGCATGCGATTGTCTCATAGTATTTGGATTTGATCTCTAAATATATAGACAACTCAGTAGCTATAGCACAATACTGATATAGCTTTTGAGTCATATTGATGTGGAATTTGGATTCACAAAATATGAATGATGCTGGCTAAGGAAAACGATTGAGTTTGTTGGACAGACTCAATTTGTTAAAACGGACTTACTTGTTGTTGCCTACCTCTTGAGTGCTAGGTGAGCTCTTGAGGGCCATGAGTATGTTATATCATTGAGATGTGTATATGATACTGCGGATTGACACTAGAGCAAGTGATAGAAATTGTTAGGGTTGGTGCTCAGAGTGCCAATCCGGATCGTATTTATATCCGATTCATAAATACGAACAATTCTGTTTTCCATAATATTACTTAATTTAATGGTAGCACCATTGTCTTTTATACAGTTATTCGATCTAATTACGATTAGATATATGAACTTATTGGATTAAGTGAG
>SKCR01001448.1:0-36603 GCA_019454045.1 Zanthoxylum bungeanum
AACATTTCCTGGATGGAGGTTGAGTTTCCTATGAAGGTGGAGGCCATGGAGAGTCCTCTCGGTGGAATGTCACAGACACTGGATTTCACATTGTTTGGAATCCACTCCACAAAGTAGGAAGAGTTCTTGTTTTGAACATTGATCATCTGCTCATCAACTTCCTTGGTGCTCATTTTGCCCCTGAACATGGCAGAAGCGGTGAGGTAGCGACCGTGCCTTGGGTCAGCAGCACACATCATGTTCTTGGCATCCCACATTTGCTGGGTAAGTTCTGGTACTGTCAAGGCACGGTACTGCTGAGAACCACGGGAGGTAAGGGGAGCAAACCCAACCATGAAGAAGTGGAGACGAGGGAAGGGAATCAGGTTAACGGCAAGCTTTCGGAGGTCAGAGTTCAGTTGACCTGGGAACCGGAGGCAGCAAGTGACACCACTCATGGTGGCAGAGATCAAGTGGTTCAGGTCGCCAACTGCATAAAAGAGCCACATATAATAAGTTCACAGTTCAAGAAATGAAACAGTTTCCTTGTAAAACTCAAATTGCAAAAGTGATACTCATGAGCCTCAGGTACAATTGATTGCACTGAACAAAGCACACTCAACAAGATTGAAGATATTCCTTTGAGTGGTCCGAGACTAATATATGAAGACCAAAGAGGTGATGTACTATTGATGTAAAAAATAGTATGAACTATCCAAATTACAGATGTATTGATGCAGGTCCTAAGGTTCACATCATCACCATTAACATTCCCACATACCATTTAACAACTATGAACATTTTTCAGGTAAATAATTGTTGACACTGTAAAGCTGACATAAGATCAATCTTTTCGGCAGCAAAATATTGGTAAGATTAATTCTTGATTAAAGACAATGTGGTCCTTACTGTGATTAATAACTCATGCCTGACAGCCAAATAGCAAGTAAACAACATGGAATATACCAAGACAGCCAGAAAATGTGGTCCCCACAACATTATGTATTAGTTACACTCATATCAAGGAACAAGTTTGAATATGCATTTATGAAAGAAAATAAAAAAGCAAAAATCATGAAGACCATTTTGGGCCCTCAGAAATTGACATTCTAACTCCCAGATGAACTAAAAAAGCTACTGAAGCCATAAAGATAACTCAGATCACAGATAACTAGCAAAACCAACAAATTACTGTGATTCAGGATAAAATAATAAACAATTCCCACATTCTGGACTCTGGACTCTGGACAAAGCTATATACGCAAATTCAAGTATTCATATTACTTTGTCAACATATGGATTACTGTGTCAAAAAACACCCTAAAGTTAAATGGACAAAGATACACCAAAGAAGAATTCATTTCATATTTACTTACAGCTTGGTGTGGTCAGCTTAAGAGTCCTGAAGCAGATGTCATAAAGGGCCTCATTATCAAGGACCATGCATTCATCTGCATTCTCAACAAGCTGATGAACTGAAAGAGTCGCATTGTAGGGTTCAACCACAGTATCAGAGACCTTTGGAGAAGGGAACACAGAGAATGTGAGCATCATCCTGTCAGGATACTCCTCCCTAATTTTTGAGATCAACAATGTACCCATTCCAGAACCAGTTCCTCCACCCAAAGAGTGGCAGACTTGGAAACCTGCATAAAGACAAAAAGTATAATCATGCCATCATCCATAAAATAAATTAAAAAAAAAAACTTGGGAAATAATCAAAATTTAGTACTAACACTGACATATTCCGATGTAAACAAACAAAATGAATCGAAAAATCTGATCAAATCACCCAACATTACCTTGAAGACAGTCACAGTTCTCAGCTTCTTTTCTCACAACATCAAGAACGGAATCAATAAGCTCAGCACCCTCAGTGTAGTGACCCTTAGCCCAGTTGTTTCCAGCACCAGACTGTCCAAACACAAAGTTATCGGGCCTGAAGATCTGGCCATATGGACCAGTTCGTACACTGTCCATGGTGCCAGGCTCCAAATCCATGAGCACAGCACGTGGAACAAACCGTCCACAGGAAGCTTCATTGTAATAGACATTGACACGCTCCAGCTGCAGATCTGAGGTGCCAATGTATCTTCCAGTTGGGTCAATGCCATGCTCATCGCAGACAACCTCCCAGAACTTGGAACCAATCTGGTTTCCACATTGCCCACCCTGAATGTGAAGGATCTCTCTCATTTTTCCTGATATTTGACACCAACTTATAAGACGATTTAGTTGTTTGAGATCCAATCAAAATTACAATAGATACAACAAAAATCTAGAAATGAACTCAAGCTTCTTAAAATATCTCCACTATGAACTCAATTTCTTTAACAAGTACCACATGTAAGAACATAGACTCGCTAAAGACTAGTAACAACATAAATCATAGCAATCTTAACAGACACTAAAGACTACCAACATATAATATATCCAAATTACGGCAAAACTTTTCAAAGAATCACAATCATCTGCCATTGAAACTAGCATATTTCAAGGAAGCAAGAAGCAGCAAGTATCGCAAATGTTGAACAACATGAAGATCCAATACAGAATTTCACTCGATAAAACAAACTAATATTCACATAAATTCCTACATATAATGAAATCAAAAAACAGATCTGTCATTTTCACCTATTTTAATTATAAAAAATAAAAATAAAATCAGGTAATCAAAACATCAAATCAAAACAAATCAGTAAAGCAGTAAGGAATTCCAGAGTCTTCATCGCAAATCACAGCATCATTACCTCATAATTATATTTCAAGTGAAAATCAGTACAAATCTACTAAATTAGACAAGATTTAAGAAAATAATTAACTCAAAGTATACAGATCTAATTATATATACAAATTATTACTAGGAACTATAAATCAAATAAAATTTCATCCAATACGCAGATCTAATAAAATTATACACTGAGCAAAATTGTAGATCTAGATCTATAGAGAGAGAGAGAGAGAGAGAGAGAAGAGACTCATCACCTTAGTTTGATTGGAGATTTTCGCTAGAGAAATTCAAAATGAGAGTTGTATAAGCAAGAGAATGAACCCTGAAGTTGTCTCTCTATACATATATATATGTGCAGAGTCAGTGGGGAGAGTGACGATCTGATCTGACGGTCTGTATTGGTTCCCTCTTTTTTTATTTGGCGCCGTTGGATTAATTAATAGACGGTCACGATGATGTTTTGTGTGTTTTCTGATTTTAATTTATGGTGGGAATTTCAAATTTTGGTGGAGATTTTGGGACGAATATGCCCTTTGATTGAATGACCGTAATGTCCTTTGACTTAAGTTTAAAAAAGAGTGTGACGAATGTTTTGTCGGAGATTCACCGCTACGTTTTCTGTTAGATTTTTGTTTATAATTTTCCACAGGATCCGAACAAATTCCGTTACATGCTAAGGATCAACGCCTCTGCGATCCGCCATAGACAGCATCACCGTCTCCCTGAACCTCGTGACTTGACACACACTACGTGATTATTCATGACTAAAATACACATAATCTAGCCGCTTAATATATTTACATGTCCCTCCCTAATACATACATGACATATCCTAAATCATCTAATCCTAACGTATTGATAAAATGACCATTAAATCCCTACATTTAATAATATATACATAAAATTTCATAATGTTTCAAAAACTATTTATTTTTTAATAGATTTTATTTGCTTCTACATTTACATAATAATAACATATGAAAATACATAATAAATAAACTAAATCACCTATATTTTCATATAAATTAACAAATACTCGGATAGGGATTTGTATATACATTTTTTTTTAAATATAAAAGGATTTAATGTTCTTTCCCCTAAACATTGAGAATCGAAGTGTCATTTTCCGTAATTTCATTCAAACTTCCAAGATTGATTTCTGTTAGTATTTACATTTTTATAATATTGTAATTATGTGTACTTTGAGCAGTCCCCAATGGATGTGGTTTGGTGGTGTATGACTTAGGATCTGACCTTTAAGTCATAGGTTCGAATTCATGAGGTACATTTCTTATAAGAATCTGAGACAACCGAAGATTTTACCTGTTACATTTAAGCCCGGAAATGGTGCATGATTTGGCGGTGGATACCGAGAAAGTTTGTAATATAAAAAACAATGATGGATATGGTGAAAATGTCATGTCATAATAGATATTAGTTTTTATTAACATAGTTAATTAAATTAAATAAGAGTTTCCCGATTATTTTTCCAAAATTCTTACTTTTCGCGAATATGTACGAGTTTGACACTACATTTTTATAAGAAATGATATATACACATAAAGTTTTACATGAAATTTCTACATTATTTTCACTGTAAATACAATGAATTACTGTAACTCACTATCAATAAACAACTTTACTTGGTGGAAATTAATTTAATCTGTTTGCTTAGTAAAAAAATTTAATTCCTTTTACATGAGTATGAGAAAGCTTTTGATAAAGTGTTATATATATATATCATATCTGTTCGAATCCTTATTCACGTGAGAATTTTACATATAGTTGAACATGTATGCTTATATCCGTATCTGACATGTTCAATCAATAGATATAGAAAATTATCCACTTACTCGTTCTTAACATATCGGCTCCCGCGGACCCCATCCCCTTGGGAAACTTCGCCATCCCTTTGAACAATGGGTAAAAAAAAAAGAAGATTTCAATGAATAACCTTCTTAGTTGAACTGCCATGTTTTGAAAGTTTTACAATCATATGCCCAATATTTAGACTTAAAAAAACGTTTTCTCTGATTATGCCCAGTATTTATAATATGCCCAGTATTCATAAATTTGTTCCCTGATTTACAGTTAAAAATTGAAAGCATTACTTTTTCAGCAATGATAAATATTATGTATTAATATGGTGTCCAAAGAAATTTAAATGTGTGTATAATAAAAATATAGTTAATTTAAACAGTTTAAGTGATGATTTTTTTTTTTTTTTTTGTATATCAATATAAAAATAAAAATTCAATTTTAAAATTTAAAATTTAAAATTTAAAATTTGCCATCCAAAAAATTATGATAGTGTAAATGGCTCCACTATTTCTTATTAAATTGACTGGGAGATTCATTCTTCCAACATTTGCAATTTTGCATACCTTTTCAAAAATATTTAATTTCAAAAATAGTCCCATAGGACACACAAGTCATTCCACCAAATTAACCTACTGAGCTGCAGGGCAAAACAGTCAATAACTGCACAAAAAATTCAGGTGAGATACATGATGCATATTTGTCGTACTCGCGACATATCAACCAACCCGAACAAATATTTTTTCATTCATCTTTAACATCCAGAGCGCGTGACTAGCACTTCCAATATTATTGGACAACGTTGCAGGCGTGGCATAATTTATAAGGCGCGTGGGAAAAACTCATTGCAGGCCGGAAAAAAGACAAAATTTGTCTAGCAGGCCACATGAGATGAGGCTATTTGACATGTGATCTGCCAGCCAAAACCTTGGGTTAAATTTTAACTCTGGTTAATATTTGTGGGGTATCTGTGATGCTTGCTTGGTTTAGGGTCTAAGCTTCCTCAATTATTTCTTAACTACTCACCTAATCAAAAGAAAAAAAAAAAAGAAGGTAAATGATGAAATTAAAAAAATAAGCAATCAATGAAGTTTTGATTCTACCTCACATGAAAATTATTTTATGAATTTGGGTTTTCAAATTAATAAATGATTGGTCACATGAACAAATTGTCTAAAAATATCAAGTTTATGTTATGGAACTATTCATACATTACCAAATTCATCATCACTAATCACAATATTTTAATTGCACTTCTTCAGCTGTTGTAGAGATAGCAATTGGAATATTCTGTATCGATCTGGTTTTATTTTGGTATGTCCTCAAATCGGATAATTTGAGATTCTAAATGATTTTTTTCATCTCCAATCTTAAATCGTCTGGAATCTTAATAGAAATTCGAAATGTTTTTCGGTATATAAATTTCTTTGATTTAAGAGTAAGTCTTTTTATTTGAAAATATTAACCGAACTCGAATAGAGTCGACAAAAGCGGTCGACTGGAACCCCCAAATTTGATCTAAAATTACTGTATAGTATATATAATCTAGAGAAATTTTTATTTTTAAATTTCAATATATAATATGACTTATATCATTTATTGACAGAAGCCTTGCTTAGAACCCTATAAAATTTTAAAGCAACTCATGGTGGCCCATGACCTAGACCAAAGAAAATATATGGACCAATTAATCAAAGTTTTGACAATAGAAACTGGCAATTTTTCTGGTAACCATTATCTCTCTAAACTTCTCAGGCAATTCCGTCTTTATGATATTCTGGAACCATTATCTCTCTAAACTTCTCAGAATCAAAATCAAACAACAAAACTACATTAGCCGCAGCTGCTTCTCCAGTCTTGGAGGCAAACCAATGGACAGCTCCATTGAGAAATGCTGATGACAATTTGTCATTTGCATAGTATCAGTAGACCCGGTCGGCGGTTCGGAACCGTCCGGTTCCGGTTCCAATTTTTTTTTTTTTTTTTTTTTACTTTATTGAAAATAAAAAATTGAGATTGATAAATCAATATAATTTAAAATTATGAATTTGAATTTATTACATTACATAATTACATTAAATTACAACTAAAATTCTGATCTAAAAAATAAAAAAAAAATATATATTATATAACGGTTCCAACCGGTTCGGCTAGGGTAGAAACCCTAACCGAACCGGTTAGGTTCCGGAACCGGAACCGGTTGGAATAGGAACCGGTTTCGGCCGATTCGGTTCCGATTCCGAACCGGAACCTTAACCAGGTCTAGTATCCAGCATTAGTTCCAATTCTTCTCCAAGAATTTGTAGCCAGCGAATAAACCTCAACTCTTGGTGCTTCTTTCTCAACATGTACTGGCTTGTAAACATCTCCAAAATACACTATCCTTACAATCCTGTAGTCATTACTCTGTTGCTGAAATCCGAACCCAATAGAGAAATAAATTCCTTCATCTTATGAATAAATGAGAGGATGCATGAATAGAATCTACTTGAGAGCACATGTAGCATTTTCAAAAGTGAATTACATACAAAGGCAAATTTGATAGCAATGCCATGCTGCAGTACAAAAATTTCTAAAGATGGTTCATTCCATCATCCAGGATAGAACAGATTAAAATGGTGAAGCAAGTCAACCGTTCAGTCACATTCACCAAAGACCTAAAAACTATATTGCTCTAATCTCCATTACCAGCCTGGAGCTCGAAACTGACTGTTTTCAAAGGTTTTACCACCCACCATCGGAACTTTTCTTGGAAGCACCACCACCACCCCACCCAGATTCTTTGTCGGTACCACCACTTGCATGACCCCAGCCGCCATTGTCACTGCCACTGGCTCCACCACTTCCACCACTGCCCCAACCACCTGGGAAAGCTTCCCTGCCTGCTGGATTTTGAACTTTGGCACCTGGAAAATTGCCCCAACTATCATCCCCCGACTTGTTAGCCGAATCCCATTTGGGAGTATCATAATCTGAATCCTGCCTTTCATTGTTGGTGCTATTTCCTCTGTTGTTGTTATATGAACCTTGACCACGTCCGCGTCCACGCCCCCCATATGGCCGTGGTAGTCCACTAGGATGCCCTTCTCGATCACCACCACTTTTGTAATCATTTCGGCCTATAAATCCAATAAAATGCATCGATAAGTTTGAATGGTAAAAACAAGTAGGAAATAATCTAAAAAGCCTTGATTCAAGCATGATAAAAAAAAAAACGAGGACAGCCCCTGCTGGCCTAAATACTTTATAATGATGCATCTAGCTTGCTGAGTTAGGTCTTGCAGGGCAACAAAAAAGAAAGTCCACGGACCATATAATTTCACCATAAATTATAAAAAGGAAAAAAAGCATGCAAAAGACCAGTCATTATCTAAATTTGAATAGTTTATTGACTGTTTAACTACTAGGACAATATTAGCATTAATTTTTCCATCAGTAAAGAAAGTATACACCATCTGCACATCATCTAGAAAGTATCTAATGTTACCTGTTCTTGAACCTGGAGTAGAACGATCTCTATTCCAGCCACCTTCATTGGTTGAAACACCCCAGCCACTACCCGCAGATGCTGCCGAAGAGCCCCCAGTCGCAGGGCTTCTCATTGGTACCATAGCAGCTACTGATCTAATTGATGGTGCTGAGTCACCCTGAGGATCGTCAATATGCCTCTGAAAATACGCCACAAGCCGATCAATGTCCTCGAACATTCTTTTCCGGAACTTAAATCCCTTGGGATACAGACCAATATACTCATGATGTGGATTTGTGCTGCGTATGTATGTTAGAATGAATGTACCAGGGTGTTCATGAGAAATTCCAAAACCATAAACTATCCTTGTAGGAAACTCCGCTTTCTCAATCCTTAGAAGCTCATCAACCTCTGCTTTAGCCCCTTTCCTGAACTTGCGATAGCTAAGCATTGACTTAAGGTGGGACACTAAGGGATCAACATATCGATCCATTACCTACATTCAATAGAAAATGAAAGCAGGTATATCAGCTTTTACTTCATTTGTGCAAGGTCAGATATCAAAAGGCACATTTTCAGGCCAACGCATAGAAAATGGCATTCAATTCCCATCATACCATGTATAATAAGCACTATATTATATATGGCTTGTTTCAGTCATCTCTCCTAAATCTTTTAGCAGATTTAATCATTATGTGATATCCAATCAGCTAATTTGTAATGTTAATTTCAAGTACCTCTCATCTGTTTTTATTTGAGCAACCATCCATCGAAGAGATATTTAAAAAGAAGCATGACTGACCTCATCCAAGTCCTCAAAAGTGTCCTCCCCAATTTTCAACGTCTTCCCAATACGAAACAAGCTTTTGATGTCCTTTTGATCCTTTCCTCCTTCAACTATGTCTTTGTGGGCATACACTCCGTCATACACTTTGAGAGTTAAAGTTAAATAAGAAGGTCCATGAGAACTAGGACGGATGATGCTTTCACCAGGATCCTTGGCAGATAATAACTGTTAAACATGACAAAAGAGAGTAAAAATGTGTGAGCAATTTAATAAAACATAAATACGAAAACTATGCTTAAAAACATTTCCCCTCTTAATCTTAATGAAATTGCATGAAACAACAAGATCATTGTAGCATATGAAGCATTTGTAAAGTTCAGAATTCAGATCACGATGTGGAGAACATCTCCCCTCTTCAAATTTAACAAGCATGTTCATGTCAGAGACACTGATAATTACAGCCACAGATTATGGAACCCCAGTACTCCACTGGCTTAGATGTAGAATTTTGAGGGTGCCATGAACCTTTTCAGACTTACAAGATAACCAATTTATTCACTTTCTAAGGTTTCTTTCAACACCTAAACAAATATGTAGTTCAGCATAAATGTCTACATTATAAATACACAAGCATACTTGCATATAGTCAAGCCCTCATGTCTAGAAATTTCGACGATTGCTGTGTCAATTCCTCTTTTGGCATTATAATTTCTACAGATCACAGGTTTAATATCCTCAAGAGGCCTGTTTCTGTTTTCAGAGTTCCCTAGGCTGTTATGGTATCTATTTCAACAAAATACTGTTTCTCCTAGTCAGTGAAGTCCATCTTACAGCATAAGCATATATATGTGTAAAGATGTACAGATGCTAAACACATATAAACATATGCACCCAAGTCCACACTCCACACACAACAAAAACATATCACGCAGACACACTTTAAAATCAATATTTCAAACTAAACTAAATTTCACATTTTTTTTGATAATGAAGAGAAATTAAACATTAAATCTTTATTTTGTACAAAAGAATTGCAGTGCCAGTGACATGGTTTTGGATTCAACTCATGCACCACAACTGAAAAAAAAAAAATTCAAAATATAAGTCATAACAGAATCAACAACGTACTTCCATTGCTGTATCGGCTGTTATATTCTGGAAGCGCGGATGAACAATCATCCGTGGCTTAAAATGTTTCTTTGCAAGCTCCTTCTCTTTTCGAGCTTTTTCTTGCTCACTCTGACGATTGCTCCTGTCTTCATGGTAGTAAGGATCAAGGTCTTGAACATGCTGGTGTCGGTTATTTCTCATCTCACTCTCTCTACAAACCAAGAACACCTGGTACCTGTTCTTCTGGATTGATTTAATCTTGCACGTAAGAATATCACCTTCATTAAGCTTGTCAGACAACTCAGAAATATCCCTCCAATTATCTGAATAGTCTTCCTTCATAAGCATCCCTGTCAATCCTGACTCAAGTAGACATATTGCTCTTTGACCTTGCACCCTGCGGACTGTGGCTTGTACAATCCTGCCTTCAGCAAGTGTATCTTCAGTTTCACCAGAAATCATAAGAAACTCATCATCTTGACTTGGTTCTTTATATTGATTGCGCCAGTCCTGGAAACCCTGCATTAATTCCCTTCGTATAAGATATAATGTCTCTCTCTTATTCTCGCGCTTTTTCTCTTCAATATGTCTGTCCAGAAGATAGGTTTTCAATAAATCAGGCCGGTCTCTCACATGTTCTATAGCCATCTCCAATGCATCTTCATCATCATTCATATCTCCTTCAATGTCCCTATTATAGACCTCCTTGGCCAACTCCTGTGCAAGACCATAAGATTCTGGATGTATTCTTGTATCATCCAACAAGTCAATGAACTGACTGCTGCTTGCAGCCTGCCCACTCCGCCGGACACGCAAAAAGCCAACAGCATTGACAAACACCTTTTTGCCAAGTCCGTGAGCTGTTACAAAGTCCTTACGTGTGAAAATTGCGCCGGCTCTTACTAGTGATCTCTGCAAAGATGCTGCCTTTCTGGGGCCAAGGCCAGAAATGAATTGCAAAGGTGCAAATTGCCATTCACGGTGTATAGCCAAATTAATGTCCAAACCCACCTGGTTCGTCACATCTACCATAACTTGTTCAATCATTCCATACTTCTCATCGGGAGTGAGAAAATTCTCTAAAGGACAGAGCTTCCAAGACATGATCTCCCTCCCAGGTCCACATAGTGTTGCAACCATTGCTAATGGATTTTGTAGATAACGTCCAAGCGCAGCAGCACGCTTGACATTGCCTGACAACAAAAGAAAAGGAAGTGTCAAGTAAAACAGATCTTGAAAAGCATACGGAGCCAAGGGCAGAAATGTACTAACCTTTCTGCCCAGGTAGCTGGTCAGATGAAATCCGAGAATTTTCATAAAGGCGTGGCAGAGATTCATCTCCATATACAATGCTTAGCTCGTCCATCTCATGTCCAACATCTCTGGGATGTTCCTCCACCATCTTGAAAATGATCTGATAAAAAGAAGAGTGAAACAAATAAGCCACGTATACAAAATTTATAATCTTTCAACATACTCCCACCAACACACAATAAAATTTATGACATACCATGCATAGGATTACTTCGCCCAACAAGAAACACTGATCTACCACAACACTGAACTAATTGTATTTTCAAGTATTTATATTATTTTAAGAAGAATTTATGGGCATCAAGTTACATGAACAGAATAAGACATGGCATCTCAAAAAAACTTCAAACATCACGTGGATGGATCTCAATGCTTACCTCATAAATATCATCTTTCAGTGAGGTGCAAAACAAGTTCACAGCTCCTAAGACAACAACATGAGGCTGATGGTCCATCATAAACTTCAAAAGACGTTCCTGGTCATTTTTCTTACTTTGCTGATCACGTACATTTTGAGACCGCAAAGTTAGGCATCCAGTAAAAAGCACGTCTACCACCTCCCCTGATGAATCTAACATAGCAAAGGTGGTTTCTGGTTTTCCAGGGCCCCAACAGCAAGCCAATACTCTAGGAGCAGCTTCTTCGTCTTGTGTAATATCATTGTCCTTGCGTTGATACGGACCAACAGAAACTTTATTCCACAAAGCATTTCCATATTCCATAAGTAACCAATTTTTAGCTCTACTACTCATCAATGATCTTGCTTCTTTTTCCATTGAAGGCAAAAGAAAATTATCAAGAGCATCCTTCAGAATCAAATTCCTCTGATCATTCCATAGTTGAGCAGATTTGCTGACACCGTCACTAAGATAATGCTCCTTGCAGTCACTAAACAACTTGTTCATAGAATCCTCAGGCAACTTAATTGTGACTTGGAGAAGTTTCTCCTCTTCAGCCTTCTGGATTAGGAGCCATTGTGCATCCTCAAATTTTCTCAAGGGCTTTTCTCGCAACCATTTCACCCCTGCAAACTGATGGAAAGAATCTATTGCTGAATTTCCATCAGGAGTTGGACTTGTTGACACAACAGCATTATCCATAAAAATACTACGAACGTATTTCCTGACACACGGCTCACAGCTTATTTCAACGGCAGCCTGAAATAGTCAAAACAAATTTGCCGAAAATCACAAAATGACCTGATAATGAAGCACCAAAAAGAAAAATTATTGAATTCAGAAATATGACCAACAAGAGCTTCAAGAAGGCATACCATGTGCCTAGCCCCTGCAAGAACAGCTTCTGAAGAATCAAACATTGCACATTTGAAGTTTGAAGCCATCTCCTCGGGTGTTTCCTTGGGATCCTCCAATTCATCACCCTAAAATCAACAAAAGAAAGTATATTATTTCCTTGTTCTACATAACAGCAAGAAGTAATCGAACTTACCATCTTTTCTAAGGATAACTGCAATCCAAGTTGCTCTGAGCTGTACCCAAACTTGCTCGCAACTTCCCACAGACCAGCCTTACTGCACCTACTATACCTTGTGCTCCTCTTAGGCCTCTTATACTGACCTTCGTCAGCACCAACCTCACCTGGAGGGAAATGCAAGTTAAACTTTGAGTCAACATCATCAACCTCTCTTTCTGTGTCAGCAGCCTCGAGCGACTTGGAAATTGAATCAAAAAGTTGTTGATTTAAAGCTAGTCTTGTTTCATCATATATCCGTCGAGATTCTTCTTCAAAACGTTTGTTATAATATGATTGGAGAGCACTCTTTCGCTTCTGAATAAGCAACCACTTTTTGTCCAAATCTTGAATTGCCCAGAGTACCTTAAGACAAGTAGATTAGCTGTTATTCTCTATATTTACTTTTTTCACTTAATTCATACAACTTTCTGCACATACCAAATTTTTCATCAATCCATGACAAGCACGTTTACCTTATGCCTTTTCATCCTAGGTGTTCTCTCAAAGTCATCCTTGATAACATCATCAACCTCATTTTGCTCGGGATCTTTCAAAAGGCTCAAGCACTCCTCCTTTCGATACATAGCAATAAAAGGGATCTAAAAGCAAGAAGATAACAGTAGCATGGTAAAATAAAGAGAAGATAAAAAAAACAAAAAGAAAAAAAGAAGAAAGGTTCACAATTGCAAATTAGAAAATACTAACATCTAACTTCTGCACGTGCAATAGGTCCAAAACTCTCATGATGTCATCCCTGTTTATGGAAAGATCATGCCCTTCTTTAGGTGACCCAGCACCTCTCTGACCATACAAAGGCACCGTACCACTAAGAAGCTGATTATATATCCAAGTGCTCTCTTCTACTATACTTATTTCATCTGTAGGAGGACTGCCAGTGCTTTCCTCAGATATCTACCAAGAGAGAATAATATTAATTTAGTCAAAATTGTATTAAGATGACAGGGAAATCTAAATGACAGAATTTTAAAAAACACGACATTCACCTGCATCCTTTCTGGATTATCAGTCATCCTTATCTGGTCATCCTTCTCTGTCATATACTTTTCGGCCAAAATGATTGGTTCAAATTCATCTTCAAGTCTTCTTTCCCTCCATTCACTAGAATCTAAACCTTGCTTGCGAAGCTGAAGGAGCTCCTCAACATCACCAAATATATCATGTGCTTCCTGCAAAGCCGATGACGAAATTCCAGCCTGCCTATTTTTCTTTTTCTTCAACTTTTTCCGCCTACACAATGAGTCAGTTATTCAAATGGAATTCCAACACATAATAGACCACAAACACATTCATAACATGGAATATACCTCACAGGAGCTCCATGCTCATCGATTTCTTCTTCATCAACAATAAAATCAGCCATTTCATCTTCTTCACCAATGTCTCCATCCTCTTCTTCCTCTTCTACTGGCTCCTCTTCAGCAATATCCTCAAGTGGAGCTCCTACAAGATCACAATTTGAAATCAATTTCTCTAACAAGCTGAAGCAAACCTCATAAATCAATAAGAATTTTAAAATGCATTACCTTCGTCGTCACCAAACAGACTTCTTTTAAGCTTCTCCTCAGCAGTTCGTCCACCCTTACCGCTTCCATCAAACTCCTCATCAGAAAATCCAAATCGATCACCATCTGTATCCCTTTGGGCTTTTTTCAACCGCTTAAATTTTTTGCTCTCCTGCTAAAATTTCAAAAAAAGAAACATCATGAGATGAGACATGAATAAACAAGAATATAAACATAAATAAGCCACTGCGTGAATTCAACACCAAGGGCAAAATATGGAGGGGAATGGGTAGGGGTGAAGACAAAACTCACAAACCTTTGGACGATAATTAATATTGTTATCACGGAGGAGCTCGTAGTCATCTTCATCAAGGACATCCTCAGCTTCCCTAAGAACAGCGTAACAACACTATAAGAATTGAAACTCGTATATATGTATGATGCTCTATATCACATAGACACGCAGACAGAGGAATAAAATAGTAGAAAAACCATAAACTAACTTAAATATATTAGATTAACACAACATATAAATTCCTGATTGACCCTACCGCTCAAACTTTTGACTATGTTTTCTACTTGCAATTTCCACAACTTCCAAAAGCACTAAATCACAGACTTGAGACTCATGCGAATGAATACTCACTTTTTCTTCCTTTTCTTCTTCTTCTTCTGTCTCTCCTCATCACTGTCTGACCTTTCTGCTTCTTCCTCTTCCTCTTCGTCTTCAACATCATCTACAATGAATCCGTCCTTCTCATATTCATCCTGTCCTTCTTCTGCACAAACAATAATGAAATCATATAAAAACATTCCATATTAAAAATAGACTAAGAGAAAGCCCATTGCAAACAAACTCATAGGCATAATAACACAAAATATTTGTATGAGTGACAAAAATAAAAAACACAAGTAACTTGAAGATATATAAATAAGCAAAGATCATGCCATCAAAGTAAGCCTTGTTTCCTATAACAATAAGCTGGTAAGCAATGCACAAAAAGAGAACCAAAAGACCATAACAAACGAACAGATTACACAAACTCGCACACCGAAAAAGAAAAACCAAAAACCCAGTAACAACAAAAACAAAAATACTTAGCCCCAAAACTTTCAATATTTCAAAATTTTTAGCCCAAACACAATGCTCTTACCGTCATCTTCGTCTTCTTCGTCCTCTACTCTATCTCCATCAACAGGTTCTTGTTCTTCCTCACCTTCGTACACCTCATCTACCAAAATTGAGCAAAACATTAAAATCATTCGAAATGGCTTAGGCATTTTACCGATGAAAATTATTCGACTAACATTAGGGTTTCTTAAGACTCACCTTCTTCATCAGAAACCACGTGCTTGCCCATCTTCCGGCCGGTAGATAGATTAGATTCAGCGCAAAATCAAATGCAAATAAAAAAAAGTAAATTAAATTAATAATTGCAATCAGAGAGAAACCCTCTAAATGCTCAGTGGACTTCAAATTTTCAAAGAAATGTTTGTAAACGAAACGTCAGGGAGAGTGATAGTGTGGGTTAACAAGTTAACGGTAGGTTGCAATTTGCTCGCCGGGACAAATTTTAATTTTGGTCTTGATCTCATGTCCTATTAAATTACGTATTAAATCCATGTCTCATCCCATTATCTCATTATTTTTTCTTATTCCGTTTGAGTTTTCGGGATAAATTTTGTTTCTTATCCCGTCCTATTTCTAAAACGGAATGCAAATACATGTTCAAAATCTCATCCAAAACTAGACGAGATCCCGTTGGAACGAGACGTGATAAGAAAAATTATCATCCGTTAACTATAAAGACAAAATCCGAATATGGCGGGTTGGGCCAGTTCGGGTTGGGTTCTCGATTTTCATGAAATGCACTATAAACAAATTATACAGGGCCCATCTTAAAAATACCAAATTATTTTATGTCATTTTTTCAGAAAATATTTGCAATAATTAAGTAATTGGTTTATCATTGTTTCAAAAGATCAAAATTTTTTGTTATGTCATGAAAAAGACAGTGAGGACAAATCTCGGATTCGACAAAAGAAGAAAAACCATAACTGTGAGGCTTAACGGCCTGCTACTTTTATTGATATTGATGAATGCGGGGTAATGACTCTTATTAGATAGATGTGGGCTAAGGACTGTGTTGACTGAAGCTTTCGGCTTCGGCCGATTCAAGTGAGTGACATCAAAGACGTATAAGGTAGTCGAGTATGGCTAGGAGCAAACTACCTACCTCTTTACCTGAAAGCAGCCGTACTTGAATAAGCAATTTGATAGCTGTCTGCCCGATATCCAATGCCCCAGCTGGTAGAGAGGAAGTTATGAGCCAATGAAGTTCTTTCTCCCTTGGTCAGCGAACCCAACTGGTATTTCTTTCCTTGCCTGGCGATCTGAACCCAACGAGCGGGGTCAAAGAAGGCTGTGGCAATGTAACTATAGAAGGTCCTCCGGGATCTTCATATTTTCCCCCAGTTTGAAATTCTGGACTGCACATTCGGCAAAATTGGCTCGACTATCTTTTTAACTTTCCAGGGATTGTCTTCAAGTGAGCACTGACTCTGGATTTCCTCTTTTTGTGGCGCTTTGAGAGTGGTTTCAGTTCTGGCTGCGGAGAATCCTCTTTTATGCACAGCTGCACTATGCTCGTAGGTTGCTGAAATATTGATTCACCCTGCGTGTTTGCAACTCCCTTCTCTACAATATCTACCATGTGACGTTTTGCATCACCTTGAGGACTCGACATGGCTTTGAAAACACTGAAGTGGCTTCTTCATCTTGAACTCTCATTTTCAGTTCACCTTTCTGCACATCAATAACCGCTCTGCATGTTGCCAAGAATGGTCTCCCAAGGATGATTGGAACATTTGTTCCTCCTCCAGCAGGAAAGTAAAATTTATCCACCTTAACCAACACATCCTCTACTATTTCTGTTGGATATGTGAGAGATCTATCTGCTAGCTGCAATGTGACTGTGGTTGGCTTTGCCTCACCTATGCCTAACTGTTTGTAGATGGATGAGGGCATGAGATTTATACTTGCACTCAAATCGCATAGCGTCTTACCAAAATATTGATTCCCAATAGTGTATGGAATAGTAAAGCTGTCAGGATCCTTCAGTTTTGGAGGAAGCTTCTTCTGTATAATGTCACTGCACTCCTCTGTGAGTGCTAATGTTTCAAAATCTGTCAGCTTCCTCTTCTTGGACATCACCTCTTTCATCAACTTCATATAATTGGGCATCTGTTCCAAAACGTCTGCGAATGGAATGTTGATATGGATCTTTTTGAAGATATCTAGAAATTTAACAAACTGAGCATCCAATTTCTTCTTTTGAAAGTGTTGAGGGTATGCCAAAGGTGTCTTTGGGATGAGTGGTGGCTTATATGGAGGAGCCACTGCACTGTTCTCTTCTTCTGTTACTGTTTCCTTTTGAAATGCCATTTCTTTTTCTTTACTGCCTAAGTCCTGAGAGGTGTCTTTAATCTCTTTTCCGCTCCTGAGTGTTATGGCTTGACACTGCTCTTTTGGATTGACTTCAGTATTACCAGGAAATACCTCTTTCTGTTGATTGGCCATAGAAGAAGCAATCTTGCCCAATCTGCACTTCTAAGGACTTCATCGTTGCCCCTATGTTGTCCATGTGCGTTTCAATATTATTCAGCCTCGACTCATTCTTCTCAGACCTCTCTGAAGTTTTAGTAACAAACGTGCTCATGAGGTCTCCTAAGGAAGGTTTCTGCCCAGCTCTTTAATTGTTGAAGCCAGACGGAGGTTGCAAGACATTCTCTTTGTTAGCATATGACAAGTTCGGGTGATAATAGTTAGGCATATGAGCTGCTATATGAGTCGTGAGGGATGACATTTGAGTTGTAAGTGCAACAATAAGATCCACCTCATATGTACCAGCCACCTTAGGCACAATTTCATTTGACCATTGGAAGTTATTGATGACCATCTCCTCTAATAAAGCATAGGCGTCTTCAGTAGATTTCTTAAATAAAATTCCTCCAGCAGCTGCATCGACCATGGTCCTGTTTGGACCATTCAACCCATTGTAGAATAACTGAATCTGAACCCAGTCTTCAAAATTATATTGTGGGCACCTCATAAGTAGATCTTTAAAGCGCTCACATGCCTCATATAGATTCTCAGTCTCCAACTGCTTAAATATGCTAATTTATGTTCTCAGTTGGACTGATTTAGATGGTGGAAAGAACCTCGCAAGAAATGTTGTAGCCATATCTTGCCATGTCGTGATGCTCCCCATCGAAATATATTGCAACAAACCCCTCGCTTTATCCCTTAAAGAGAATGAGAACAAGGGTAGTGTTAGCCCATTAGACTGGTTGCTCGAGAAAATGAGGAACGAGTGGCTTTGGCGGCAACCAAGCACTCGCAAGAAGCACATGACTTGGGTGGGATGTGTGTGTGTGGGCAGTTGGTGCTGTCTTGAGGGAGTTTTACTAACACAGTGGGTAGTTGATGCTGTCCCAATGGAGTGTTGCTGAGATATGGGTGGTTGGTGCTGTCCGTAGGGAGTTGCCGCTGTCTTGGACAAGGCAGTTGCGTGCACATGCAAGGTAGTTGCGCATGGGAGAGGGCTTCACATGCAGCAAACATGCGGGGCAATTGCGAGAGGCAGTTGGCGCATACTTGCATGTCAGTTGGCGTGCACATGCAAGGGAGTTGGCTTCACATGTTGAATACATGGGGCAGTTGTGAGAGGAACTACTAATAACTGGCGAGTTGGGAAACATGTGGGGAAATTCGTGTGGTGCTTGTGTGTGTGTGTGGGGGAACTTCCTAGAGCAGTTGGGATGTAACTGCTATGTGATTATTTGGCTGGTGCCTATTGGGCCAGCACATCCTAGGGTAGTTGAGGTGTAACTGCCGCTAGTATATATGATGTTGTGAAAAACATGCAGAGAGAGATAGAGCATAACACACGAGAGTGCAAGAGTGATTGTTCCTTGTGAGCCTTTGTATGTTTAGCATTGTTCCTTGCAATTGCTTTGGTGAGTAATAAAAAGGTTGGGCATTATCATGTAAAGCTTGGTGTCTTGTATTTACTTGATGCGTTGGTTGCTTGTGTGCTTACTGTGAGGGTGTGTGCACATTGTGGAGTGACTGCTTGTGGCTTGTGTGTGCTTGCGGGAAAATACTGACTAAGTTGGGCGAACTTAGTGCCGCACTTGACTAAGAAAACTTGGGGTCAAAATTTAGCCGTGTGACAACTGGTATCAGAGCGTCATCTTGGGCTGATAGCGGGTGGATCTAACGCTGAACTGAAGGAGCGAGTGGCCAAGTTGGAGGCACTCGTTGGGGAGTTGAGCCGAGAGACTACTCCTCCATAGTTTTTGGCGATGGAAAAATTGGCAGAGGAAATCATAGGCCTTCGGAACAACCTTGAACACAACAGGTTGATGCGGAAGAAAGCATTACGATAGTCACCAGAGACTGTAGCTTTGGTGGATGCGTGGAAATGGAGTAGGGAGGAGATGATGTAGGAAATCACTATTCTAAAGAGGGCATTGGGTCATGGACAACCTACTGGGGGTAATGATGCGACCAAGTTGGAAGTTCCTGAACCAAAACCATTCGGTGGTGCTCAAAATGTAAAGACATTGGAGAACTTCTTATGGGACATGGATCAGTATTTCAAGGCTGCTCATCTCATAGAGGCAGAGAAAGTGACTATCACGAGCATATACTTGGCTGGTGATGCCAAATTGTGGTGGAGAACTCGGTTAGATGATGATGAGACAGTGAGGCGTCCCACAATAACCACATGAGAGGCACTGAAGAAAGAGTTGAAGGATCGATTCCTCCCCACCAACACAACGTGGATTGCAAGGGAAACCTTGAAAAGTTTGAAGCAAACTGGTTCCATTCGTGAGTATGTGAAATAGTTTAGTTCTTTGATGTTAGACATAAAGAACATATCCGATGAGGACAAGCTATTTAACTTCATGCTTGGATTACAAACTTGGGCACAAAATGAATTACAGAGGCAAGGTGTGTGTGACTTGTTTGCGGCCATGGCAACAGCAGATTGCCTTGTGGACTATAGACCTAGTTCTTCTACCAAGTCTAAACCTGATCAGAATGGCAAGGGAAAAGAGAAGTACAAAGACTCAGAGAAGGGGGACAAGAATAAGAACAAGAAGGGGAAATGGGAGTCACAAGATGATGGAAAGTTCAAGGGAGTGAACAACAACAACAAGGGCTGTTTCATCTGTGCCGGTCCACATAGGGCGAGAGATTGCCCCAAAAATGAGAAATTGAATGCACTTGTGGCTGTGGAAACGAGCAAGGATGGGGAATGAGACTCGGCAGGGCCTGGTCGGATGAACCTTCTTCAGTTGGTGAATGCAATTCGGGAAGACAAATTTGATAATGGCTTGATGTATGTCCAAGTTCTCATTAATGGGAAAACAGTGAGGGCCATGGTGGACACCGAGGCTACACACAACTTTGTTGCGGTGGGAGTTACCGAGAAGTTGGGCCTCGAATTGATAAAATCGGGGAGTAGCATTAAGGCTGTCAATTCGACAGCAAAGCAAGTTCAAGACACAGTTGCGGGTGTGGTGATACAACTTGGCCAGTGGCATGGGTCGTGCACGTTGATGGCAGTACCTTTGGATGACTTTGAGTTGATTTTGGGGAATCAATTTTTCATCCAGGCCAAGGTTGCGGTGATGCCTTACTTGGCGGGTCTTCTGATTGGTGATGAGGATAAACCATGCTTTGTCCATGCTGTTGGCAAAATGTGTGAGAGTAAACGGGCTGAGGGACAACATGAGTTTGTGTCAGCCTTACAGATTGAGAGTGGTTTGAAACGTGGGGAAAAACATACTTGGTTGCACTCATAGAAGTCAAAGTGGGAATGACAGTGGAGGTGTCTGATGTGGTTGCAGAACTATTGATGGAATACAAGGATGTAATGCCTCCGGAGTTGCCTAGTCCCTTCCGCCTCGAAGACCCACTGACCACAATATAGAATTGGTCCCTGGTACTCGGCCGCCTGCCCAAGTACCTTACCAGATGAGTCATTCAGAACTAGTTGAATTGCGCAAGCAATTGGGAGAGTTGCTTGATGCTGGAAGGATCCAGCCCTCTAAAGCTTCATATGGTGCGCCAATCCTATTCCAGAAGAAGCAAGATGGTTTTTTACGGATCTGTGTGGATTATCTGGCTTTGAATAAGGTAACGATCAAGAACAAGTATCCAATTCCGTTGGTGGCGGATTTATTTGATCGATTGTACAAAGCATTCTACTTCACGAAGCTGGATTTGCGGTCTGGATATTGGCAAATTCGGATTGCAGAATGAGATGAGGGGAAGACTACTTGTGTAACAAGGTATTGATCATATGATTTCTTAGTAATGCCTTTCAGACTTGCGCTAGCTACTTTCTGCAATTTAATGAATGATGTGTTATTTGAGTTTGTGGATCGATTTATTGTTGTGTATCTGGATGACATAGTAATATATAGTGAGACCATTACTGATCATTTGCATCATTTGAGATTGATGTTTGAGAAACTGAGACAGCATGCACTGTATGTTAAAATGGAGAAATGTGAATTTACTCAACAAAAAGTGATATTTTCTGGTCATTGGGTGAGACAATGGCAAGTTCGTATGGACGGGAGAAAAGTCTAGGCCATTCAGGATTGGCCTAGTCCTTCTAAAGTTGCTGAGGTGCGGTCATTTTTGGGGTTGGCTAACTATTACCGCAAGTTCATCAAATGATATTCAAAGTGGGTGGCTCCCTTGACTGATTTGCTGAAAAATGAACAGAATTGGGTGTGGAGTGTGCAATGCCATGAGGCATTCAAGGATTTGAAGGGGGCAATAGTAGAGGAGCCTGTTTTGCGATTGCCGGACTTTGAGTTACCATTTGAGGTTCACATTGATGCTTCCGACCGAGCCATTGAGGGTGTATTGGTGCAGAATTCACATATAGTTGCCTTTGAAAGCAAAAAATTAAAGGATGCCGAGCAGCAGTATTCATCACATGAGAAGGAGATGACAACAGTTGTTCATTGCCTAAACACTTGGTGGTATTATTTGTTGGGTTCGCACTTCAGGGTCGTGACAGACAATGTTGCCAACACTTTCTTCAAGACACAGAAGAAGTTGAGTCCTAAGCAAGCAATATGGCAAAAGATGCTTGCTGAATTTGATTTTGAATGGGAGCACCGACCTGGGAGGCATAATCAAATTGCGGATTCTTTTAGTCGCAAGGCTGTAGTGGAGGCAGTAGCGGCAATTTCGGTTTTGGAGAGTGATTTTCTGGATAGAATCAGTGAGGTATCACCATTGGATCAGGTTTATCAACTGCTAGTGGGGAAAGTTGATGATGGTCAGGTCCGAAAATATTGGGTAGATGCTGGTTTGTTCTATGTAAAGGGAGGAAGGACATTTGTTCCGAGTTATGGGAACCTTATGAGGGAGTTGCTGATGGAGACACACGATGCTCAGTGGGCGGGACATCCGGGTGTTGAGAGAACAATGGCTTTGCTGGCTCGAAGTTGGTATTGGCCGAGGATTGAACATGACATTGAGGCCTATATGAGATCTTGCCTAGTGTGTCAATTAGATAAAACGGAGCGGAAGAATGAGGCATGGATGCTACAACCCCTGCCCATTCCGGAACAACCATGTAAGAGTGTTTCTATGGAATTCATTGGGGGATTTCCAATAGTGCAAGGGTATGGTTCAGTGCTGGTAGTAGTGGATCAGTTCTCCAAGTATGCCGTGTTCATGGCAACTCCGCATGCGTGCCCTGCGGAGGAAATTGCACGCTTGTTTTTCAAAGATGTGGTGAAGCACGTTGGGCTGCCGCAAGACATAGTGAGTGACAAAGATGCACGGTTCATAGGTCGGTTCTGGACTGAGTTATTTGGCTTGATAGGGTCAGACTTGAAATTTTCTACGGAAAATCATCCTCAGACAGATGGTCATACAGAAAGGGTGAATGGGTTGCTAGAAGAATATTTGAGGTATTATTGTAGGACACAGAACTTGACGACGCTGTCCTAGACTCGCGGCCTAGTTGGGAGTACGGAATAACATGGAGTCGCCACCCGGTGTGACCCGGGAAAATGTGATTTAAGGCCGCACTCACCCCTCGCAAGGGAAGACCTCAAACCGTTGGGTTCGGAATGGTCCCTTACTTATGTCACTTGTGATGATATGATTTGTGCAATAAACTAACCGAATCTACTCAACATTCATGCTCAAGGGAAACCTATGTCTAGTTTGTATTCATCAAAATAACTCATAATCTAAGTTTGCATACTTGAAAATAAGTCTTTAAACGGCAAACACATAAAATCACACAATGATCACATTGAACCATTAAACCAAAATAAACAAATAACTATTTAAACATAATCATAAACTAAACAAAATATCATGCCTAAAATAACGTAATCATGATTTGAAAATAAATAACAAACTAAGCTAAATCATGCTTTACTAACAAATAAATAACCTACGAACTATAACATGCTCAAACACAAGTTTGGATGAGACAAAATACGTGTCTCTTAAGTGGTACGTGGCGTTGTATCCCAAGTACAAACCGCACTATCGTCCATTCGGATTCGGCTACGGAATTTACGTCCGGGTTTCCATACTATATACCACAAAAGGGAACACATATTCCGCCCATCCAACAATCACATCATGCCTCAAACGACTCTCATGCGATAATATTTTTAAAATAAACAAAATAAACGAAAGATAATAAATAAAAAGGTGCCCTCAGGTCTAACCTCTTTTGTCGTCTCACGAAAGGGCGTTACACGGCCGTCGGAAGGGTCGATACTCCGCAAATTTTCTGGTTCATTAATCCAACATTTTTCCTCGCTGTTTTACTATTTGGGCTGTTGTTTTCACTCCGTTTCGCTGCTGTTTTTGTTGTATTTTCTGGTCACTGTTTTAGGGTAATTAGGGGACTGTTTTGCGGTTTATTTGGACTGGTTTGGGCTGCGGTTTTTGGACTGTTTTGGGGAAGCTTTTGGGACTGTTTTTAGTGCAGTTTTAGGGCTTATTCTGGACAGTTTTAAGGCTTATTGAGTTCGGCAGTTTAAGGCTTATTGGGTGGCAGTTTAAGGCTTATTGAGTTTAGGGTTTATTATTTCTTTTTGTGTTTTTCGTGAGAATGAGCCAGGGTTTGAAAGGTTGGGTTAATGGTTCTTTTTATAGGCCAAGAGAGGGGGTTTACCTTGTTGGAGAAGGAATATAATTTGTGTATTAATTGGGAGATATTTTCAATTATTATGTGATAGGGAAAATCTTTAATTTGATTTGATTTGTTCTTTTTAATTAAGGATATGATTTATTTAAATTGGTAGGTGATTTAATTAATTAGGAATGTTATTTGTTTTAGTTTAGGAAAGGGATTTGTTTTAATTAGGAAGATGATTTAATTTGATTTATTTAATTTAGGAATGAGATTTAATTTAATTTAATTTAAGTTTAATTTAATTGGTTTTAATTTAATTTGTGACATGTATTTTAAATGTTTTAATTATTTTGGATTGGGCTTGGGTGAGATGGGCTTGGTGTATGGTTTGTGGGGTTTTGGGTTGAGGGTGTGTTTTAAAACGGAAGTCCAACAAGCGAACCCGAAGCTACTCCAGCGAATTAAATCCAACAATGTGTCAATTCTTGACTATTCCCTTCCGACGTTCGTTTCCCACGACTTTCACAACTAAAGAGGTAGTGTCTTCATACGAGACTCATCATCTGGACTTACATGCAAAAATGCAGTGCCTACAATTATGTGACC
The DNA here is from genome assembly GCA_019454045.1 of Zanthoxylum bungeanum. Lineage (NCBI taxonomy): Eukaryota > Viridiplantae > Streptophyta > Magnoliopsida > Sapindales > Rutaceae > Zanthoxylum > Zanthoxylum bungeanum. The sequence continues at coordinate 25,013 of SKCR01001448.1, forward strand.
GCGAGTCAGAAGAATTGGGTGGAGCTGTTGGATGTGGCTCAGTTCTCATATAACTTGTACAAGAGCTCATCAACGGGGATGAGTTCTTTTGAGATAGTATTGGGGCAGCAGCCGCTGACTCTGCATGAGGTGATCAAACAGTGCACTGGGGGCAAGTGTCATGCCGCATAAAGATTTACATATGAGAAGCATGAGTTGTTGGAAAAGGCGAGAGATAGCCTTGAGAAGGCAGTGCGCCGAATGATGAAGTATGCTGATAAGAAGAGGAGGCCACTGGAATTTCAAGTGGGTGACCGAGTGTTACTGAAATTGACTCCTCGGATTTGGAAGAAAATCAGCAGCAAGACAGTGCATCTTGGGTTGGTGCCGAAATTTGATGGTCCATTTGAAGTAGTGAAACGGGTTGGTCAAGTAGCTTATCGATTGAAGCTACCAGATAGGATCAAGGTGCATCATACATTCCATGTGAGTTTCTTGAAGCCTTTCCATGAAGACAATGATGAGAGTCGGGTTCAGAAAAGTCAAGCTTCGCCAACAATTCAGAAACAATTTGACAAGCAAATTGAGAAGATATTGGATCACAGGGTGCTGGGGCAGAGTAAGAAGAATTGGAGGATAAATTTCTTGGTTCAGTGGAAAGGTTGCGTTGAGGCAGATGCAACTTGGGAACGAAATACTACTTTGTGGCAATTTGAGAGGGTAGTCCAGACATATATTGATTCAGTTGTGATAAGGGCATTGCCTAGTTCATGTGGGGGTGGTTTGTTAGCCTCTTAGACTGGTTGCTCGAGAAAATAGGGAACGAGTGGCTTTGGCGGCAGCCAAGCACTCCCAAGAAGCACATGGCTTGGGTGAGATGTGTGTGTGTGGGCAGATGATGCTGTCTTGAGGGAGTTTTGCTAACACATCGGGCAGTTGGTATTGTCCCAAGGGAGTGTTGCTGAGACATGGGTGGTTGGTGCTGTCCGTATGGAGTTGCTGTTGTCTTGGACAAGGCAGTTGCATGCACATGCAAGGCGGTTGCGCATGGGAGACGGCTTCACATGCAGCAAACATGCGGGGCAGTTGTGAGAGGCAGTTGGCGCGCACTTGCATGACAGTTGGCGTGCACATGCAAGGAGGTTGGCTTCACATGCTGAACACATGGGGCAGTTGCAAGAGGAACTACTAGTAACTGGCGAGTTGGGAAACATGTGGGGAAATTTGTGTGGTGCTTGTGTGTGTGTGTGTGGGAACTTCCTAGAGCAGTTGGGATGTAACTGCTATGTGATTATTTGGCTGGTGCTTATTGGGCCAGCACACCCTAGGGCAGTTGGGGTGTAACTGCCGCTAGTATATATGGTGTTGTGAAAAACATGCAGAGAGAGAGAGCATAACATACGAGAGTGCAAGAGTGATTGTTCCTTGTGAGCCTTTGTATGTTTATCACTGTTTCTTGCAATTGCTTTGGTGAGTAATAAGAAGGTTGGGTATTGTCCTGTAAAGCTTAGTGTCTTGTATTTACTTGATGCATTGGTTGTTTGTGTGCTTACTGTGAGGGTGTGTGAACATTGTGGAGTGACTGCTTGTGGCTTGTGTGTGCTTGCGGGAAAATACTGACTAAGTTGGGCGAACTTAGTGCCGCACTTGGCTAAGAAAACTTGGGGTCAAAATTTATCCATGTGACAAGTAGCATGATGGTCTTTTTAGTGACTTCGTTCATCTTTATTGTATCTGTCATCTCCAAGTATATTCGTAAATGCACGTTGGAAGCCTCTACAGCTGAACCCCCAAACTGGTTCTTTTGCACCATATTGATCAATGCAGGTTTCAACTCAAAGTTATTGGCATTGATTGGTGGGTGCGCAATCCCAGGATAATTATCGTCAATGACTTGTTTAAAATGATCTATGATTGCCACTTGGCGTGGGTTGTTCTCTATAATTTCAACTGACATTGCTTCTTTCTCAAATTTCCTTATTTCCTTAGTCTCATCGCTGTTTTTTCTATTTTTGGATCAAACAAAAACGAGTCAAGATTTATGGATCTTCGCATTCACTAAAGCACAGAAACACAAGAAAAAGTGCCAAAATAAAAATAAAAATACAAAATACAAAATATAAATACAAATCTAAATTAAAGCTAAGGTTATTTGGTAATAGTATTAATGTGAAATAGATTTACAATCCCCGACAACGACGCCAAAAGCTTGTTGCAATATTTTATATCGTACCGCAAGTATACGGTGTCAAGTTTTAGTAAATATAAATGAAAGAGTGTCGAACCCACATGGATTGTATTCAACTCACACTAAGTATTATAATTGATAAACTTAACTTTATTTAGAAACAATTTGAAATAAACTAAATGAAGATTAAAAATAAAATAAACTATATATCAAAACATTTAATTAGGAGAAACCAATATAAAAGAGATTATAGAGTCTGATTTCACATAGTTATCATCTATGTATTTGTTATGTCATTCAATTCTTATTCAGTTGCATTGTTTATAAGCCAAGAACCCTAATTTATTCTAACTCCCTATGTCAGGTGCCGAATGAATATATTATCAATTACAGATTTCGATATCCCTATAAAAATTTAGTAATTAACAATTCATTACGCTCTGTGATTCTTTGTTGACGACTTCAAAAGGATTATAGATTCTCCCGAACTCTACAAATCTCCTAGGTTATATTCTCTATATCCTATTCAAAATCTCTTTCTCCCGAGCGATAGATTCTAAACATTCATCATCTCAATTGTGGCCAATCAAACAAGAAGCATTAAACGCAAGAGAATATAAAAAAACTGAATCCCAACTTTATAACAATTAAATTGATAAATAATACATAGGTTCAAGCTTTGGCTACATTATTCTCTAGAATTATGAAGTTAGTTCATGCCTAAAGATAAAATCAATTAAATCATGGTCAAGAACATATTGGAAATCATTAGAGTTTAAATATAGAAACTAGAAGATAAACCCAATCGAATTCCTTCGCCTTCGGACTTCACCACTTTTATCTCCTCTTGTCGCTCTTCAAACCTCCTCCTTGGATCTCTCTAAAATATGTGCTTTGAGTCTTGAGTTGTGTATTAGCCTACTGGTAGGGTTTTGGACGAGCTTATGTATTTATAGGGAAATCCTGGAGTCTTTATGCGTGCAGAACATTGAAAACTAAAGATTCTAGACATCTACCGCATCGTCGCGACGTCGGAATTGATGTTGCGACGCTGGACTCCCGGGAATCATATATGGATCCTGTCTGGACATCGCGATGCCAGGCCAAAATTTCAAGATTGTGATTTCTACGTATTTTGCTTTCCCGTGTGCTTCCGATGCGTCCTTAAGGTCCCAAAACAAGTCTAATTGCTCAAAGATCCATGTTCTAATGCTTCATTCCAATAAAACATAAAACAAACTACATAATACATTAAATGATACGGAATCTAATAAAATAATAAGTTAATAATGCAGGCAAACGTGGGTATAAACCGCACTTATCACAAGTCAATGGAGTTATTGCTATGCATAATGGGGAAGATTGAGGAGGAGCAGAATCTCGCTGCTAATGTTGCCATCTCATTTGGTTAGGGTTCCATGGATAGAGTTTCAAGTTTAACTGAAAGTTTAGGATTATGACGTGATATTAGCAAGTTTTGTAGCGTCTAGTTACAAGCAGCATGCATGCATTAAGATGATTAAGCTGGAGTTCAAGTTATCAATTATGCTGCAATTGAGTTTAAGCTATCAATTATAAAAAAACATGGAAGTGCCAGTATAAGTTGTGTACCTTTGTGTTAAAAGGAAATAAAATTCTCCCAAGAACCAAGAGGCTGAATGAATCAAAGGACGAAAAATATGACGTATCAAAGGACGAAGAAATGACGAATATAGCGACGAAAGAGGCCTGGCGTTATTCTGGATAGAACAAAGAAGGATTCGGCCCATAAAGCTTTAATTCAGGACGATTCGAGGGAAGAGTCGTGAAGAAGAAGAATGAATCATTCAAAACGGTTGGACAGTTATACCCAACGGTTATTGCATAAACTGGTAGTGACCCCCACGATCTAGCAAGTTATCCGACGGTTGCACGCACGATCCAGCAGTTACATGAGCGCAGAGGACATGAGGGCTTAGTGGGCCAAAGACTGTGAAACTACTCGAGCATGTGGTGGAATCATGCACTATAAAAACTCAAATGTAGAAAGAAGAAAAAAAAAGGACAAATGAAGACTCAGAGTGAGCAATTAGTTTAATTTCTTAGCTTTGTAATTTGTAGAACTGTAATTTGTGTGCTTGTGCCCCTTGGAGGCATTGTCTTGGAATCAAACACCTCTTTCTGGGACTGTGTCTCAGGAGGTTTGAACCTTACACGCGTATTGACAAAAAATTATGCAAACACTTTGGTTAGAACTCTTCGGTACATATTAACAGATATTGTCACGACCCCCACTCAAGAGATAGGTCTCACAGATATAGCTCTTGCTTTTTCATAACCCAAACTGAAACTGAATTGTAGATTTCCTGTTATCTCCAATTGATGAGATCAATTATTAGCTCCTGAATTATTCACATGGTTTGAAATTTAGTCGTAGTCTATTCCAAAGATCTAAGTGATCCAAAGATCTAAGTGACTCAGCTTTGTGCTGTGGTTCATTGGACATGGCCATAGTGGGACCATTTTACTTTTTGGATTTTTTTCTCTTCTTTGTAATTTTACAGTATAAGAAAGGAATAATATAATTGTTTTATGTAGGAGAGCTACTTTGATCCGTGACTCATGAAATCATGAGCTACTTTATCATGGTATCCTGAAATTTCCATCGTGTAAATTTTTATGCAGGAGAGCTACTTTGGGAATCTAGGATAGTGCAAGCGTAGTCCGAGGTCACAAGCATATTTTTAGCATTACCTGATGTTAGTGCTAGCTTTCTTGCATAACTTTGATTCAATTTCAAACTTGTTATCATCAGTGGAGTGTTGTTATAATTGTTGAAATGTGAATGGTATTATAACATAATATTGAATTTTACGGTACTAAAACATGTTGTGGATGTTAGAACATGCCCATTTTGCTAGAGATTGATGTTTCTTGTGTTTTGTTATACCAGCATGACTGCGATCTGCCGATATCCTGCACCGAACGGTCTAAATATTTTGGTTTTATGATCCGGTCATTGAGGAGTGTATGACAGTCCATTTGATGCCCTTTTTATTTGCATCATGCAATGTTTCTGTAGATTTTCATAAATGTGCTTGTAATAAGGATGACATTATTTATTGATGCAGATCATGATATTGTTGCAAGTTTTCAGATCAGGTATGAGATTTTGACATTGTACGGGCCAAATTTGGGCCTAAGGATAAAATCGACATTTATCTCAGGGCTAACCACCAAACCTAAAGCCCATTAGTGAGTCCAGCCCATAGGCAAAAATATCAGACAAAGAGGCCTCATGAGCCCAAGCCCATTGTCATCAAGAGAGAACCAACAGACACCAGTTACCAGATCAAGAGAGAACCAGAACTCATAAACATCAACATAAAGTCCACAGTTTCAGAAGATAGACAAACAATTATAAAGACGTCAGTTATTAGACATAAACCATCTAATTAAGCCACCAGTTACAACGACTCCAACGGACAGAAGAGAGACCCCACATTGGGGAGCCTATAAAAGAGAGAAGCAAAGGTATAGAGAATGACACATTTTTTGCACTACATCTATCATCAGATTAAACATAATACCCTGCCCTCACGGCAATCAAACAGAGGTTGAGGTATCCTAAGACCTTGATCATTTCACCTTCGACTTATTCATATTTTGCTGACTTGAGCGTCGGAGTGCCTACGGCTTCCACCACACCGGTGGGCAGTAACCTCCTCATTCGCTCTATTCTTATTTTGCAGGTTCGCTTGTGCCCCTCAATTCATTCTCGATTGTGGACCTCGACCGAAATCAACGTTCACAATTTGGTGAGCACCGTGGGGCTACCGAGCGGATTTTCGCAAAAACTAAACACTTCTACAAGCAGCTGGAAATGGCCTCGAGTGTTGAACAAACCCCGGATCCCATGACTGCACAACTTGCCATGCTCCAAGAACGTCTACAAGCCATTGAAGAGGAGAATCTGACAATGCGAAATTCCAACGAAAGCCTACAGAAAAAACTGGAGCAGTTGTCATCCAATCCCCAGCATAACACTCAAGGTCAAACCAGCAATCCAGACGACCGAATCAATATGACAGTCTCGCCCATGTCGGATGGGCCAAACAACAATCACCAGCAGATTTCACGTGACCCGAACTCTTCTCTCGATCCAACCCATCAAATTGCTAGCTCCATGAGAAGAGAGATGATTGAATTCAAGGAAGCGATTATGTCCAGACTACCAGGAGTAAGGCTGCCAATCAGGAAGAGCAGAGCTGGAGCAATTTCTGATACCCCATTCGTGGAGTCAATAGTAGCTGTTGAGTTACCCCGAAAATTCAGCCCACCCGAAATGAAGCAATATGATGGGTCCACTGATCCAGACGACCATGTAATACATTACAAGTACAAGATGATGTCAACCGGCTTGTCCCCAAGCCAGTGGGAAGCTGGAATGTGTAGATGATTTGGGGAAACATTGGCAGGGCCAACCTTTTCTTGGTTCATTAACATGCTCTACAGGTCAATCGAGTCCTACCAGCAGCTGGCAGACAAGTTCGTGCAACATTTTGCAAGTTCTTGCAAATTAGAGAAGACTTCTGATGATCTAAATTCCATCCAGCAGAGAAGAGGAGAGTCACTACGAAGCTACGTGGCTCGGTTCAACTGGGAGATGATTACTATCCCAGAACTCCACCAGCCCACTGCGGTAGAAGCCTTTCGGAACGGGCTACTATATGACAGTGGACTCTACAAGAAATTAACGAAATTCTGATGCTACACCATGGACCTGGTCATGGCGCGGGCCCAAGTAGAAATAATATGGGAATAAGATAAAAGAAATAAGAGAAGGGAAGATGTTACAAATACACGAGTGGACAGAAGGCCTGCTGCTCCCAGACGACCTGATATGAATATTCACTCTCACAAGGAAATGAGGAACCAACCAAGAGAAGAGTGAAGACCTTTTTACAAAGATATTGACAGACGACCAAGGCCATACAAAAATCAAGAGGAGATGCCATCAAGCAAACTCAGGCTCCCGGACTACAACTTTACAATTTTTCATGGGAATTGGTCTCCGTACTTAAGAAGATGGGGAGTGAAGTGAAGTGGCCTCCACGTTCCAGAGACAATCCAACCAAAAAGGACACTAGGAAGTGGTGTGAATTCCACAGAGACTACGGTCATACGACAGCGAAATATGTAGCTTTGAGGTTAGAGGTTCTTGAATTATTGAACAAAGAGTTCCTGAGGGATTTGCTCACTGAAAATGGGAAAACAACCTTAGCGCGAATGGACAAGAGAGATGGTCAATGAGAAATTCCAAGCCCACCACCTCCAATTAATAACACCGTCAATGTTTTTTCAGGAGGATCAGGAATCAGTGGAACATCATATTCGGCAGCTAAACGACATTCGAGAGCTATGGCTAGTAATATCTGGCATACCTCAATGTCCGTAAAGAAAGTGATCTCTAATCTGACAATAGAGTTTCCAGACGACGGGGATTCACACATTTTAAATCCACATCACGACGCTTTGGTCATTTCCTTGCAGGTGGCAAACTTTATGATCAAACGAGTGCTGGTCGACATGGGCTCCTCAGCCAATATCATTTTCGCTACAGCCCTTGCGGATAAGGGAGCTGAGTTGGACAAGATAAACAGGCAGACGACAGTACTGATTGGGTTTAGTGGGGAGCAAAAATTCACGATGGGGGAAATATCACTACCAGTATACGTAGCTGGAGTCAATAAGATGACCACCTTTTTGGTCTTGGACAGCCCATCAGCCTACAATCTAATCATGGGCATACCTTGGATTCACGACATGAGGGTGGTCTCATCCACCTATCATCAGGTTATAAAATTCCCAACCAAGTGGGGGGTTCAAGAAATTAAAGGTGATAGATTTGCATCAAGAAGCTGCTACCAGACGACTTTGAAGGCGAAAGCTGAATCAACATAGCAATTACAGGCTGGGCTTCGTGTTCCGAAGCCGACTCTACCAAATCCAGAGGAGCTCGACGAGGTCCAAATTCACCCTCAATTTACAGATCACAAGGTATTGATTGGAGTTGACTTAAATCCCAAACTAAGAGCCGAAATGGTTGAATTCCTGAAGAAGCGACACGACAGTTTTGCATGGTCTCACAAATATATGACTGGAATCGACCCAGAGCTCATTACTCACGAATTGCATGTGGATCCAGACCACACCCCGGTTAGGTAGAAAAGAAGGAAGTTCGCCCATGAAAGGAACCGGATCATAGATGAAGAAGTTCAGAAGTTATTGCAAAATGGAGCAGTTAGGGAAGTACAGTTTTCCAGAATGGCTTGCGAATATTGTAGTTGTGAAGAAAAAGAATGGAAAGTGGAGAGTCTGCATCAACTTTACAGATCTGAACAAAGCTTGTCCAAAAGATTCGTTCCCATTGCCACATATTGATTCAATGGTCGACGCTACAGCTGGATGATGAGCGAAAAATATATCAATATTTACCGCCCCTTTAACTTAATATTTTGTTTAGTTTCTCGGGTTTGATGAACATTTTGATGTATTTTATTTTATTTTGCAGATAAAATAATATCGGGTCTCAATGAAATCATTTAGGATGAAATATGGGTCAAATAAGGGCAATTATTGGACTTGATATTTTAATTTTGGAGATTGGAAACTTGAAAGAGCGTTTTTGACGAAGTGCAGTTTGGAAATTACAGTTTTGCGCATCTGTCGTATTTTGGGCATAAATTTTCACTCCGATATCGGATTGAGCTGATTCAAGTTCCAGATTAAATAAGATTCAAATATATACAGCTTTGAAGAGAAAACAGTTTCGAATTCTGAAGATTTCATGAACGAAATTGATGAACCATCCAGAAGTGTGTGATGTGTAATTATTAATGTCATTATCAATCATTTTCAAAGCAAAATATAAATTAATAAATAATTAATTAAAATTATCAAATCACCACCAAACAAGATAAGCAATTAGTGGAGCAATTATGGATTTAGTGGAGTAATTAGTGGAGAAATTAATAATGGATTTGGTGGAGAATTTGATGGAGGCAAAATTTTGCCAATAAATACCAAGCCATTTCATTTGTAAAATTCATACTTTCTTCTTTGAAAATTCCTAATGAATAAATAAGAAGATTGTATCTTGTTTATTTATTTACAGCTTTCAGTAATTAATTTCCGCTTTCGCACTTTCTTTTCTTTACTTTTCAGTTTTTACTTTCCGCAATTTACTTTTATGCACAAACCTTTTCTTTCTTTACTTTTTACAGTTTTTACTATTCACCATGAGGAGGTAACTTCCCCAGCTAGGGTGAAAGGTAATTCTTTTACTATTGCTATTTAGATTAATCTCCCTTAAAAATAATATATTCACTATTTAAAATTTGACTTAAAAAGGATACCGCTATATTGGTCGGTTGGTAATTTAATTTTAATATGGTTTAAACCTGACTAATCAAGGATACCGCCAGATTGGTCGGTTGGTAATTTAATTTTGGTTCCGCCTTATGGCTGGTTTATGGACAAATATTACCGCCTTAATGGCTGGTTGGACTTAATTTGACTTAATCAGGATACCGCCAGATTGGTCGGTTGGTAATGTTATCACAAGTTTATATATTATTTTATGAGAGATATCTAAATTAGTAGTAATAAAAGTAATTCATTTTACCTTAGCATTTTATTTTATTCTAATTTACTTTTCAGTATTTACTTTACCGCATTTTTACTTTATGTCTTTTATTTTCAAGTTTTTACTAGCCCTAGTTATGTGTTGTAACTAAATTAGTTATCTGGGGTTGTGATGACTTTTAATATCACCGTTTTATAAGGGGTCAGATTATAGCTTGGGTAATATAAAGATTTATTTATTGAGTCTTAATCTTAATACTTTTTCATTAACTGGCCATTAATAAAATTGATCTGGTAAATCTAAAATGAACTAGACGTAGGGATTTTAGGTTCCAGCCTTAGACTCAATAACCCACGATCTTCCTTGAGGATAGATAACCCTTTAATAGATTTTCTTACAGGATAGGAACATACCTGTCGGGCGGGGGTAGCCATAATTGGAACTTAAACTTAATGAATCCAGATAATTTGGTTGACATAGACATATGGTTCAATTGGGTTAAACTGAGTATTTATGTCTGACTATCGACAGAGGCTTACACATAATTTAGTGTTCCAGGTTAATAAATCAATATATTACCCAACTTTAAGATAACCACTTCATCTTTAAAATGATATTAAAAAGAAATCACAACCCTAGATAGTTTTTAATATTGAATTCTCTTAAATCATACTTTCGAACAATTTTATTTACTTATTTTTTAAATTTAGAATTGTCACAATTTTAAATCAATCAAACAACTTGTTAGATATTAGTAATCATTTGACCTCATATAATTAATAGTTTAGATATTAAGTCCTCGTGGGATCGATATTTTTACACTACTTGAACGATACGTACGCTTGCGTTATACGTGTGTGTTTACGCCGGTCAAGTTTTTGGCGCCGTTGCCGAGGACTTATTTATCTTTTACTATTAGTTTAGGGGTTAGATACCTTTACTTGTATCTAATTTCTTTTTACTTATTGTCATTATTTTCTTGTGTTTCAGGTTCTCAGAAACTACATGAGACGAACCAGAAGCTTTGAACTCCGACCGCTTGACCCGGAAATTGAAAGAACCATCAGACAGTTGAGAAGGGAAAGGCAAGAAGGCCAAGAAGCTTTAGTCAACATGGAACCTGAACCTTTGAACGTTGCACCACCAATTCCCATTCGAGACAGAACCATTCCGGTGGTTGACAGACTCATTTCTTGTATTGTACTTCCTCCCTTACCAGCAAATGCGGGTGACATCAAAACATGCATTCAGATGATTCAGCAGTCAGTGCAGTTTGGGGGAAATGCAACTGAAGATCCTAATGCCCACATCAGCAACTTCCTGGAAGTTTGCGGTACTTTCAATTACAACCGAGCAGCTGAAGAAGCAATGAGACTGCGAGTTTTTCCATACTCCTTGAAGGACAGAGCTAAAGCTTGGCTACATTCACTACCAGCAGGTTCCATCACAACTTGGAACACTCTAGCCACCAAATTCCTTGCAAAATACTTTCCACCAGCCAGAACTGCAAAGTTAAGGAATGACATCACATCCTTCATGCAACAAGATTCAGAATCCCTTTGCGAAGCTTGGGAAAGATTCAAAGATTTACTCCGGAAATTTCCTCATCATGAGATCGCAAAGTGGCTACAAGTTTAGACCTTCTACAATGGACTTTCTGGAATAATGAGAACCACAATCGATGCTGCTGCTGGAAGAGCTTTGATGGCAAAAGGAGAAGATCAAGCCTGAGACTTAATTGAAGAAATGGCCAACAACAATTCCTTGTGGCCAACAGAAAGGAGCATGATCCAAAGA